>JAKMXF010000365.1:673227-1058130 GCA_024704765.1 Oopsacas minuta
GAATCTCCTTCAGAAGTTTGTGCATAGATTACAGCATAGTATTGTGTACTAGAATCCAGATTAGTAGCAGTGTAGGTTGTTTGTGATGCAGAGAGATCATCTAGTACATCACATCCATCTTGACTAGGATCCTTCCTTAGACAGATAACATAGCCGTTCAATGTTCCACTCGTTACTACATACTCATCCCATGTGTAGTACAGCTCACTGGAGGATTGTACTACACCTGAGAAGTTATCTACTGGACCCAGTACAAAGATACTACTAGATTCAGCACCAGATCCAACATCAGTCTCAGGGAACACAGTCACAAAGTATTGACCTGATTGTAATAGATTAGTAACAGTATAGGAGAACTGTGAGGAATCCACTTCAATTGTTGAATCACACTCTTCAGAGCTCTGATCTCTCCTCAAACACACAATATAGTACTGTACAATAACACCAGGCACCACATACTCGTTCCAATTGATGGTAAAAGAGGTAGAGGTGAATGAAGATATTTCCACACCAGAAAGAGGTTGTAGTTGACCTAATTATAGAACAAATCAAGTATATGAACAATGTACGTGTATAAAGTTAGAGTGCACAATTACGAATTTGAAAGAGCAATATAATCCTATATAGCACGTATTGGTCAATTTAATAATGTACCTGTGAAGACAAATATATCTGATAAACTCCAAGGGCCACCACCAGCTGAGTTAAAGGCTCTAACTCTGATTCTGTAGAGTGTATTAGGTATTAAACCACCCTGAACCAATGTGAGAGGATCATCGTTTGCATCTATTTCTTCCGATATTGTACAACCTTCTTCATTTACCAATCTGAAACAGACTACGTAGTGGAGTATGATTCCATTTTCTGTTCCTGAAGGGATAGGGGAAGTTGTGACCCGTATTTCAGTGGCTGATACACCTACCGCTTGAACACTAGTAGGAGGTTTACTTGGAGCTAGAAAGATAACATTTTAACTTGCATACTACCCGAATAATTCAATTATAATATATCTTACCTCTCTCTAGAGTCATTGCATCAGTATAGCTAGCATCAGACAAATCGTCAATCGCCGCTCCCACAACTACTACACTGATGTAATATCTAGTGAAGGGTTTCAAGAAGGGAACTGATATGAATGACAGTGTGGGGTCTACGGGCACGTTTATTTCACAAGACGCAGGATCAGAATCTTCCGACAGACAAACTGAAAACCCCAGTATTGGGTCAGCAGGAAAGTACAGATATGTATTCCATAAAATTTCAATTTGATGGCTAGATACGCCTTTAGCTGTTAAGTTAGTGACAGGAGCGATAACTGTACCTCCAACAGCTAGATGTACTATAGGAATGAAGGGAGTCAATAAAGTATTGTACATTTGAATATTCTATTTCAATAAATATAAATGAAGGTAAAAATGAATACTATACAAGTATAACGTGTATATGTGCAGCGGAATTCCAGATCTTGATAAATAGAAAACAACCAATTAGACACATTTATGCTAGCAATCTAGACTTCTAGATCAAATAGCATAATACCCAAAACGCACCTTGGTAAACAAAGATTCTACTACGATGCCAAAAGGAATGTAAACTACAATCCTAGGAACAAGAAGCTAGAATTGACAGTTTAACGAATTCCATAATAAAGTTAGTCTCAGCTGGAATAAATTAACTTGTGGCTTATGGATACCATTTTAAGATGCTGACTGATTCGTTGAGAATTATTTTATTGTGCACAGTGATTGTTCATACATCGCATTACCTCGCTATTGGCAGTTTATTCACGAAACCCAGGAGGATACTCAACTGTCTCCAAGAGTCATGAAATTCTATGCATGAATATTTTCGTTTTCACCAACCCCCGACGTAACGCGCTTCCTTGGCGTAGAAACAAAATGTCCAATTTCCTATTTAGTTCTAGATATGTCTCTACAGTATCCAAAAATGGTTTTGCGTCAAATAGAATGAGATAACATACCACTGATTTGTAAGGCAACTGAATAATTTATTAAATTCATATTATAACATACTACTGATAGGAAATATACAGACAATTTTATTAATATTAATCTATATTGTTAAATCTCAGTGATTGTTTGTTTGTTTATCCGTTGTCAAGGAAAGGATTTATGGTATGCACTTTTGAAATTTCCGCATAACTATGTATTTATTGTGTTTATCGCTAAATGTATCGAACATGATGAATCCGATTTTCACACTTTTGGATTAATCATATGTAAATTTACTGTTGTTTTTATGAATATAAAGTAAACACATTTCAAAATTGAGGTAGAATCATACTTTCAACGGCTATCCTAGGGTAATCGAGTATGCTGAGTCCGAATATGCTATCGTAAACAACATATTGTGAATATTTGTTTACTTTTAGGTACATAAAGTAAACAAAATTCAAAATTGAGGTAGAATAATACTTTCAACGACTATACTGGGATAATCGAGTATGCTGAGTCTGAATATTGTAAACAACATCAATAATTTTATATCTCAATTGTTGTTTGGCTGTTTGTTTGTCCGTTGAATACCTCGAGGCGCAATGCGCCGAGTTCATCGCGAAGCGACGAGCCAAAGGCTCGTTTAACTATATATTGTTTGTAATAATGGAAAAGGAAAAGTAACTATTCTATGGAAAAATATGGAATAAACTACTAAACTCAAGCAAATTAAACCGGAATTGGAAAAAGGGCCTATGGATGAAGAGGGAATAATGCAGTATTCATCAAATAGCAATTTTGTTATGACAGGAAAATTCATGTATAATGCATGTTAACATATCTATGATGGGTAATGCCAATTTTCTTATTTATTCCCTAATAGATTACAGTTTTTAATTCGTAAATTTGTATAAATTATCTGTTATTATATCTAGGAATAGTATGTGTAATAGTGTCAAATTAAAACGCGAAATTCTGTAATTATTAAATAGAATAAAACCTACACATATTCACATAACATACCTGTTAGCTGCAACAGCACACAAATAAAAATAATTGCAAGCCTAATATTCATATTAAAATTCCATACAATATTAGACAAAACTCAGATTTCAATCACAATACTGAACTTATATATAATAGCTGAGTCGATCAAGCAATGCCTATGTCCACTATATGTAGTATTCGGGTGCAATCACAAACCGCCTAAGTTGAAATTAATATTGAAAGTAGACAAACATCTGCTGAATCACACCCTTAAGCTCTCCCATTCAATAAAATATCCCACACGGATGGGCAGAGAATGTCTTAAATTACACCTCATTTGAAAGCCTGTTAATTATTTAAAGATAAACTAAACTATTTAATACATGTTAATAAGTCTACAGGTATTATAATCATGTTTAAACTAGTTGAGTTTTGTCTAATCGTAACAGAACAAAAGTATAGTTTATTAAACAATTATATGACAAATATTTCACTACACTCAAGATCATTTCTCCAAAACATTCTCATATTATAAATCATGTGTTATGAACTCTACATAATATCCGTAGCATTAGTATCAATTTCAGTTCGCTTAATATGTATAGAGACTATATTTTGACGCAAAGATGCTTCAGAATAGTATGAATCCTTGCCGCTCAAGATGAGATAAATTAGATATCATGGGTTACTTGAAATGTAACTCATCTACTAACAAATCATAACAACAGATCCTAGAAACATCTAAACGAGACAAAAAGTTCAGATGAGATGTTTGTAGGAGTAATAATACAATCAGCTAGTAAAATTAAATCATTAAAGGTAAATTATCGGTTTCATTGTGCAGGATATTAACTTTCACAAACATCAGTGTAAACTCGAGTCTATTAATTAGATAATGATTTGGCAGTACATTTGTAATATCAAATAACTTGCTGAGGTTAATCTTAATTAATATGAACACTACTATAATATTAACAATGTTTCATAAGATTTAAGTAATGTGTGTGTATGAAATGTGGCAATAGATAATATACTGTCATTATATAATTCAATTATCCGAACTTGTTGCTGAGACTGGACGTTTTACAAAAATATATGGATAGACTCCTCACACATGAGGTGACAAAGTGACAGGTGACATGGTGTAGTGTCAAATAGAAAATGAATAAATAAATAAATAAATAAAATATATTACTTACGTATATCAAATCGATGTTAATATTGGTATCTATTGCTGCAAAAGATACTCAGACGCTTGAACTGGCTAGTGCACTCCTTCCCGACCTGCATTAGCGGCAGAGAGACGAGCCATACCTATAAATATTCATTAGCCAATGCGGTAGACATGATAGATGAGTAATATGATCCACTAGTTATAACGTCTCCTATATTGGTGTTGTCTGGTGGTACAATACTTCCCAGTTGATAGGGTCCTAAAAAGTAATTGAATACACACTAAATAATATGTCACACACACACACACACACACACACACTAGAAACTCGTCGATTGCCTAAAATAAGAATTGAACAGTAAATGATATAAAAATGAGAAATTGGTCAGAAGGTAGTCAAGCGTTGGCTTACTTCCAACTAGAACAAACATTAATAGAAATAAATGGAATAATTATACTGCTTAAACAATACACGTCGAACAATGTATGATAATCAAATTGGATGGACATTATGTTGAAAGACCGCTAGCCGTAGGAAGTGATTAATTCCAGGCCTTGAGTGGAGAACTTTATCGCATTATTTCTAAAGAGAGAAACTAAAATGTCAAGATTTACACAGCTATCATATACCATAAATGCTTTAAATTGTTTCCGAACACAAGCTCAAGTCTCACCATAAATATCTAGTATCAACAGATCTCTATTGTAGGGGTCTGCCATAGTTACTTAAGTATAATTTAACATGATTACATTACCCATAGCACCATAATTTTAGCCATGATTATTCAATCATTGAGGTCTGAACCAAAAGAAAATGTTTGAAGAAATATATTATAATCTTTCCTTTTTGATTAAATTAATGAGAACTCAAATGTTTACTCAGGACTCAATCAACCTGTTGATAAAATAATGTTACCATGCGTTTTACATAGATTACAATTGGTTGCTATATCATAGAAAAATTATGTATGTCAACCCTACAATTTTATATAACGCTATCTGTAAAGACATAATAAAGAGATAAAAGCTATCTGGAACTTACAACAAATCAACGTGATTTTCTCCAAATTGAATTAAATTCCTATAATAAGGTATGCGTAGTCATATCCAGCTATCTAGCTTTGAATAATATTATCTTGACTAAGGATAGATACAATAAACTATACTGTCAGTATAGATATTTAGGAGGCCAAGTCAAGGAATGCATTGTATAAATCACTCAAGTTCAATGAATTACAAAGAAAAGGAAAGGATTAGAATTACGTAGCGTAGCGTATATAAATATTTGTAGGATTGACAGCATCACTATCCCACATTATACTTATTTGTAAAGCAAATATTTTACATTGAGCATAATAGCCACTACATATACTCTATTAGCTTCTATGTCTACACCCTGCAGTCTTAAATTATGTTAGCTACTCTAGTTAACTCTACTAATAGCAAATTGGTTCTGGTTAACCATTTGCCTGATAACTGAAGACTTAACAAGTTATCAAGCCAGATGTTTACATGAATATAACCACACACCTCCTCCCAATACATAATATAGTAATACCCCCTGCAAGATCCCAATATGATTGTATCATAAAGCTTAGACTACCTCTTAATAAGATTATTATTTAATTTTCATAGACAAAGATCATACACATATAATGACTATACTATGTGAAATATACAAATGGGGAGGTAAGCTCCCTTTGGTAATAATCAAGATAGAAAACAAAGCAAGTGAAAATAGCAAGCTTCATTTCAATCCATTCCTATTCAGTATCATTCAATAGTTATAATATTATAGGAAAATAAAAGTATAATTTTCCTAACAACAGTTTTTGGTTTGTTTCTTAGGGAGCGGATCATCCAATGGGACTACATCATCATGATGCTGTGGTTCGTTTAGCTCGTTATTTGAAAGAATCTCAGAGACTAGACATTTCGCTGAGTCGTCTATTCCAATGTTTTCTTTGGCTGATGTCTTATGCCAGCCAAGAAAACCTTTTTCTTTACAGTATGTGTCAAGCTGTTGCGCAGTCCCCTTATCGAACTCTTCACTCCCCAGGTCACATTTGTTAGCGAGGAGGACGGCTGGAATAGGTTTACCATTTGAAAGTAAAACTTTAGAATCCAGATCAGCTTTCCATTTGGTAACAGCTTCGAATGTACTCAGTCTTGTCAGGTCGAAAACCACAAATGCACCCACTGCTTCTTTGTAGTATACACGGGTCATATTCCCAAACCTCTCCTGTCCTGCTATGTCCCATAGCTGCAGACGTACGAGGGTGTTCTGATCCCAGTTGAGTACCTTCAACGCGAAATCCACTCCAATAGTAGCCCGATAATGTGGTGTAAAGAATTGGTGTACATATCGTTTAATAATGCTAGTCTTTCCAGTGCCAAGTTCTCCTATTACTAAGATCTTGTAGAGATGTTCTTGTTTCGCTTCAGTCATGGATATAAGTATATTTATAAAAAAGAAACTAGTGAGGCTTAGAAGTAATTAATTAATTAATTAATAGCTGGTTTTATACTCTATATATACAATTCAAGATTCTTTAATAGTATCCACAAAGGCTCACATAATCTTGTGAATCACAAGGGTTAAATATTTCATAGAAAAGAATCTTGTGTGGATGGTGTATTTTCACGTGCACAATTACAGTAAATGATTTGTATAAGTTAATAATGTAATTATATGTATGGAGATATCTGGTATTATGAAGGTTATAATTGAATAAAAGCTAATCAGGCATTACGTTATATTTATTTAAATAACTTTAATGGGATATAACCATAATGCAGAAATCTAAAAATAAAATACTATGGAGATGGTGAATGCATATACAAATATGTTGTCAAGATAACGGCTTCAGCGTGCACAAAGAAACATCTGATTCAAAAGAATAAGAAACCATCAGAATATGAATATGATTCGATTTATGCAATCATAGTTCGTTTAATAATCCCTCAACCTATAAGCGTGTTTGAAAACTGACAAATTGAGGGGTATTCTCATAAAGATTATGTGGTCATGCAAATAAATTAAGTAAGAGTTTCTGATAACTTAATAGTGAGCTCTATTAAATAGGAATTTAGGGAATTTGGAGCAGTATCTAGCAGAAAGATTCATTCTTAGTAAATGACCATTTGATGGAGAGAATGATACCCTACAGGGAATAACTATGTAGCACATTTTTTGCATAGTAATGCGAAGATAAAATGAGATAACGTTGGATGCAACAGATAAAGAGAAGCAGCAATTTATCAGATAAGTAGAATCTACAGGAATATCAGGGAGATATCTAGACAGGCTGGGTTGAGTGCTTAAAATGATCGATTTCTTTACTATGTCCTTATTAATGATACGCGCGTAATAGATACTGTCCAACGAGATTTTAACCGGCCAATGCTATAACTTAATAGTGAGAATCACAATCGGGTAAAAAAACAAGTTTTCTATACAATAAATGAAGGCCAAAATAGTTCAACTGATATTCTAACTCCCATAAATAGTAAATGCAGATTTGATTAATTTGTACTGTAATGTTACTGTTATGAACCAACAAGCAAAACAAGTGTATAATGGTAGAGAAAATATATACGCTAACAAGAGCAAGGTGACAGAAAGTATAAAAAAACATAAAAGTTTTTTGGAAGCTGAGTGAATCATAACGGTAAGCTGGTCTATCTGTAAGAGAAACAAACCAAACTTAGGAAGTAGCTCCTTTACTTTGGAGCCAACCAACAACAGTATCATGTTCTGCACGAATAGCTTCATAAAGTGGGGTCTGTCCCCAACGGTCTTTGGGGTCTATATACACGTGACAACGTTCCAACAGAAACTTACACACCTCCAGTTGACCCTCAGCAGCTGCAATATGCAAAGCTGTGCGTCCGTCATAATCCGCACTGTCAAAGTTATACCCGCTAAATGCGAACATACGCATCAGCCTTATATCTCCTAAGAAATATATAGAATTGATAAATATTAAAGCAAAATACATATTTTTTAAGATATTTGAACCTTTCATAGCAGCAAATAATACCGAAGTTATTTGATGTTCTTTTGAGAAAGTACGCATACGAGGATCAATTCCACCGCGAGACACGTAGTTATCCATAATCAAGTCAAAATTGTGAAAATTAAATCTCTCAACTAGTTTACGATGGAACTCTACTCCTCTCACACTATTGATTCTCATATCAAGAGGAGGAGACCATGTGCAGATACCCATCACGTTAGGAATAACAGTCAATATTACACCAGACACACCTAATATTTGCAGAAGTATTAAAATACGTATATTTAGCTAGCTACTTTTGTGATCTAGTCAATTACCTGATTTAGAAGGTAGACCAACTTCGAAAGCATAAGTACCCGAATAATTATACATTCCACAAGAGTGCATAATAGAGAGAGCATCTCTAACAGCTGAGTCAGCGAATACTCTCTCCCCTGTGAGAGGACACACCCCTCCATTAGCTAGACTAGCCGCCAGTAAACTACCTTGTGAAGTATTCATCATGATAGAGCAGTACTGGAAATACAGGTCACATGCCTCTCGTAGGTTTGTGCCTTTAGGGAAGCAGGAGTGGTCATTCATGTAATGAGCAATAGCATAGTTCCTATACGGGGAGTTTGTATTGATAATAAATTTGAAAATAGCTATTTTTGTAGTTCATAAACTAACCTGTCAGCATTTTCTCTCTCAGATATGAACATAGGTAGATCAATGGCTATCTTGTCACCAGCTGTTAGCTTGCTCATCACATCCAACATGTGTATAGTACGCTCAGCTAGTGGAAGATTAGGTTTAATCAGACTAGCTACTACTATAGCACCAGCATTAATCATAGGATTATGTGGTTTGTTCTCATCATCAAGAAGAATTTCATTGAAGTCATGTCCACTAGGTTCTGTACCCAAAAACTTGTTAACCTATAAATAAAGGATAACGCATATCGTATTGTATACAGTCCCATATGTGTGTGTGGTAGTTATTGACAGATCCAACGAGTTCTGAGTCCTGAAAAACAAGAATGTACTCTATGAGCTCTAGAACATCCATATACGTATAATATAATCACGTACATATTGGGGAGATTCTTCAGTAATACTAACAGCATACATGAAGGGTTTCACACTGGATTGTAGAGCAAAATTGACTTCAGTATCTCCGAGGTTAAGTCTCTGTCCGTCTATGGTAGTGACAGCGACACCCCAGAAGTCAGGTGAGTACTTAGCTAACTGAGGAATGTAGTCAGCTACTGTACCACTGTAGTTAGACTTTTCCTCATCATAGAGATTTGTTATTTTCCTATAATATTACATTGTAACTGGTTATACGTATTGGATAATGCAATACTCAATATGAAATGAAACTAACTCTGAAAACTGTTTGAATCTGGGTATGATAACTTTGCCTTGTGCAATTCTCAAAACTAATGGCAGACTGTCAGCAATAGTATCTTTAAATTCTTCCAAGCTGCAAACACCTATACACACAAGATACATTACAATTGTCATAAACAGTTGTCAAGTTATGCACTAAATCCAATAGTATTGGATTAGAAACCAAGATCAACACTATACTCACCACCAGGATTCAACACTATACTCACCACCAGGATTCAACACTATACTCACCACCAGGATTCACACTATACTCACCACCAGGATTCTCCCTCATGATCTTCTGTATCTTAGAATGAGTTAATCTGAACCTCGGCTCAGTTAGATGGATACCTATATTCTCTGCTTGTTCTAACAGCTTCTGAGGTCTAACATGCTCTCCTTCCATGAAGTATTTGGCGAGTAAATGATCCAGCTCGTCCATCTCGGTCTCCTTTCCCTGAGATATGGTAGTGGAGAGGGCGCGTAAGTTGGCGGCATATCTGAAAGTGGAGCGGACATGTTTAGTGATTGAAGATAGCATTGACAACCAGATGGTGTGTGTGGAGATGGAAAACAATGCTATGATACGAAAATATTATTCAACTTCAAGTAAAAATAATAAATTTACTAATATATTCATTCAATCAGGACTATAACTATTATGCACGATTTGAGTAATATATTGTCACTGTATTACTGGATAGTTTCTTTCCTTGTAGTGAAAGTGTTCTTTATAAATGACTATACAACTGATTCAATGAAACACAACAAAACATAACAATCATTGAAAGGAGCATTTCGTATGCATAAATACGTGAGTGTGAAACAGAAAAGTGTAGCATATTTTTGCATGGCCTTCAAGTTACGTTAACTAGTTAGTAATTTGTCTGAGGCAGTTGAGTGATTGTAATTGCGTTAGAATACACTACATCAAGATCATAATTATGAATGCCTGGAGTAGCAATACAAAAATTGTTGCTAACGATAGCTCATATTGTGGCCAAATAGAATGCATTTTCTATATATATATATATAACAGGACAAGAGTGTCTGGTTTAAACTTTTTACGACTACAATCTCTATATAACAATTTCACTACTGGCTGGGTATAGTTAATGGCTTTGTGACAGGTGTAGGTATCCATGCGTCTGAAAACCATTATTACAAGTGAGATGGTAGTTTCTGGATTTGGGAAAACATTTAAAAGCTCCGGAACTCTTTTGAATTTGAGTTTGAACTGATAGGGCCTCGCCAATAATTTTGAACCAGGGGTCCCCCAATCCTTAGTTACGCCACTGAGTTAATCATGTCTTGGTTAATAAATTACATCAAAGTGATCAAACAATATTGATTTTCACAGTTTTGTCCACATCGCCATAACAAAAGAATAAATTAGATTGTTACACACTTGTAAAAAGTCAATCCAATGTAAATGTTATGTAATAACAGTTGGATAGAAGAGTATATAAGCGATGGGGTAACCATAAGGTCTATGTGTACAGCACGTTAACAAGTCTAGAGTCTGTATGTAACCGGTCCTTCAATTCAGCAAACCTCTTCTGAGCAAGATCTTTGTGTTTATTCAGTCTCTGTTCAAGTGTATGGATCTTGAACATGGCTTCTGAACAGAAAGAGAGATATTCTTCTTCATCTTGCTTACTGAGTGTTCCTTGATGACTCTGATACCAGCATTGCTTTGTTTCCAAAGATTGACGTTCTTTCTCATATTTTGTTTGTATGTACTGTGCCATACTAATCAAACGGTTCTTGAAATCGGACAGACAAGAGTTATAGACCTGGAGAATTGTAATAGTAAATCTACATACAACCAACCCCGTTATACCGAAGCTCCGCAATAATTACTTCGATATTTATAAGCGGAGTTTGATAGAATGGATGAAATTTATATTACTTTGATGACGGTATATATCCCTGTTCGACATAACAGGAGTCGACTGTAAAATAGTGTGTGAAAATAACCTTTTCTGCATCATCTGAAGTGAGTTCTTTGGGATCTCCTATCTTAGCAAGATACGGAGCTAAATAATCCATTTCTTTCTCCTTTCTCAGTCTCTCCTCTTCTTCCTTCTGTCTTTCCATCTCCAGTCTATGTTTACGAGCTTTCTCATTACGTACAGTATCGTACACACTCACTTCTAATTTATGATCCTGCTCCTCAGCTGATCGACAGCTCAACATGTTGCAGACTTCTTCCTCGCTCTTGCGAATCTAAAATACCATTTAATTAATAAATTGAAATTCAGTCAACTAACGTAACTGTAATTACGTTACATTCCTTATTAATAACTCACATCACTAATATTAGCATTTTCCTGTTCGATCAACTGATCTAGTAGTTGAGCCAGCTCATGTATCTTAGGATCTGGAGCTGACCGGTCTACTTTAAAAGCTGTAGTACAATCAGGATCAAACTTAGGAGCTATAGCATCATCTGAACTCTCTGGTATTATGAACTCCCTAGTGTTAGCTGTAATCCTTCCAGCTTCAAGATGGTATTGTATAGATATCTTGTTATCCACAATTGAGAAAATACATACTTGTATATCTTCATTAGCTGGCTTGTTAGAGTCTCTGTCATATTTCAAAGTAAATTTAGTGACAGGACGGAGATTTGAAGCTGGTTCTACTCCAGGGAGAGTAACTGAGAGCTGGCTAGGGCCAAATTCTACCTAAACAATATATTGATAACATTTCAAATAATATTTTCATATACTCGTAAAATCATTAACCTGTCTCTTCAATAGAAGGTCATCTCTCCCTTTGAAGTATTCAGTCAGTGAGAACTTGTTCAGCTCCCGAGACATTAACCCATCAACTCGAGATTGTCCGTAGTATTCCATGGTCCTGGTACCCTCTATTCCCAGCTCATTCTCCTGGTAAGTGTGTTCTCTCAGACGGAGAGGTCTACCTTTACCAAACTCCTCCTTAACTCTCTGTGACGTCACGTAACGAGTACGTCTCTGTAATTTGTCCATCCTGAACTGATACCACTCTCTTACTTCCAACTGTGTAGTCAGAGAGATATCTCCATACATGGTAAGACGTCCTACCAAAGCATCTGAGTTTGTATAAGGAGCAAACTTGTCTAATCTGCACTTCTTATAGAGAATTGATTTCTTTCCCTTAGGTAGTCTAGTCTCGAAGGCTTGCTCAGTTATGTCAAGGGGTAGTAACCAGGATGGAGGTAATTCGAAGGTTTTCTGCCTCACCTCTGAGGTTAGACTGATAATGCGAGGAGGCTCAACTTCTTCCGGTTGTACACTTAGACGAGAAGGTACATTAGGAAGGAAGTACTCCCAATTGAGGGCGTTGCCCAGGTCAAAGGACAGGTCTCTACCTGAGAAGAAAGAAACGAATAAAACGCTTACAAATCGATAAACTAATATATTTATTAACTATAACCAAGCCGAGTCCCATCATATCGTATCTCAAGTGCCCACAATAATTACTTCGGTAATAACGAGAGTAGACTATATACGAATTAAACAAAATTTTAAAGTACTTACATCCGTTTATGCATAGCTGCATGTTAACCCAGTAATTTCTGTTATTCCATATAGATTCTATGCCTTCGTAATTCTTATCAATTAGCGGGAGGGCTTGGCCTGTTGTAGGTTCTAAGAAGAATGACTGTGGTACTTCTCTGCTCCCACTGAGGACTAGTACCCAGGAGTGTATCCTCATCCCAGAGAGCTCATCTTTCGGCCCATCTTCCCCAGACATCTTAGCTAGTTCAGCTTCTCTGCGCTTTTTCTCAGCTTCACGTCTCTTCTTCTCAACCTATACACAGTTAAATCAGCTGTTAGTTGTTGTGTCAAAGGAAATACAAACTATTCAATCTCACCTTTTCTTTGAATCCACTCTCTAGAGATCTGGGGGGTCTGGCTAGATACTTTGAAGGAGTACTCTCTGTCTTATTAACCTCCTCATGTTCTGTCTCTTGCAATAGAGGGCACACTTCGCTGGTGAGATCAAACAGTGTGATATCTCTGGTAGCATATCCTGATACGACATAAGCATCATATCCAGCTCCAAGTAACAGAGAGCAGAGCAGATGAGAGTACTCGAAGCAGTTACCTTCCTGAGTATCCAACACCTGTGTTATGCTAGTCAGCTGTTGAGGCAGTTCAGTAGGTTTCTCTAAGAACTAAAATACATACAAATACATACATATTTGTACTTTTATGGTGGAGATATGTAGGCAGTTACCTGATAAGTAAGGTAGTCAGCTACGAACTGAGCACACAAATCAAAGTCATAGAGTCGTTTGAATTTGAGTTGAGTAGGTCTTAGACTGGTACACACCATCTTACCTATCCCGTGCTCATTTAGCGGGCTCAGGAAGAGCGGCTTCCTGTCCTGGTAAAGATGCATGTATTGACGCTTAAAGTTATTCGCGAAACTTAGAGCCTTCTCTTCTGACTCATTGTTTGTTGTATAGGAGGCTGGAATAGTCTTAGATTTGTCAGTATTTTCCGTGATATTCGGAAGTTTAAACGATTTCAGTTCTCTCTCATAGCTATTCATTGTAAGCTACAAACTAGTAAACGACTGTAGTTTCATGTCATTATAATCTTCGACATTTCGTGACCTCATATAGAGGACGAATAGTATCGAGTATAGATAGAATGAAATAGGATCTGAACTGATGTAGTATAATAATGTCAATCATAGACAGACAAAGAAGCGATTCAGAAAATACTAACATTTGTAATGGTAGACATAAGTATAGAATTAGTCTAACAAATTAACGATAGAGCTAGATAGGGTGTAAGTAAGTAATAAATCATGAGCTGAGTAACAGATACTACTGTTTCCATTGATATGCCCACGCGGCCTGTTGCTGAGGTACTGGCTGTCCTTGTGCTTGTGGCTGTTGAGCTGTCCATGTTTGAGAGGACCATTGTCCTGCTTGAGGGGTGACTGGGTATGCAGTAGGGTTCTGGTATTGACCGGTCCATTGAGCTGTGGGTGTGGTAGGTTGGTAATGAGCTCTCTTAGGATCAGGAGTAGTAACATTAGCAGCAGGTCTCTTACCAGGTTGTTGCCATGTGTCACTCGTATAATCCTCACTCCAGGACCCAGCCTTGTTGTAGCTGGGATAACCTGTATAGCCTGTTGTTGCTGCTGGAGCTGAGTAGTCAGCACCTGACCATTCTGGTTTGAACTCTGTCTGACCTCCTGAAGCTCCGTATGAAGGCTTGCCAGGACCTCCTCGACCCTGTCCCCTCATGCCACGCCCTCTGTTACCACCTCCGTTTCTGTTACCAAAGGAAGGCTTAGAACCACCACCATCGAATCTCACACCTCGACCTAAATACACAGAAGATAACAAACAAATATCAGTATGAGTTAATATACTACCTCGTCTGTTTCCTCTCTGTTCGCCTCGCTTCTGACCTCCACGACCTCTGGGAGGCATAGAGGAGTGAGGGGTAGGATAGGACACCATAGGGGGTCCTCCATGATAAAATTCATCGCCAGGTGGACCATAATCGAATTGACCCATAGGAGGAGGAGGTGGAGGTCCGTAACCCCATTGGTCATAGAAACCAGGATCAGGTCCCTCCCAGAACTCTTCTCTAGGCATACGCGGACCACGACCACCACGTCGAGGAGGAGGACCTCTGTAACCATCATTCCCTATAAATATGAGAAAATAAAATAAAATAAATATCTGGATGAGAGAATTTAACGATCAATCACCTAATCCAGTTTTGTAACCACTCTTAGGAGGCATGTCTCTGTTCTTAGCAGCTGGCTTAGCTAGAGACACAGAGATGTGAGAACCATTCAGCTCCATCCCATTTGTAGCTGACTGTGCTGATAGAGCTCCGTCTCGTGCCTCAAAGAATATAAAAGCGTAATCCTTAATTCTGTTCACTTTCTCCACTTGACCGTATTGTGCGAATAGCTCCTCAAGTCTAAGAATAATCCAATCAAATTCATAGCAGAATATTCTTTGCTATAACCTACTTATTTTGAGTTACAGAGTCTGCTATGTGTTTTACAAACAAAGTTTTAACTTTAGACATAATGTCATTACCAGGTTCCTCCTGCGGAATAGCCCAATCACACACAAGATTACTTTTACCCCAGACAGTCAGCCTGGAGCTCAGTACTCTCTTGCGGCAGTTAGCAGCATTTCCGTGACTATCAAAGTCTATAAAGCAGAATCCTCTATTCCTATTCAGATCTTTAGGATCAGCATAGAATACAATGTCCAGTACTCCATTACAAGAATTGCCGAATTCCTATAAAATGGATATCACTATACTATTGCTCTTATCACTGCGTATTATACAATCAAACTTGTCTATAACGTCCACCCAAGTGACTGACCAAAACTGGCCGTTAAGCAGTTTTGACTGTAGTTTGAACTAACCTCCATAATCTCATCCTTGGTTTTATCCTTTGGAATACCGGCCAAGAATAATCTGCAGTTTGATTCTGAAATACAAACGCCTAACTCCTTACCTGGACGTATCTCGTATTTGTCCAGTTTGGATACACAATCCAGAGCAGAACTTCTGGTAGACATGCGTACAAATGCAAATCCTTTGTTGATCTCATTCTCATGCGGTATCATCATCAGACGGATGTCGTATACCTCTCCACAGCTCTCCAATAGTGGCACAAGTTCATCTTCAAAACAATCCTGAAAAAATGATAAATTTGTATAAATAGCGTATCATAACCCAAAAAATAATAAAGCTAGTTTCAGAAAATGAGAAAAACTATTTAACCTTGGGAATTTTTCCGAGAAATATTTCAGCATCTTTGGGTGGATCAGGTTGTCCGGGTCGAGGACCATATCTTCGTTGTCCTGGATGTATGTCATGAGGATATCCTGTCCTTTCTGTCAATAGTTTAGTTCTTTCTGCCAAAGATAACCCACCGTTAGCAGCCATGAAGATAAGTTGCTGGAAGTAGCTATTTGTGCAAGTAAGCAGAATAAAAGTACAGCTATAGCAAGAAACTAGCCGTGTGGCATAGACGGCAGATCTTACCAGTGACCAAATGAATAACGGAGATAACTAAGGAAATTCAGAGCAAAAACAAGTGAAAGTTTGAAATTTATTCTAACTACTATAAAAACAGGAAAAGTACAAAATGCAATAGAATATTTGCTTGATTGGCTGAACTTACGAACAAGCTAAGTGGTAATTTTACCAATTCTTTGAAAATCCAATTCTTGAAATATTTCAATAAAAAAAGAATTTTTGTTTGCATTTTAGCTGAAACACAACAAGTACTTGAACACAAAAGGAGAGAGAATTGTTTCTCGAAGCTTCAGGTCAAATTTGTTAAAATTTCTTTTCGTCGCGAGTCAAATCAAAAGCTGGAATGCAAATTTCAGTTTTGAATCACCAAATCCATCTAAGTCCGCGATTATTCCCCAAATACACAATTTAGAAACTAATAAATTCGAGTTGTCGTCTGAATGGCATCTGATTTGAATTGTTATACTGGAAAGAAATATTCCCTGCTGGAAAATCCAAAGAAATCGATTTTGTCTTTTTTGAAAAGAAACCTGGCGGATTAGGCACAAAGAGGCTCAAACGATGAATTCTAAATTTAAAAAATAATCAGTAACGGTGAGCTGAGCCTCGAATTCTAGAGTTATACTCATTATACATAAATTCATGAACATAAAATTTGAGTTGATTTAACCTCTGTAAAAGGAAATATTCTGAAAACATGATACGTATATTGAGGACTTCTTAGAGATAATATTATACATGTGATTAGATCACTAACATATTTGATCTTACACCTGTAGATAACAGAATCATACAAAACTAAATAACATATTATCCAAATGAATGAAGAAATCAATAAATGAATACTCACCAAAATCAGGGTCCATCACCAGAATGAGAAAGCATTAGTAATTTGCTGCAAACAGATTGAGAACATTGAAGCCCTCTCCCTAGAGTCTGTCATCTCATCATCACATAAATTGAAAAGAACAACTATAAACTAGCAGTAAATATTGCTTGATAGTCTATAAGCTAGTCTATAGTATTATAATATTATGGTTGAATTATAAATAAATGATAGTAATATAAGGAACAATAGAAGTATAAGTAATCAATCAGGTGGTGTTAGATAGTATATGTTATCTAATATTTGTGAGGTGTTAACGGTGGTTAATTTAAATATCTCTATGGAGAGCTAATCATACTGAACTTTCGCATGAAGGGGGGTTGTCTTAATATTTTGTATCGTCTTCATATGCCACTTTGCCCTGCAACATCACATATATATGCCTTATCGTGACCTAGGTCATGGCCTTATCTATAATGAAGCAGGAATTACTGCAATATATATCAGTAATTAGATGGTGGAATTGTTACTTATAACAAGGAGAGCCGGAAGAAGCTAGTAGATGAGTTGCCTG
Organism: Oopsacas minuta; assembly: GCA_024704765.1. NCBI lineage: Eukaryota > Metazoa > Porifera > Hexactinellida > Lyssacinosida > Leucopsacidae > Oopsacas > Oopsacas minuta. Next base: position 691,161 of record JAKMXF010000365.1, read on the forward strand.
ATGTACGGTCCCTGTCTACGCTATTATTGTTGTGGATTCACGCAATACTACAAGGGTTGTAATTTGAAATATCAAAATAGATGTCATTACATATATATTATAAAGCAATTATGAATTGATTAGGATTATGAGATAAGACAATAAGTCTGTTCTTAGAATCAATAGCTACTGCATATGGATTGATAAAATGTCTCTTTCCATCCTTCACATTACCAAACCTATGTAACATTTCTCCTGTATTCGAGATTACCATTACACATTCAGTCTTGACATCAGCAATTAATATATTGTTTTCAACATCGAGAGAAAAATATAACGGTTTCATCAGTTGATTGTTCTCCCCAAGAGTAACTATCTCTCGAATTAGTTCATGAGAGTAGTTGTAGAAACTTATAGATGGACTTCCTCTTTTCAATGTGATAACACTCTGTGGAGTGAGTTTGATATCAAGAGGCGCGATTACATTCAAAATATATGAATTGAATGAAAAATCCATATTTAGACATTGAAAGCGGTTATTACGAACATCACAAACATAAATGATATTCTTCTCAGATGAAACAGCGAGCCCAGTAGGCCAATCAAATTCCAATTGGCCATTTCCTTTCCTTCCCACAGACAGTATGTATCTACCCTCGATAGAGTATACTGATAAAATATTAACAGAAGATTGAGTAATATAGACTCTCTCACCAAGGATACAAATATCAGCTGGATTCACCATCTTGTTTTCGAAATCGAAAAGATAATTTAGAGATTCGCTGAAGACTTGTACACGGTTATTACCGAAATCACATACATAGATATTGTTTGATTGAGGGTGGATTGCACAAGATTCTGGGCTATTGAACTCTCCGCCTCTTGTAGAAAACTTCTCAATACACTTACCACTTTCTCTTAAAGGAATTCCTTTTGCCTTATAATCTGGTATTTCTCTCACAATAATTTTACCTGTCTTCCTAAGTTTTGCCTCTAGAGTCAGATCCCACTCGAACTTAACTATTCTAATCCCATTCTTTATAGTCATTAACTTAGAGTCTAGGATTTTCTTTCGGGCTTCGAGTGGAGGAAGCATCTGTTGAAGGGTCTCCTGACTCTCATTTCCCTTCAAAGTAGCTATCAGGTTCTCTTTCGAAATACAGAGTTGTGTTATCTGCTCTGATACTGACTTTCCTCTGTAATAATTTTCTAGCTCCTGAAGCTCGGAAAGAAGATCCGCTTCTCTCTGATGGAGCACCTGATGAGCTCTGGCTATTTTATCTCTTATCTCTACTCGTAGATTATCTATTTGTGAAAATAATGTATCCACTTCTTCTACACTAGCCATCTACACGAATATATCAACCAAGAATTGTTAGTTTATACAATTTAGATTTTAGAAGGTATTTTAACTAAAATAATTGACCCGATGCTCCTCGGGCCGTTCAAACGCTATCCGTGGGTTTGATATTTTGGGTGGGGCGGCAGGAGTTGAACATTTGAAGTTTCATAAAAGGGAGGAACAATGTAGCTTACTGGAGGAAGATATGGAGCAGGCCACATGAACTTGTGCCCCCTCAAATGGGATTGACTTCAGACCAATGACTAACATCGGAAACTATAAATCTACCAAGAACTGACCCTGTCAGAAATACGGTTACACTTTCCACGTAGACTCGGAGAATTTGAAAATAAATACGTAAATAAATTTGACCGAATTGAGTAATATACTTTACAGAGGTAAATAGAAGTATACTGCATACTGAGTTAGTACTGTAATACAACAAAAACAACGACAAATCCAATACAAAATGAATGTTAAGAATCACTAGACTGACTCGGGAATTTAAATATACTGAAAATTATGTAAGTAAAGTACAAACTGAAAATTGCTAGTGCTAGATTTCTGATCAGGATGAGTAGTAGAATGTGTTACTATTCCGTCAATCATACAACTACCAGGCCACTTCATGTTAGTAAACCAGCTGTACAGCCAGGATGGAGCCGGATTAGGGGGTGTAGCCTCGAAAAAGTTCCTATCAACTTCTACAGAAGTCTTATTTATCACTAAAGTACCGAGTTCTTCTAATTGAGTCTCTGTGATTGAGGTAAGTAGCATAGTACACTTATTGACAGCTCTTAATAGTACCTTATATACACCAATATATCCGTAATAAGTTGCTTGTATTTTAACAACAGCACTAGCACACATAAAAGATTCCTGTGGCTTACAACAATAGCATTGCTTTGAAATAGTTAGAGCAATAATACACTCAAGTCGTATAGATAATCTCAGTATCTTATGGAGACGTAGAAGTTCTGCATATATAGTGTAACGTGACTTTTCCATTTGTAAATACCGCTGAGTTTTAGAAAGATTGAATCTATTAGAATACATACCGGTATTGGTGGGTGGGTGGTTTTGAGATATTTCCTTATTGGGCGGAAAATTATTAATCTGAGATTTAGCAACTTGAATATTAAGTGTTCTAAATGTATTGAAATTGTCAGGAGATATAGTCCGTAATCTCTTATATATAGAAGGTAGGAGATTAGCAGATGGGGGGTGGGAGATAACTGATATAGAGCCTCTGAGGTCAATATTCCCTCTCAATAATGTGCCATATATTCTAATCTTTACCCCGGTTAGTGTAACCCATGATCCTGGTGTTAAGTTAATAGGCATTCTACACTGAGGTAAGTCAATGTACACAGGAAGATACACAGCATCTGTAACAGGGAAAATGATAGACAAATTTAGAGTATAGAATACAGGCAGGAGAGAATAACCATATTTATTGTGTAGATCTATGAGAGGGAAAGGTCTTAGCTTAGCCATTTCAACTAACCATTCCTTGTTCCCCTTCACTAGGTTAGCCTTAGGGTACTTAGCAGGGTGAAATAGGACCCTCTGTACCATGCCGCTAATCACACAGACTTTAGTCTCTCCTTCTCGCATTTTGTGTAGTAGAGTTATGACGTCATTCTCTACAGCGTTCAATGGCTCAGCTGGCATTTCACCGATCGGATAGAGAGACCAATTAGAATTAAACAGAGTCTTGTAACCACGTAGAATTATATATGTGTTTATTTGAGTATTGTCATAACCACTCCAGTGGTAGAGCCACCCAACTTCTATTAAATGCCACCATTTTAGTGCTTGATGCTTGAATACAAGACACAGTTCTCCTATCATTGACTCGCTACTCTCATTTTCAGATTTGACTGCAGCATACATGTAAATTTGAACATTAATCTGAAATTTACACTCAATTACCTTGCTGGGAGTGTGATCAATTATTATATTTGACTTGTCTTTGACTAGAAATATATATGTAGAACGAGTTTTGAGTATAGTTGGTGTGTGTTTTATAGTCACTAAATTATCATACTTTGTGGATATATGAGCTTGAGTAAGATGCTGAGGGTGATTGGGAAAGGAGGTCTTATCTAATGTTAATACATAATCCTCTATGGCTACACACGACCCGACTATCTGAAATAACTGGTTAGGAAAAATTCCTTTCGTGAAGTTTATAGGAAGACTCATAGCTGAATCAGATAGAATAATGTGTCCAGTATTCGGGCATAGTGCTATCCTCCCAATAAGATAACCTTTGAACTTATCTTCTGCAAGGGAATAATAGTTCTGTATGTCACGGAATGGAGGTACTTTAAAATCAAGAGTTGCATAGCTATACAAATCTCTAAAGAACTCATCATTAAATTTCTGTAATGAAAAAGTAGAAGTTATCTTTGAGAGACTGAGCGGACTCAGTGAGGATAATTCATTGAAAGGTATTACTATACATTTATCTGTGAATATAATTCTATGTATGTCTGCTTGGATATTTGAACTGGGTAGAGGTGTTAGATCAAATAACTTGCGGAGGGGTGCGATATCCTCCCACGAGGTTGTGTAAAAACTTTTCAAGAAATCAATTAATTGAGTGAGAATATAAACTCCTGAAGGAGCTAGTTTAGTAAAGGCTAGACTGATAGCAAACATATTAGGGAGGTAGGGAATATACCCGCCAGGCCTCATGCTAGCGGATAGCAGTTCAATACGAGTATGATGACAGCACCAAACAAACTTGATGGATATGTCGTCCATGGTCATTGAGAATACTTTAACTTCAGAAACGCGTATTTTAGCACCTACTCGTAGTCCCCAGATAGGCAGAAAGCTAGGCAGATGAGTAACAAATAAATGAGTAGACGTGCTTAATAGAAAATGTCCTGAATCGAAATCAATTATTTGTGTGATTATTTCGTCAATTGTACTATGATCCTTGTGTAGTTCAGTAATGACGCCACTAGTCACGGTGTGTATTGTCTCAACTGAAGTATCATTTGTTGAGATATAAGTTTTGATTGGTTTATCTTCACTTTTCATGTGTTTTCGTAATATATTCGTCACTAGATATCCTTGGTTCGTTTTCAAAAGAGAGTGCAGAACTAATAAATCATCTCCAGTGAAGAAAATATACACTTTTTCCTTTCCAACTTGGAACAGTACAAGATAAGTTAGCAGTACTAATTTGAATACAGGATATACGTGAAGTAATATACCGCATAGCTCAGATCTATCAGAGTCTGGATATCTGACAATAGAGTGTGTACGTTGTACAGCTGGGGGTTCAGTGAGTTCATTTACAACTTGAAACTCCCGTATTTCCAGGTAGTAAGCAGGTAGTTTATACATTTCACTTTTATCAACAAGGGTTAAGTACCATCGGGTTGCGTCAATTGTAGTAGTAAGAATCTCTAGAGAGAATTCAGGACAGATACAAGGAATATCCCCTGAACTATCACTAAGCTTAAGTAGCTGGGGATAATCGGGAGAGACGTATATCGTCCCTCTGATTGTAGGTTCTATCTTTACTCTAGAACTGGAGAATCCTCGACTACGCGATTTCATGAGATTATGCAGACAAGAAATATTGAGTCTCTGAGACATATCTAAGCTAAATGTGCATATATACTATAGACAATATACTAAAACATTTCCCATGACTTATCCTCATCTACATTATAGTATTTAAGAGGAAGGCTCGTTGATGGCTGTAAGAAATCGTTCGCATAGAAAATTTATAAATTATTATTTGCTATGAAATGACATAAATTATTCACCAAATGATTCCAAACAAAATATCCATGACTAATTAATTAATAATAGAAATTCAATGAGTGAATTAGCTATACTGCTGCTGCCATCTCAAATATTCCAGGAAATATATACGTATAAACCTAAATAGAAGGAAATATTATATCTAATATAGAGTTAATGTGGTTTGTGATTATTTCGTTTTGACAGAAGAATAACCATCTGGATTCTTGAGGAACTGTTCTATCTCCTCTCTTAGCTCACAATTAGGCTTCAGATTAGTGTGAGGGAGATCAAGATTGGTGAGAGGACTAACTGGACCACGACGTGACGTAGCTAGCCAGAGAAGAATTGAGCTACGATCATATGTAGAACCATCTATAACATAATAATAGTAATTGCTCAAATTGTGCCGAGTGCCCAATAGATTGAAGTAGTAGAATACGTAATTAATCCTATAAATTCTAGGCATAGAGAGTATTATAATAAATACCGGCTATAATAACAGGATCGGTCATTATTTGAAGTGAAATAGGACAAATGAAGTCGTTGGGTACTATAAAGAGAACAAGAAATTATAAATATACATACAGTTCAACCTCGTATGATGAAAATTTGCAAAAATCACAAAAAATCTGGAAATTAAGGTCATTTTTCGGCCTCAAGTTTGATACCACTGTTCCATTAGTTATTATGAGAATTAGATAAGAGAAGATATAACCTACCATCTGGATAGAGTTTCAAAGATTCAGTTTTATCCAGAACAAATTCAGGAATATCTATACATACAAACAAATAGAAACAACAAACAAAGTATTGAAATAAACTGAATAAACAAATTTACTACTCAACTCACTAAATGCTAGTTTCCATAACTTAACAACACCATCATATGCACCTGTAGCCAGATACCGACTGTCTCTTGAAAATGCTACTGTTGTTACGTATCTGTATACGTTATTAGGTAAATATTTATACACAATTACTAAGATATTTATACATACTTTTCGTGAGCATTCAGTGTTAATAACTGTTCCTTCGTAGACTATAAATAGCACCAGGATAACCATTGATATTAGTCGCTAATTTCCGAATAATTCCGATTACATAAACTTACCACTCTCCAGAACATAACAGAAGCATCTCCACCCCTAAATATACGCAATAAATGCATATAATCATTTCATGTATAATATGCACTATTTACCCGGATACTAGTATAGAACCATCAGGAGAGAACGCGAGGGCATAAACAGAGGATCCATGGGCATCCACAGTCCATATGTGATTAAACTTAGCCTTAGCACCTAAATAATATAAATATTTTTGATATAATAATACAAATAAATTTTAATATCTCTCTCACCTTTATATATGAGACTCCACAATTTGAATAAGTTATCGTTTCCAGCCGTTGCAACCAGGTATGAATTAGGATAAACTACAATATATGAAATAATGAATATGCAGGAGAAATAAAATAGTTGAATAATCAACTAACCAATTGGAGAGAACACACAAATATTAGTGCCTACTTCAGGGTGAGCAGACTCGTTAGCAATAGGATAAGTGAGTGATTTATCCCATGCTATTATCTTACCATCTGAAGAAGCAGACACGAAAGCTATACCATCATGGGAGAAACTACAGTACACAACTCTAAGGGAATAATAAATTCATATATAATTAATTATTATAGCTAATATGCTTAATTTATTGATCAGTCACTGACGTGTAGTCGTGTTCAGAAAGTGTCCTAAGACATGTCCTCTTGACAGGGTCCCACACCCTTATTGTAGAGTCACCAGACCCAGAAACTAGTCGGCCCTCATCTGGAGAGAGAGCAAGACACTGTACTACTCCTTTATGACCCTTGATAACTCCTACAAACAAAGATAAGATAAAATTTTTACATCTTATAAACGTACGTATTCACTTACCAGTACACTCCATTTTCATGAGGTCCCACACGCGAATTGTGCCATCTGTAGACGCTGTGAATAATGTATTGTAGTGAGCAGATATAACACAAGAGTTGATATACTTTGTATGTCCTGTAAGGATAGAACTATTTGATGTTGCAGATCTATAAAATTCGTGTGTAATATACTAGTTTGTGAAAGAATCACTTTATACGTATATCATGAACTCACTCTTCGTCTAGGGATTGTAGCTCATCAGGAACATTCCAGACCCTACAGGTCTTATCACCTGAGCAGGAGAAGAGGAAAGAATGTATAGGGTGGAACTGAACACAATTTATGTCTGATCCGTGACCTTTGAACTCACGGGAAAGTTTTACATTGGAGTGGTCTAGCACGTTAGAGAGTGAAAGACAGTTATGAACTGAAGCCATATTACTACTACTTGTATGGTAGAATTCAGAAGCTAAGGAAACCGTGAATTACGTAGTGAAACATGTCATTAAATAAATATTAAAAGGACCGGTCGCTTATTAGAACTAATATTAATTGCTATCTTAGCAGAAACTACTGCCTATAAATATTCAGAAATAGGTTTCCCAAAAATATGGTCCTGGGACCAGGGCAATTTAGCCGAATTAGAAATATAAAACAGATTTTTGTCCCCTTAGCGGTCAGAAATTATTCACCATTTCTATAGGTCTAGTATGTGTAATAATTTATAGGCAAAAAAGGTCTTAAAATATATTTAGGTCATCTAAGGTTAATATTTTTACCTCCATGATTTTATGGTATTTGAGATTGTCAGTCAACTAATACCTATTTCAACTCGAAACTAGTCAACTCAACATCTTGGGGGTATAAAATCAAAGAACGGCACTAATTAAAAATCAGCAAGTTTTACCCTCTTACGCTCACATAAGTAATATTTTTAACTCTGTGAATACAATTAACCTTTTTAAATCTCATAATTATTGCTTAATTAGAAATCCCGAATTTCCGATCATATTTAGTATCACTTATTGTTAGTCATTTTGTAATCTAGAACCCTTTGGTGTTTTTTTGCGTATTTTAACACTGTTTTAGTTGTTTGGTACATTTACCTTGGAAAAGTGGAACTGAAGCCTTAGATGTTGTTCCAGCGTATTTAATTAGTACAAAACATTCTCAACAATGAACACATCAAAAATTGTAAATATATACGTACCATGTCCGCCCCTAATATTTATAATTCAACGTATAAACACTGATCATATTAGTTTTACCCTATCATTACATTTAAGTTTATTTGTAAACAGTAATATTTTATTAGTTAAATTTCGTGCATGATGGCAACCGATGCTCCTGATTCAGACGAAGAGTATCTGTATGGAAGAGAAGGTCAGAATATTCCCACCCCTCCCCCCGTATTATCCCATGAGGACTCTGTCCCTCTGTCAGATATAGCAGAGCTAGAAATGAATGAAGAGCCCGTTCCTCGCCCTATTGTGGTAACTCAAGCTGACAATCCAGATCCTGTAGAAGATGATACATCAGTTTTAGCTCCACAACCTATTCCAACCCCTTCTAACGAATCTGTTTTATCGCTTGAACAATTAAAGACAGAGAGAGCTAGTATATCTCCTCCACAACAAGTTACTGTTGTACAGCAGTCACCACCTACTGCACTCACTAATGATGGTTTGTTACTCAGATTCACATTTTCAGTATTTTATTGATTTTGTTATTCTATTTATATTCTATACGCATATATCACAAATCATTGGTGCATCGCAGTAGTTGTCCCCGAATCCCAACTCATTTAGTTTCATTGTGACCAAGGGGTCGGAAACTCCTAAAGGGGAGTGGCCAAGTACCACCAAGGGGGATAGTGATAACAAGTGGGCGGGCGATGACAGGCACCAGTCTAGGCTCTGCAGCCCTACAACTATGTAATCGTTATGAATTCTTACTGCTGCTTCAATCTGATACGTAATTTTTGGATATATTTAATTCAAAAATTCATAACAGCTCAAAATCGCCTGTTAAATTGGCGTACATTTTTGTGTATGAATAAAGTTTGGACAAATTTGCTTCCATTACATTTATATATTTCCTGTCCCAAAAATTACTGCATGTGTACAGCTTAAGTCCATATGTTTACCAAGTTACTTCGCTACACTTATGTACAAACGTCGAAGTAGAATGACAATTCATTTCGTGTTGTTAAAATTTACAGGTTACTCCTGCCCCACAAGTCACAATAATCTTAATTCGCTAACTGGTTAAGAGGGAGCTTAGTCCTGCAGAAGAAAGCATTACTTGTTCTTGCTATCTGTCCAGTAGCTGAAAATGGTCCAATTCACTTTAGGACTTAATTAGGGATTGTTCTAACCTCTCAAGTTGAATTATATGTATAATTCATACCATACATGATAATACATCTTTTTATAACTTAATTCTGATTTAGATTAAGTATTTTTCTGAGTATCATTGTGTTAAATATTTGTCGTAATATCCTAAAATCAAGGCTCAATACTCAGAAATTCTACTAAGAGGTTAGATAGAATTGTCCGTTTTATAGAAACTAGCGATTGCATGCAGGGAATGTAGTTGATAAGAAAAAATTCATTCTACAGTCCATTGCATGCTTGGGGTAGAGTGGAGACAGTTTTATTAAGAAATCTGTTTCTGCTACCGTTTTCAGCTATTGTTTATATTAATTAATTATTTGTGTGTGTGTGTGTGGTTGTTTGTTACTCTGCTTGTGACAACATTATTAAACAGGGGGATGATAAAGTAATATACGTTAATTATTGTAGATATTCTTTAACACGTAAGTTCAAGGTAAGTAAAGTGTTCATTTTGTAACGGTAGATTTTATAAATTTGTGTCACGGGAATTTTAGAAATCGGAACGGTGATTATTTATTAATATTTCCATTAATCCCTACTGGGACATCCAATTCATTATATTGTTACTGTAAAAATACATTATTTCTTCTAGCTGATTGTAGTACAGGTGTATCAGTATATTTATTATATAAATTTTCAATTTTAATATATCTCTCATCATAACAGCAAGTGCCAATGATACAAGCGATGAAGACAAAGATGACGGAATTCACATTACAATTGGTGATACAAGTACAAACTTATTAATGACGTCACCAGGTATCAAGCACGCTGTAGATTACCCACAACCTACTCCATATTCACGTACATTTGATGGTGGTCAAACCAGCAAACAGCTGGACATTACTACAGTAGGTAAAGTGAATGGTGTGAGTATATATGATCTGGATATGGAGACTAGCTTTGATGAGAAACCATGGAGGAAACCTGGTGCCGATATCACTGACTATTTCAACTATGGTATGTATATATTATGAAATTTAACTATACGTAGCTTAAAATATATCTTATAACTATTCAATAGGATTTACAGAGGATACATGGAAGACATACTGCCTAAAGCAAAAACAGTTACGTCAAGACTACAAACCACTACCTACAATACTAGATGATCCAGGGAACAAGGAAATTTGTGTTATTGGTGATAAACCGTTACCAATGACGATACAACCTGAAATTCTACCTCTTGAATTCGACAAAAATCTTGCCCCTCCTATGTTCCCCCATTTTTTTAATATGCCTCCCCCTGGTATCCCCCTAACAGGAATGCTCCCGCCAGTACCGCCATTAGACCCTCTAGGGTTACCACCTCCTCTCCACGGTCTCCATCTACCTCCTGGGTTACCCCCTTTCCAACCTGATGTGAGTAATCACACTAGATATAATATATAGTATTAATATTTTTAATAATTCATATTTTGTTTTATATTTGTAGCCTGTCATGGAGCGACTGATGCCTCCTCCATTCCCGCCAGCTTTTAGAGATCCTACTCTCTTCCCAGACCCCAATCTATACCCAGACTTCCTCCAGGAGATTGCTAGGATGGATAGACGTAGCTTTAGCAGGTCTGTGTCACCCCGGAGGAGGACTTCTCTTGAATCTCTTTCAGAGTACTCATTCAGCTCTGAAGGTTCTCACGGACGTCCTCACCAGAGAAGGTTAGACTGTTTAAACAATTGTAAAAATATTTGTATGTATTTATTTGCTGATTTTTTAGAGATGGCCCTCACAAATCCCGAGATTCAAGACGGGAGAGGAGAAGGCATTCTCCTCGTGAACACAGACATAGAGATCACAGAGAGGAGAGAGACAGAGATAGAGAGAGGGATAGGGAAAGAGATAGAGACAGGGAAAGAGAGAAAGAACACAGAGCACATGAAAGGAGACATCGTGAGAAACGTCAGTTATTGTATAATTAATTACAGTCAACTCACGTTATATCTAAGTATGAAAGTGTAGAAATACGGTCCCAATTGGTCCTAAACCGTCAAAACTAACATAATTTAATCGTTAATGTCGAACCCCGCTCATATCGAAGTAATCATCGCGATTCCTTGAGCTTCAATATAATTGGAGTTGACTTATTTTATAGTTGGTTATTCAAATATTCTTACTACGTACATCACCGTTGTATAGAGCTAGTAGTTGAGAAACACATGCATCAAGATCGCATGAGAGACAGAGAGGCAAGAGAGCGAGTAGTGAGGAGACTGGGAGAGAGAGGACCAGCTATTGGTACAAGAGAGCAGAGGAGTAGACATGAAAGAAAGAAACACAGGGACTCTGTGAACCAGGAAGGATCTCCAAGGAGAAGATCCAAGAAGACAAGACACGGGACAGAAGGGAAATCTCCACCACTAATCTAACGCATTACTGATTCTATATCACTTTAAATGATATGTTCTACATCATAGATACTGAGTAGTATTGCTGCTGCAAAATGTCAATGTAACCTTCGTGCTAATTTTCAAATATTTCAATGTGTTGAATAGATTAAAATGTTAAGACCACTATCCTACCAAATTATCTGCTTCAACTCCTAAAGGAAATATTTTAAGTAAATTAGCCCAAATACACTCGAACCTCTCTTATCCAGGGCAGTTCCGGCCTGAGGATGCCCGGAAGTCAGAAACTACATTAACTATATGAGAGATTAAATTATTTATACAAGATAAATATCGAGATGCATTTGAATTGATTAATTTAGATGTTTTAACGGTTTTTAGTTACAAATACACGTGTTAGATAAGAAGTACAAGTAAAGACACTTCTAAAAAAAGGTCAAATTAATTTCAATCCTTTTCAGTAAAATGGTGCCTGTATGGTACTTCGGAGGTCGGATAAGAGAGGTTTGAGTGTATATTCGAGCGATACTTAAATTTAAATGAATTATTCTTGGCTCAACACACACTTATATTATAAATTTGTGATTAGAGAGTACCAACTTTGTTCTATAACATAATATAAAATGGTACAAAGACTGCGTTACAGAAGACGAAAGTCTTACAACACTAAATCAAATAAGGTTAAGATCTCCAAGACCCCTGGAGGTAGACTTGTCTACCTACCCCGCAAGAAGTTAGGGAAGAGACCAGCTTCTAAAGAAGCTATGAACGGTTACAAGAAGGTCAGACTACACGGAATCCCAGCGGTGAGACCCTATGAACTAAAACGTATGTCTAGGTGTCAGAAGAAAGTGAATCGGTCATACGGGGGCTGTTTGGACCACAAATCTCTCAAGAATAGGATTATACAAGCTTTCTTAGTTGAAGAGCAAAAGGTCGTGCAGAAATTATGCAAAGCTAGATCTAAGAAGTAGATATGGGTATTAGGAATGTAGTTTATATCTTCTGTGTTTGAGGGTAACATTCAGGGTTATTAGAGAATATTTACTAGTTAGACTATTAAAATAATAATAAAATAATATTTTCTATTTATAGCTAGAGGCAAAATTGGACTGTTATGATACCTACTATCTTCATGTTTCGACATTCAGTCAATTCCCGTCTTATATCGAACAAGGTTATATCAAAGTCAGACATTGTATAAATATGGTCTCCAACCGTCAAAGTAACATATATTCCATCGACCATCTGTTATATCGAAGTAATTATCGCGGTCCCTTAAGCTTCGATATAACTGGGGTTGACTGTATGTGATATTTAGATTATCTTAAATCTCTTTCGGCATTTGGCTGAGAGAGATGGCGAGTCAAGAAAGTCTCCCTCCCTTCATAACTGCTGGTAAAGTGTATAATATTAAGTTTGGTAAGAGTTTGATTGACAAGCCGAGAAGGAAACACGATCACTCATACCAATCAGTTTCATTCGACTTCAAACCAATCTCCCTCAACGCTACCAAAGCCGCTAAGCTATCAGTTAATCATGAAGATCACAGTATGACTATATCTGTACCTCGTGAATCAGCTGGCGGTAAACAGGAAGCAGGTGCTGAAGCTGCAGAGTCTACTTTATTCAAAGGTAACTACTACTACCTAATTATTAATATAAAGTTTTAATTATACTTTTGCTACTGACATTGATACAGTGAAACCTCACAAACGTGGATTTTGGTAGAAACAGGGAAAATGAAGTAGCATTTTTCGGCTCCACTAGCACCCCGTTTGTGGAGATTACACTGTACTTAGTCTTGTATCTCTCAGGTCCAAAACAAACTTACGACAAAGACTTTGTGTTAATCTGGAATCACGCTTCCGGAGAGATAACCTTAGAGAGAGTAGGATGTACTTCTGCTCTCAAACAGAAGAGGATCGGTAACTGGCCTCCACCTGCTTCTACATTTGCTATGTCAGCTGATACTATCAGCGCACCTACTAAATCGAAAACGAAAGCAAAGGTCAGAAAATCTCCTCGCTTAGATTCTGAATCACACACATCTACAGCTACTAACAGTAACAAGCCTACATTATCTGGATTTGTAGCTGGTCCTAATTTAGAATCTGTACGTAACTCTTCAGCCGAACTCTCTGGTTTTCCAACAGCTGCTCAAACAGCTGACAGTGATTCAGATTCAGATTCTAGTTCTAGTTCAAATTCATCCTCATCTACTTCTGACAGTTCAGACTCTACAGATGACAGCACTAAACACAAACATCAACCTGAGATGCCACCTCTCCCAGAGACACACCCCAGCTTCCAAGATATGCCACAATATAATAGTGTATACCTTTCTGCTAGCGGGAGTGATTCTAATTGATATGAATACATTCAACATTTCTCGAGTGACTTATGTCTAAGAATATTTGGTGATCAGATTCTGTCATTTCCCCTTTTATCATATTACAGGATGATTGAATTCATGTTTGAACTCTTGTGTATATCAAGAGAAATGGTGTTCGCCTACTAATTGACTCTAATAGCAAGCGAAATTCGTGCAAAATACAACTTACTAATAAGCGAACTGTAATATGTTATTTAATATTATTGTTTATATTATAGCATGTATCGAGTGCTGAGGACAAGAATCACTTCTTTTAAACTACTAAAGTCTAGCCGGTCTCTTCGTCTACTCAGTACTACATCTCCTAACCCTCTTCCTAATCCCTGGCTTATAGGGGGAGTGTGTGCAGCAGTGCTAGGAGGTGGCATCATCTATTACAAATCAAGAGGCAGTACAGCTACACATGTGGATTCTATAGTACACCCATCTGTTGTGTCAGCTAAGTCAAGTCATCTCCCCTCTGAACCTGAGGAACCTGAGTATGATCCCGTAACCTCCAATCTCCCAGAACTCCCTGGATATGTACAGTACCTTCTAGTTGGAGGCGGTACAGCATCACAGACATGCGCTGAAGAAATATTGAAGAACGACCCAGGAGCTAAAATACTAATTATAACGGAGGAAGAGTATAGACCTTATCGACGACCTCCACTCAGTAAATATCTCTGGAATTCTGATGACAAGAATCTAATAAACAATCTCAAATACGCATTTGGTCCTGACGAGTATCCTATCTTCTACAAATCTGCATCTTCATACTCTCCCCCCTCCCTCATAACAATAGACCCTCCCACTCCTGTCTTATCCCTATCTACAGGACACAGAGTTAAGGAAATAGACTCTGAGAATAAATATGTAACGCTAGCTAATGGATGGGAGATATTCTTCGATAAATGTTTGCTAGCTACCGGAGGTAAGCCAGGAAGTTTAAAGCTATTTTCAGATGACGTCATTAAACCATTCGTAAGCACTTATCGCAGTGCTAAAGACTTCTTAACATTAGTTGAGGGGGTGAGAGAGAAGGATGTCCTGCTTGTGGGAGGAGGATTCTTGGGTTCAGAGCTAGCTGTCTCTCTGGCACAGAAGAAGTCAAGAGGTCAATGTGGGAGGGTCCTACAAGTATACCCTGAGGCGGGGAACATGGGACTTGTGTTCCCCAAAGACTTATCCCGCTGGGCTACTGAGAAGGTGAAGCAAGAGGGAGTAGAGGTATATCCAGGAAACTATGTGGAGTCTGTGTACAAGTATAGAGGACGTATACATGCAGTGACGTCAGAAGGAGATGAACTGGTTGTAGATAAAGTAGTTCTTGCTGTAGGTATACTGCCGTGTACTGAGTTAGCTGAATCTGGTAACTTTGAGGTTGATACAAAGTATGGAGGATATAAAGTAAGTAAATAATACAAAGTCTATTTACATGCTATTACAGGTCTCTGAATAGGTTAACCAAGAGATGCAGATACGTAGTGATATATGGGCAGCAGGAGATGTAGCATGTTTCTACGATCCTCTATTAGGAAATAGGAGGGTGGAGCATCATGACCACGCAACTGTATCTGGTAAAATAGCCGGAGAGAACATGTCGCGGTCTGGAGCTAGAGTAAGCTATGACCATCAATCAATGTTTTGGTGTGATATAGGTAAGGACATAGCTTTTGAAGCTATAGGGTTGTGTGACTCATCTCTACCAGTTGTGAGTTTCTGGCGTACAAATGGCTACGCTAAGCCTGAAATATCTAAAACAGATTCGTATGGAAAGGGTTTGGTTTTCTATTTGAAAGAAGGGATTATTTCTGGAATTATTTGTATGAATCTTAAGAATCGAATTTCAGCTGGAAGAGATATTTTATCAGAGAGATATACTGATGAAGATTTTGAAGAAGTTGTAAGGAAGATGAAGTTATTTGAGGATAAGTAACTTCTATAAATAGATCGTATCTATATCGATAAGTATACTTTATTAATTGTTATTACTTCTACGAGAATGTTCTGAATTGTAGCTCAACATTTCTTTATTCCTTAATTCAGCAGTTCCCAACCTGGGGTCTACGAGCACTTTGGTGGTCCACGGACAACAGCTGGGGTTCCATACAATGTGTTAAAATTGGTGTAGAGGGTCCACGGGTGGAAATGGTTGGAGATCGCTGTGTTAATTGTTACTTAAGTACACACACAAATTTTGGGAACTATACGTACAAGGTTTATTAGAATTTTCTAAATACGTATACTAGAACATGTCTAACAGAGATGTAAATGGAGTACTCCGTGGTGCTTGTGCAGAATGTGAGTGTACAGAATTCCTAGCTGGTGATAATGTGAGATGTGATACATGTGGACACGTGCCTAACAAACACTCAATTATGTCATCAAGTATAAAGGAGACTTTAGTTCAAACGAATACATCACCCGTGATAGAACATGCACAACAGAATATCGTGGGATACTTAACCAATGCTACAATGCAAACAAATCATTCTATCAATACCAACCCATTTGAAACTACATCAATTGAACCTCTTGATTTTCCAGTAAAAATGAATAATTTTGAATGCCAGTCTATGCCTATAACAACTGGAGATTATAGTAATATTGATGTGAGAGGAGTAACACGTGGCAGTTGTACACAATGTGAGTGTGTAATGTATCAGAGACCTACTCAAGGATTTAAATGCTCATCATGTTATCATCCTCCTATTAAACACACAGGAGTGTCTTCTACACAAATCCTCTCATCTTCTCAACCTCTCCAGTCTTTGAATAATTTTAAAGATACAAATCAATCCAAGATATCGACCAAGGTTAATATCACCCCAACTACCCCACAAGGTGTTAACAATACTCATCATGTGATGACGTCATTCAAATCTGATCCTCCTGATGTAGTTTCTGTATCAGCTGATAATTCACTTATCGTGCCAACAGGTCAGCCGGTTAAGATCACCATTGAGATAAATATCGTCCCCATGACAAAATGATATTTTCATAGAATTTAATTTTCGACTCAACCGATGATTAGTAATGTTGTGTTGTGCATTATGGATAATTTGTATATTTTGTGATGTGTAATCACTCCTTTCTTTCTGTTTCCTTTCCAGTAATAATAATTCCATTAAGTTTTTTTACGTTAAAATTTTCAAAAAATGAAAATTTTATTACAAATACAGTCGATGCAAAGATTTGGACATAATTCTCCGATTTAGACTATACGCACAATAGTATTGTTATTCTATATTTCTATTAACTAAAAAATTAGTTTTTTTAGGATGTCTAATATTGACTCTCATGGAATAAAACGAGGGAGGTGTGAATTAAATGATTGTAATTGTAAGGAATTCGTAAAAAGTGATTCAGGTATCAAATGTGAGGGATGTAAACATGTCCCTGTTAAGCATATAGAAATAGACCCCAAACCTACTTCAGGAGCAACACAGAGTACATTAAATCAATCACAGATCGCTGTCCCACCCCCTCAGCCTTTTATCACTCCTAATCAACCCATACAATATACTCAACAAGCCGTACACGATATCCCTCAACAACCTATGTACCAAACTAACAATATGCCGAATCAAGGCAATATACCTTACCTACCAGCTGGTAAGAACATTTATTATACTGCAAATTATTAAATACCCGATTTGTATTAACAGTAAACTAGTACATAATCTTTATACATCTTAGATTTTCCTCCGTACAACATGCAACAATTCCATCAGGACCAGCAAATATTTCATCAACAACAACAACAATTTCAAGAACAACAACGTATACAGCACCAATATACGATAGGAAATGTACGATGCAGTTTGTGTGGATTTTTTTATCCCGAGCTAGCAGGTGCTTGTGTACAATGTCATCCTCGTGATTTCTGTAAAATTTGTAATCATAAACCTGTATTTATGGATCTTAGTATGACTCCTGAGCTTCAGAAGTTTGTATACTGTTCCCCTGAATGTAGGAACATTGATCTTCCTTATCTTGATAAAGAAGCTGGGTTACAACAAGATACCTCGTAAGAACATACGTAGTATAATATTCTGGGATAAACTAATCTTAGATTTGTAACTAATAGAATTATTATTTCATAAATACATGTTTAAAATATTAAGCTCTTTCTGATGGTTAAACATATATTGAAGTATTTATTACTATATTATTATATCTAATAATTAAAGTGTACGGTATAATGTACAGTCAACTCCTGTTATATCGAACACGGATAAATCGAACTACCCGCTTATATAGAAGTGTAAATTTGTACAATTATGGTCCCGAAATGTTTCTGAAAATCATCAAAGCAACACAAATTACATCGGTCAAATCGAAGTAATTATCGGGGTCCGTTGAGCTTCGATATGACAGAGTTGACTGTATATTTAGAATTATTTTAGCATTTAGCATTCTTAGCCAATGGCCTCTGTTATAAAACTTCGAGAGGACTGGGATCCTGACAAACACTCTTCTGGACTAAATCCCAACACTGTGTGTGTATCTCGTATAAGGAGGTTTGTAAATAAATAAATATACATACGACTCATTGGTACTTATCGTTATATTTATTTGATATTCTTAGAGATCTGAGTAGTCTTCTAAAAGACCCTCTATCCGGTATACTTGTTATTCCAGATCAAGATGACATAACTAAGGTCAATACATATTCTATCTATACATTATTATTATTATTACGAGCCATTGGCTCGTCGCTTCGCGATGAACTCAGCGCATTGCACCTCGAGGTATTCAACGGACAAACAAACAGACAAACAACAATTGAGATTTAATATTATTGATGTTGTTTACAATATTCAGACTCAGCATACTCGAGTTATACCAGTATAGTCGTTTAAAGTATGATTATACCTCAATTTTTAAATTTGTTTACTTTATATTCTTAAAAACAACAAAAAGTTTACATATGACAAACTTGAAAATGCGAAATTTGGATTCAACGTACTTAGTTACCCCTGGGCACCCGTTTAGAGCAAGCCTGTACGTATATTTTTTCCACCGTGTTCCAACATGGTGGAACACGGAAAATATACCGAGTATGCTGAGTCTGAATACTATAAACAACATCAATATTACTAAGTCTCATTGTTGTTTGTCTGTTGAATACCTCGAGGCGCAATGCGCCGAGTTCATCGCGAAGCGACGAGCCAAAGGCTCGTTTGACTAATAAATTACAATCTAGATCAAATAGTATATATCTAAAGAAATACTATATATGGTAATACTGCATCATCTCATGTCAGGTCCTCAGCACGACTTTTCAGGTCCCCAGAACGCAAAACCTATGAGAAGTATACACTGCTTCCCAGGGGCGTCAGGTTGGCCAAAATAGTGGGGGGGCCGTTGTACTCACTACTCATTTTACTTGTAACTACACAAATTATAATGAATTATTATTATTATTTATTATTATTAGTTTCTTGGTTGTAACCTCTGTATTGTCCGGTAGCCAGATGAATGTACTCGTAACAGGTCCATGTGAGACTCCATACGAGAAGGGATTCTTCCACTTTTTCATGAGGATGCCTTATAACTATCCTATTCATCCTCCACGGGTTAAATTCCTCACTACTGGAGCTGGTTCAGTCAGGTTTAACCCAAATCTCTATGCTAATGGGAAAGTATGTCTCTCTATTCTAGGGTAAGTCAATAAGAAGCCAAATATTTTCATGATATAATTTCTAAAATTATCACACAACATAAAGATCAACATTATAGAAATAATACAATTACCCTTAATCTAAAAAATCTACATACATGCCACTGTCCTACTACCTAATACAGGTGTTTGTACTTCCTTTACATGTGTAGCCATTAGGACAGCAATGCTTCATATCAGGACAACAAACAGCTGATTCAAATCCACAACATTGCCATGTACCAGATGTATCTTTACAACATGTACTGCCTCCACTACATTCTGATTTATTACCTGGACATACCACATTTTGTAGAGTAGGATAAAGATCCATCGTTTTATCTGTGCAAATTCCATTGAGACAAGATTTATCAGATTTCTGAGAGCCAAAAGTGATTCCCATTATTATAAAATTAACCATCAGTAGAAGTATCAGAAATCTACCCATTCTAAATGGAAATCAATGCATTAGTTAATACGTAATAGAATTGTATTACTATATTATTTACATAAGAAACATTCTCGTTGTCTGATATTATTATATGTAGAACATGGAGTGGACCAGGCTGGACACCTGCACAGAACGTAACCTCAGTTGTATTATCAATTCAGTCTCTTATGTGCGAAAAACCTTACCATAATGAGCCAGGATATGAATTTGTAAGTATACTAATACAAATTTATTCTAGACAAACAGCTGGATACATATTTTGTTAATAAATCCATAAAATAAGTATTTTTAGGTATCTTAATTATAACATATTATGCATTATCAAATGTACTATAATTAGGAGAGGAATAAAGATGATGTCCGTAATTACAATATAGTTATCTACCATGAAACCTTACGAGTTGGTGTGTGTGATGTTTTAGAGGGGAAGCATCCACTCCCTCCCAACATGATGTAAGTTTATACATACAAATAATGCTGTTCTAGCATTTTCTTAGCTAAAAAGGTCATTTTAACATGTTAGAATGTGCTATTTATTATAGTGATGTTGTGTCTGACTCGTTCATTGATTTCTATGACTATTACATGGCAAAGATAGACGAGTTAATGGTATATCAAGGAAAACCTTTCAGGGTAAGTTAATTAGTTTATAGAAATAGTGTGTATGTATAAAATAATATCTCTTTCGTCTCACATAAATCCAGGTCCTATAATTGAGATTCCCAGCCCTTTTCACTAGTGACCCCCTGCTGTCGTCGGGTGGATCTCAGGTTGGGAACTGATGCCCTAAGTATTGGTGTGTCTAAAATCTCACTAACTAGTATATGATATTATAATATTATTCTCTTCTTAGGATCCACATGGGTTTAACCGTGGAACTTTCAATTTTATCCATATAAGGGAGAGAATGGGGAAAATATTCAAATCAATTCAGAAGAAGAATGCGAAAGCGAAGGAAGTTATTGTAATAGATGACTAACTAACAAACAACTTGTAGTATATGAGAGATTGGAGCATTATTCTAGATTTTCTTATCTTTATTCTTACAATACTGTAAACATATAAGGTATACGAGTAATGAACATTCATGATTCTTGAGATTTGATTCTTCTATTACACACCTGTCTTACGTACTAAAAGTCAGTTAGAAAATGAATATTCGTTCATTTACTAAACACCAGAACTAAATATAGTCAACTCTTGTTATAGCGTATCGTTTCTCGTTTATATAGAAATTGACAAATATGAACCCAAACCAAACAGTAGACCCTCGATTATCTGAACAGCAGGAAGCATATTTTATCTGTTATCGGGGCTTCTGACAACTCAAGTACTCATTTTTCGAACGATGTTGTGATATTATGAATATAGTATTTGTATTAAAATGCCGTTAAATATTCCAAATTTCAAATTCCTAACTTTCATACATCCATCCTCATTCTGTCAAATTCATACATCAAAATACACTATTTCAGTTATCCGAACACCAAACTTGAAATTCAAAGACTAAGGTATACTGTAACATAAATTCCATCGGTTACAAAAAAATTCACAATAATTATCTCGGACCCTTGAGGTTCGATATAACGGGAGTTGACTGTAATTTATAAAATAAAATCGAACTTAAGAGAAGTGATGTATTAATACTATACTAATAGAATGTTTTCCCTATCAAAGAGTGTACTTAGAGCCAGACTTAGCCGTTACGTATCTACATCAACAACTAGTACTACTATTCCTGCCGGTAGTGTAAAGCGGAAACAAATAATTGTTAAGAGTTCAGACAAAATACGAAGAGATGCATTAAAGAACATAACACGAGTAGATAACTATATTTCTATCACAAGGAGAGATCTGTTCACTGCGCTTATTAACAAAAACAATTTTATGTCTCAAAACGAGCAGAAACTATTGAATCAGCTGGTAGGTGGAATGCAACACTCTTTGATACAGAAAATGAATTCTACACACGAAAATATGAAAGAAATGTAATACATCTATCTATATATTGTAAATTATAGAATATGAATATACGTACTTATTAGGTACGATTATTTGAATCCAGATAAAGATACGTATGCATCACGTCACTTATCCCAGCAGGAGAGGATCGGACAGGAGGCTAGCCTCTTACAGGATCTTTCTAGGATCTTGAGTATGGCAAATTTCAGAGAAATCCCTAAAGGTTCTATGAATATATTGCTACAGCCTCATGATACAAAGGGTGTACTTGTCTCAGTTAATACAAAAGAGCTAACTACATGTAGAATGTGGGTACGTGGATGGGCTCAGGACGTTCTCAGCGACAAGTTAGTTAGACTATAAATATAAGTAATAAATTCCCTAATAAGTATCCTATATATACCCTATGATGTAATATTGTACTATAGATCTGTTATAAACTTGTTACGTCATAAGATGTCAGGATGGCTTGGCTTGAGAGCTCAAGAGAGAGAGCAGGGTACAGTTAACGCATCTAGGCTAGTACTCGTTATACGTAAGGCTAGTGATAGGAAGCTATTACTCAAGGCATTCAAGGATGTAGATTTAATGCGGATAGAGGAACTATTACCTAATGCTAAGGTCAGGATGAAGGATTTTGATAAGAAGATACAGATTGGCATAATATCCCTTGGAGCTGTTAGCCTACTACTTAAGGTATTTGTATGTTTATAAATGCCAGTATTACTCAGTAATAATACTTAAGGGAAATTATACTTGTGCGATAATTATCTCGCTTCAGATATCATAGAGATAGCAGAATTCTAACGATTCTATAGTCGCTGTCACGAGTGGTTAATTTAGCCATCTAAACATAGGAAATAGCACAAAATGAAGCCCGATAATCTTGTGCTGAACTACATAGATAGACATCTATCAATTCTTGCATGGATTTTATGGGTTTGAACTGAATAAGGTCAAATTTCAATCTTAATAAAAGCCGAAATTGCGTAAAACAAAGCTTTGGAATTAAGTAAATTGGCAATGAAAGGCTAATCTGCTACTCAACTACTACCATGTTACACTCAATCTAATCTAATCCTTAAAACCCTGCAAGTATACTTACAATTGAATTTTACATTATTACAAATGAACTCATAATATCATGATCCTTAATTCCTGAATAAAAACTCGAATTAAATTCAATTGAAGCAAACAATACACTGATCCCTATAGGACCTTTATTCTTTTTTACCGGCCTTATTCTAGTTGTATCATTTGTATTCAGTATCTGGTGCTTGGATCTACTCCACTCAGTGCTTCGTGGACACTCCTAATTATCGGTGGAATTGTTCTCAGTCGCACTTGGTTTGGCTACACGAACAAGCGGAACGCTTATCTGGTAAAGTTGATGCAGACTCTGTATTACAATAACCTTGCAAACAATAACGGAGTTATCGCATACTTAACAGACAGAGCAATAGATGAGCGTTTGAAACAGTTAATGCTAGCATACTGCTTCTTACTATGTGTTCCTAATAGGAGAGGAGTAATGGGTACTTCACATACTATGCTGCCTCCTAAGTACTATGATACAACAAGTGAGTTATCAATTAATATGCTATGGAAATTTTGCAATTTGATTATTTTATAGAACTCAAAACAACAATAGAGGATTGGGTATTATCACAGTTTGAAATAAAGATAGATTTTGATATTGAAGATGCCCTGAGGGACCTCTCAGATGTTGGAATTTTGAAGTAAGTAAAGATATTTATAAAACTCAAAATTATTCATTGATTGTCTATAATAGACAAATAGAAATGCAGTAGTGAATATATTGAAACTGATCGTACCTTTGACATGTTAATTTTCTAGGGACATACGAGGAGAGTTGATTGTAAGTCCAATAGAAGAGTCATTAAACATTCTTCCTAAGCCCCTCTATGAGTGGAGTGAGCGGGACAGGACAGGTTTAGAGCTATGAACTGTTAAATTGTAATATTCATTTAGGTAAATGCATACGAAAAATACATATATCTCATATTAAAATATTAAAACAGGAATTATTTTGTATATATTAATGTTGAAATACGCATTCAACTTCAATTAATAATATTTACTGATTTCTAACCCACAATATCACTTTCAGCGGAGATAATAACTCGCACTCTTAAATAGATGAAATATTCGTGTCCTAACACACGATACATTGTAAGACAAGGTACCCACATTGAACATAAGTTTTCACGCTAGGAGAATATATATATGCATTAATCAAACAATACGAATGTGTGCAGAATTGTAATTCCATTGTATAAAGATGAATAGAATAAAGTTCAATTAATTATTATCCGAGGCTATATTGATAAATCAAATTTTTCTCAATCTTTCTATAAATCTCACAATCTATCATTTAATTACTAGCAAATATACTCAGAAAATTCAGATGTATATTAATTCAATTCAACCACTCTTCATAACCCTGTTACTTATCCTGACATACAATTATACAGAAGCCAAGATATTCCTCTGGTTATACGATAATTCTACACATCTCAATCGTCTCTCTGCCAGTATCAACAGTATAGAATTGACAAGTATAGGAGAACCTCTACCCAGAGGGGGGATAAGAGGTACTATGTACCTCCCATACCCTAGGAGGTCATGTAACAGAATAATGGAGCCAACTAACATTACGCGACTAAAGAAAATAGCACTCATAGACTCTACAGAGTGTGATATAGTGTCTCATATATATTATCTGCAATTAGCAGGCTACTCAGCTGTTATACTCCCACAGGAATATTACTCCCCTAGACTGGTAAGAGAGAATTCTGACGCCTCAAAGATAACCGTTAGTGTAGTACAGATCAATTATGCAGGTATAGAGAATCTGTTGAACTACGCTTATGAGGATGAGAATAAGACTTATGCGTGGGACCCTAAGCTATCTGAGGCGAGTTTGTAGTATTACATTACGTCTATGTACTTATAAGTATTTATCAAATTTCTATTTAATTACTTTCCAATAGGTCGTACTATTGCCAACAGATTTCAACTGGCAGGCTCTACTGCTGAGTTTTGGTATAGTCCTAGCAGTATCTCTCTTTACAATAACCTGCTTCTCTGTACTCAAGCTATTCTTCAATATCTGTAAACGTGTACAGAGAAGTTTAAAGCGTCCAATAGTAAGACGTATACCCACACGTCGTTACAACACACAAGCAGAGTTATATGAGAAATGTCCCATCTGCTTAGACGATTTCTTCTCAGGACTTATAGTTAAACAGTTACCCTGTAATCA
This sequence comes from Oopsacas minuta, assembly GCA_024704765.1. Classification (NCBI taxonomy): domain Eukaryota; kingdom Metazoa; phylum Porifera; class Hexactinellida; order Lyssacinosida; family Leucopsacidae; genus Oopsacas; species Oopsacas minuta. The sequence goes on from JAKMXF010000365.1 coordinate 716,649, forward strand.
TATATACCACATAAAGTGTATTGACCAGTGGTTATCACTTGACCACTACATATGTCCTCTCTGTAAGCAAGACATAACTATACAGAATCAGGCTACACGACAACCTGAACTATTCGAGCGTACTCCCCTGATACCAGTTACACAACAGAGTGCTGCAAATAGAGCAGTTGATGTACAACGAAATGATAATGATATATCTATAGCTCCTCCAGATGGTGGGAGTAGGACAGAGATTCTAGCCAATAGGCTTCAAGATGATTTCAGAAATTATCAGAGTGTGCCTTGAGTAACCTCTATCTATTGCCCCAAATACGAAGAGTTTGTATATGATACTATGATATTTCTAGTTATTTGATGCTAAAAGATGTTTATATATATATATATTTGGAGCTATAATTAAACCGCAGATTACTTGATAATGTTAACCAATAATCCGTTTAATCTCACGAAAATGAAAACTTATATATCCTCAGCTCTATTGATGGGAATTACAATTATTACGTAAATATTCCTAGGAATATATTAAAAAGCATATTTTATTATTATTATTGACGATCGAAACATTCTTAATATTTTACTTAAGGAATCCTCTATATTATTTAATTCAGACTGCAATCCAACAAATAACTGTATAGTAGTACCATGTGGTATCTCTCCCTCAACCAACATAATTGTATATTATTAATACAGTGTAATCAGGCAAAAAGATAGAAACATAGCATTCTATGTCATAACTTAATACACAGACAGCCTATTCAATAGCCTTGTAATAATACACGTTAGTGTCCATATTTGTGGAACTCCCAGTCTCTGTTATCTAGCGGACAAACTTGTCTGGTCTTGAGCCATCTGGAAATACAGTGGAAATGGAATGCATGGTTGCACACGCCCCATGCTACAGTACACTCCTCACTGGTAGCAGAAGCCTGATTAGCCTGACACTCAATGCAAGGTTCCATTATTTGGTTTCTACAAATTGCACAATTGTCCACTACAATATCCCAAGCCCATAGTGCTACTGCGTTCCATTTCTTTACTTCAAAGCGTTTCTTATCTGACTTGTTAGACATATTGGTAGAGCTCGTAGGCTCCTCGAGTTCCATTGCTAAAGGATCCATTACTAACAGCTAAAGAATAATACAAGTACAATTGAATTATATTATAAAACTAAAATTACAGCTAAAAACCCATAGTCACTACTACTAGAACTTTATTACAGATATATATTATGTAACAAAAGTATAAAATAGTATAATTATTCACAGAAATTTGATCTTCATTTTGTTCCGATACAATACCATAACAAAGTAAGACAATATAAACTCATACACAATAAGATAGCATAAAGCTGATTTTGTTGATACAGTTCCTGTATCCACGACTAGATTAACAAGTCCGGTCAGTATATTAGCTACTAGGAAATAAGCTAGCTGATTGTAGTCTATAGCTTGGACTATGGATGATATATAATAGTTCTTATTAGCTACTTGAAAGTCATCAGAAGAACGCTCGATTTGAATATTTAAATTGTATGACGTAGTGCTGGTGGTGGAAGATTCTGAATTATTAGTAGTTCTGTCTTTCTTGCATTCTCGCATTGAAGCAACGAATAAAGTTATTATATCGATTGTAAGGAATATACTCACAAATAGGAGTATCAGTGCAACCATCCACAATATGTAAGGGAGATTAGTTAGACGTCTAGATATCGGCTCGATGTGATTAGTAGTAAGATAAAGTAGTCCCCATGCAAATACGTTTAGACAGAAAATAACTAATGAGAATATACTCCACTCCCATACAGTCTTACGCTCTGTGAATATCATAGCCCCTATGCTTACACTAATAAGATACAGAGCAGTAAATCCTATACATGAGTATATGCCTTCTCTATTAGAGGAGTATAGACCATCTCTCTCTGCATGTAGAATGAACTCTCTCAATCCGTGCTTAACCAACCAGTACTGATATAGGATACATATGATACAAGCAACTATACTGGAGTTTATCGATATTTTCTGAGGAAGGAGGGGTAATATCAAAGCACCTAGTACTCTCACACACCCAATAGTGAAGAAGAAATTCCAATGAGACCCGTATTCATATAGAGGAGTGCCCTTATCCAATATTGTTACTATTGCAAGACGAACTAGTCCTATGAAGAATAGAGGAATAGTTCCACGAACCTCCATGTAGATAACCTTCCAGTATTCACTCCAGCTGGACAGAGACGGAGAATCACGTCGTGCGTATCTAGACGTGATACCGTGTGCTACTATGAACAGACCTACACCTACATCCATTAACCCAGTACCATAATTATGTGTCTTGCCATATCTACTAGGAAATAGAGAAAAGAAGTCTACAGCTAGAATACTGACACATGACATTAAGTTAATATACGCTCTTAAGTTTGAAATAAATGGTAGAGTTGTTGGAAAGGGAGAGCGTAGTACAACCCAGATACCGGGGAAGTAATTTATACTGTGGGTAATCGTGAGAAGAATCACCAAGAAAGAGAATACAGATATAACAGTGTATGCTGAATTCAGGTGTTGAGGTAGAATCGTGAAGGTTAATAATGTGAACACTGGTATGAGTAGGAAATCGATAACATAGGTGAGTTTACTGCGTGAAATGTTTTCTGAGAAAGAGTATAACAAGTTACGCAGTAGAGCTGCTAGAACAGCAAGGATAATAACTAGCGTTATTTCGTGGATGGAAGCGCGCTTATTATCAACTTCCATTATCTCCATTACTTTAGCCGTGGTTATTTCTTGTATTGAATTGGGGCTAAATAAATCCCAACTATCACAAACTAGAAACATTAATATAAGAATACAATAATATCCATAGCTTGGATTATTCTAAGGGGAGGGTAACCTCCTCTAAGGAGAAGTCTAGATCTAACCGTGCCCTTATGGCATTCGAGCCAATATCACGAGGGTACAGTTATTGTTGTAAAATTTAATATCAATAAGTGATTGTGTAATGTACTAATGTGTGTAGTTTGTGTGTAGCGATTTAACAAAATAATAGAGTACTATACAGCCATTAACCTAGATATATTGCATTATGAACAATTCTACCAACAAGTAATTAATAAAAACAGGTTTAAGTATTGAAAAGATGTGTATTATCATTGCTACATAAAGTGATCGGGTCGCTAATTACAAACTAACCTAAAGAGCAGAGCTAGGAGTTAGGAGGAGATTGAAATGTTGGACTATTGCATTTACGTTTTTGATCGCTAAAATTATCATTTTCTTCAATATCTGTTACTAGTTTTAGAAATTGAGGTCGTGGTCGAGTTAAGTTCTTTTTGTAAACAAGATCCCTTTTCACAGGGGTGGAGCCGGTGGGGATATCACGAGACATTTCAAGATTTTCTAGAGAAGTAACACACTCAGTATTTAGGTCAGATATTGACGTCATTACTTCTTGTTGATTAGTCTCCATCATAGTGAATTCCTGCAGGAACTTATCTCCTGTCTCTGTAATATATTCCTCACAAAAGTCAGATATTCTCGTGTCTAAGTCCTCTGCTATCACAGCATTGTTTGCTAAAAATGATTTGTAATCTTCATTGAATCTATTACTGGTATGTCCTAATATATTTTGTTGCTCTAATATCCCATCAAGTACACCACTAACTCTACTGGTTACTTCGTCTCCTACTATCCCCAACTTTTCTCTGAAATCAGTTTCTAGAGAGTTCATCTTTTCGTTTACTTCCTTACAATAAGCTCCGTTTAAATCCTTAAACTCTTCACCCAGAAGTAGTTTGATGTCTTCTCCAATCGTTAACTTATCTACCGAGGAACTACCTCTCTCTTTCACCTCCTCCAGCTGCTGGATACTCTCTGCTACCATTTGTCTGTGTTTAATCTTCTCCTCTTCAAAGTTCTCCTCAAAAAGATCACCCCTCCCAATTAGTATATCTCCTCTCTTGTTACAGGAATTCTTAACCAGCTCCGTGAGACGTATCTTCATTTCATCTAGTTCTGCTTCAATATTACTACACACAGCTTTTGTCTCTTCTTTCTCAAATTCTCTATGTTTATTTAGATGTACTAACATGTTATTTTTATGAGAATCAATTAGCTTCTCATAACTTGCTCCCTCCTTGTTTATACTCTCCTGTAGCTCTTCTAGTTGTTGTGATTGTACAGCCTGCAGCTGTTTAAAATGTTGACATATGTCATCAATCTTCTGACTGGATGAGATAATCTTTTCTTCCTGCTCGCTCTGAAATGTATTTATACGTTTTATCACACTCTCTAGACCGTTGCCTAGAAACTTAACCATACCCTCTAACTGAGTTTGTGTGGAATTATTCTGAGATTTTACGTTATCTTCTATAGAACTGAGACCAGAGAGCTGTTGAGAGCAGGATTCCTCCAAATTAATCTGTTGTATATCAGAGAACTCATGTAACTGTAGCATGACGTCATTCAATGCTATTGCTGTCTCTTGTAACTCTTGTATTGAACATTCATTCCAACAACTAATGTCATATCTACAAATATATACACACAGATATATGTACTGCAGTTAAGAGCTAATTACTCAAATAAGATTTCTATTTTCTCAATAGCCAATACCATATGGCATGAGCTATGAGTCGACAATAATTAATTATACTAAATTGATATACGTATGTGGTATAAGTTTTGTATGCTTCATAGATGGCCAATAGATGGATAAAAACAAAATAGTACAACACACACCTGAGATTATTGAGATGACTAGAATGCAGATTAGCATATTCACTGAACATTTGACCCTGACTATTCAATTGCATTAGCAAAGATAGTCTAAATGTCTCTAATGTCAATAGGTTTTTCTGTTCTACACTTCTCTTCCTCTTCAGTTTAGCGTGTAGACCTGATATATCTTTCTCAGAGTCTTGTACTGTGTGTATTAGATTTTGAGCATCCTGGAATATCCTCTCTTCACTCTCTTTGTAATGGTCTGCTAGTTTCTCTTGTACTTTTCGTTCTGTTTCGGTTTCTTGTAAACGTTGTTTCGTATCCTACATACAAAATAATAAATATACAGAAAGTATGTTTTCAACAAATATATAATTATAAATAATATGATAAGACAAATAATAACCTCTAAGTGAGTTCTTTCTTGTTCCAATTCAGATTTTTTCTCATTGAGTTGATCCTGTGACTCTTCAAATAGAGAAGTTAGTTTCTTCATCTGATACATATTAGCACCTATTTTCTCCTCAAGCTCTTCAATATTAGTCTTCTGAGACTGAATAAGAGTTTCCATCCCTACATAGTTCTCCTTGCTTACGAATATACCGCTCTTCTCACGAGTGGATAACAGGTCTCTCTTGAGTCTCTCTATCTCAGAAGTATACTCATTGATCAATTCTTTCTTAGTCAGTTTTTGGTTTATCTCTGGCCTGAATAAACAGGGAAATAGCATATTTGCCAACCTACGCCACCCCCCCGGAATATTAGAAAAATCCCTGTGTGCATATTTTCCAAATAATAGCCTGGGGGAAATTTCTATTTTTATGAAACTTTGAAGTCCTGATATTTAGCATATAAATAAAGGGAAATTATGATAAGAGGTTAGTAAGTGTGTAATAAAGCTTATGTTATATGCTTCTTACTGACCTGTTCATTATATTCTTAGCTCTATGAGCGTAGTCTAGTGTAGATAGACTCTCCTCCATATTCACTAGTGCAGGGGATATCGTAGCTATTATAGAGGTCTTAGTACGGCCTCCTAATGAGTCTTGTAGCAGTCTGGTTAGCTTACTCTCCCTGTAAGGAATATGAGGACTGTGATCCACGAGTCCTGTGATAACACGTCCAAGAGTGAGCAAGCTCTGATTGATAGAACCTGCCTCTCTTGCTCGTTTATCAACAGCTCCAGACCTGCCGATGTTCTCAGATCCAGCTAGATCTACCAGATTAAGCTTGCCTACCTTGACCAGTTCCTCGTGTCCTACCTCCATACTCTTCTCCTTGATGTATGCTGTCACCAGGAATACAGAATGGCTTCTAGACGATTGAGCATTCAACAGGGTGCTAGCTGTTTGTCTCTTGGCTTGTCCTCTCTCCAGGACAACATATACATCTTCCTTATTGTATACCGTTACCTCGGCTAGTCCTTGTACTATACAGGACCCACGGTGTGTGCTATCTTCAAACAATCGTAGCTTGTTGGCGTCATCAACTGGACTTAACAGATCGAATAGCTCTTCATTGTACAGCTCCATGAATGATACCTGTTGGGTAATAAAATATAAAAGATAATTCCTATTATTTGTATTATGTCTACCTTCATAGAATATTCTAATCCCTGTTGATTTAGATTCTCAAACAGATAGTGCATACTCCTGGGTATAATCCCAGCCATGGGGTCTTGTTCCCATGAGAGAGACCCCTTAGGGCTCCTCTCCCCTATCATAGTGTATGTCTTGCCAGTACCAGTTTGTCCATACGCGAATATAGTACAGTTATATCCAGCTAGCATTTGGTTTATGACGGGCAGAGCTGCGCTTTTAAACACCTCAGGCTGAGTGCTGTCAGGGCCAAACACTCTGTCAAATGTGAATGTCTTAGTAGCGTTCCTCTCCTGGACATATACCTCCTTCTTAACCGGGTTTGTGTTTATACATGTTAGAGAGCCCAGCTGTTTCTCCTGTACACTACGTGGTCTACTCCTAACTATAACCTGTATGTTAGTCTCCTTGTTCTCTGACTTCTCTTTGACGAGTTTAATGGGTTTACTCATAGCTAGTTACAAACAGAATACGTAATAATATTACGATATAAATATACTCTCAGGGCTCTCAATCTGGAAATTTTCAAATTCGTGAGATCTACCATTTAGTATTGGTTTTGTGTGAAGAGATTTTGTATTAAGATTAGACCCGAAATCGTGAGAGTTGAGAGCCCTGCGTTTTCTAAATTCCTTAAATATAGAAAATATGAATAATCAAAGTATAATAAATAAATAGATCAGCATACAATGGAATAAAATACTCGAAATAAGAAATTCTAAAAGTGATTAGTTAAAATGGGAGAGTGGTACTGTCCGTTGCACTTATACCAACCTAAGGTTTATCAATAACGCGTTGAAAGAGTGTTCTATACTTTCAAAAGTTATTAATAACAAAAACATTAGGAGCAGGAGCAAGAGAATAAGGATTATAGATACTCTACTCCATCTCATTTCTCTTTTGCAACTCTTAACTAATCCATCATAATTCTTCATTATTTGCTTCAGTTCCCTTGTTACCTGTGATTGCTGTGAAATGAAGTGGGAGTGTTCTTTGGGAAATGAAGGCCATCGACTCTCCTGTGCGGGTTGTGTCATGAACCTCTCTATAGCGATCTGTACCATATCCTCATTTAATATTACAGAGTCAGAATTGCTTATAGTGCTCTCCTGTGGCTGAGGTGGAGCACGGCCCTCAGTGCGAATTTTATCAATTGTATTAGATCTATACTTCAGTTTATCTACGTATTTGAAGCATAACTGGAAATTAGAATCATCTTCATGCTGCTGGGAGAGACACCCTACCATCTCTGCAGTGACCACCACCTCATCCATGGAGGTGATGAGAGAGATTAAATTAGCACGGAATGTCTCTTCCAATTCAAAGAACGTATCTTGTGTAACAGATTGAGCTAGTATAGCAATACACTCATCTAGACAACTAGAGTACTCATGCATACGTTCTAGCTTCCTATTCAAATTGATTCTACTCTGTCTAAGTCTGTGACGAGTAGAGAACACATCTGCTTCAAATGCTACCTGAAAGGCTCGCCAATCTTGTTCAAACTTTTCAAACTCTTCCCCGATGTCTGTATCTGACGTCTTGTTATAGATAGAATCCGTATAGGGTAGTGGCATAGTTATAGAATCAGGACACAGATCATCAAGTATACCATCTCCTACGTTAAAAGATAATTTCTTACGGTTCATTATGTTGGACCTCATGATATCCTGATGTACTTCATGGAGATAGGCCTGCTCCACTAAATCCACTTCATGCAATGCTGGCATCAAATACTCGTTGAGATCAAACTCAACACACTTATCCTTAGATCTTGTGGCTTTAAGGAGACCACGAGAGCCTTTACGTCTAGCTGGTTGTGTGGGTATTATCTGCTGAGGATCAATTACTTCAGATTGTGTTCGTTTAGCCTGTCTTTTCCTATTATAAGCAGATAAATTGCTATCAAGTAACTCAGTAGAGGATGAGTATTGACTCAACAAAATTCCTTGCCTCATTTTCACACCTCCATTAGATTGTATATTTTCCTCATTAGGCACTGACTGTTCTAATTCAGTAGTTAATGATTGCTCATCTATTTCTCTTATAACTGGTTGTATTTCTTCTATTTTCACAGATTCTGTGGCTTCTGTAGCTATATTTGCACTAGTTTGCTCTTGAATAATTTCTACTGATAGTCTATGAGAAGATTCTGATTTTGATTGTTTGGAGCTTTCTTTTCTCTTTCCCAGAGATCTGGAGCAGTCTGCACTACACGCTGCCTTCTCTGTGAAGTTAGACGGAAAACTTGAGCTGAGACAAGAAGAATCAGAGTAACGTCTGTATATCGTTGGTTCACTCTGTAGAAGCATGCTCAATTCACGAGATGCCTGACGGGAGAAACTGAATGTGACGTCAGAAAGAGATCTCCTTGGGTCAAAGAATTCAGATATATTCAGTGACGTATCAAGTTCAGTGTTCTGTTGATCTCTTGGCACACTTTTTATTCTAGGAAATGAGTAAGCTTCATCTTCAGACGATGAAGATGAATTGGAGGAGGCAGTTAACAGCCAGGAGATTATACCCCTGTTATGAGGTAGATCATTATTATCGACTGTCTGTGTACCCTGTACCCAATCCAGTATACTATTGTTAGCTTGAACTTTATCTAATTTCTTTTTGAAGTGTTTCAATCGGCCCTTCACATGAGACTCTACCATAGAGATAGTAAGAGAAGGTCTCACATTTCTTTCACCAGTACCCTTTGGGAATGTATTATCAATTGTATCCATGATAGCTCTTAGATGGTGTTGTTCTCGTTCTTTATAATCTTCTACCATAAGGAACATAACTGATTTAGTTATAACAGCATCTACAGTGGAAGATGCAATACATTCCAAAGCACAACCTGTTGCATACATCTGCTGCTGGTAATAATGCTCTACTAGAGATTGCATCCATTCTTCCATACTTTGTGGTGTAATATTATCATCCTCTATGGAGACTACTCCCCCAGGGGTTGAAGCAGATATAAGGGTCTCTAGTTCCTCGAGGATTTCACGGGCACACCCCCGGAACTTTATAGCCAATAGAGAGCTAAAATCTTGCTCATTAGTCGAATCTTCTAATGAGAAATCCGATATAAGTGGATCACAATTATCCGTTGATTGCTCCTTAGGGAATGAACTGTCTAAGGTAGGTTCTCTATTGGAGAATTGTTGTACTAGTAAGGCCCACTTTATGCGAAGAGACTCTACTATATTACTTAAATTGTCTGATCTGTCAGACAAGGTTATATGTGAAGTGTGTTTAATCTCGGATAGCTTGGGAGGACGTTTCTGGAGAATGACGTTATCACTAGTGGTAGTTATGTTTGGAGAAGATGAAGAGATATCAGAAGATAAGGCGCTGGGATGAGACATGGTGTAGTAGTTGTAGATGAATTGTCTCTAGGTAGAATTTACATAGTCAATTAGTCATATTGTAACGTTAACATTCCTGGAATGAACATGTATAAAGATTGCCTTCATTTCAGTGAGAACATGACAATACAGATTGATACACACAATGTTTTGATGATGCAAATGATCAATAATGAAACTACAAAAAGTGTTCATAGTTAAGCCAGCCAAATTTGGTCCTGGGCCAGTTTTGGCAGCTAAAGCAGGAGCAGAGCAAGCTCAGGAAAACCGGTCCGGTCATCTAATGTAACCGAACAAGCTAAGCCAGCCATCAACAATAGAACTAACATTGTTATACTACAAATCCTGTCCGGCTGTGCGGAATACTACGGCCCCTGTAAAGTGGCTCGCCCGTCTTTATGCTTCCTATATCATTCCCCATCAGAAAAGTTCTCTAATACACGCATTTCTATATTAATTAACAACTGGTTAATACAAGAATATGTAGAACAACACGAAACTAAACTCATTTGCAACAATATTGATAGAGAATGTATACACTGAATGCAGTTCATGCATAGAAGATATTATCTATGAACCTACTCGCTCAAAGATAAATATCTAATCTTCAAGCTTCCTAAAAGAATCTACCATCCTGTCATGCAAAACAGCAAAATCAGCTTTGATCCTCTCCTCTCCATCTTTATTCGGATCCTTGAACTTCATGCTAGACAACTCGTATAGAACCTCATTCATGTGTTCTTTGATTGCATTCCATGTTATCTTGTTATCAGATTTAGATGTGCTCTCTACAGCGTGTTTAGCTAGGTTATAGAATGAAACAATATTTTTCAACATACCAACTGTTTTGTAGAAGGGACAATAACGATCATATTTGGTGTAACCGTTCTGTTGTAAGAAATCATCTTTTATAAGTTTGGCTACTTCTAGTGTAATCTTATCCGTCTCAGCTAGAGAGCTCTTACCTACTAACTGTACAATTTCAGAGAGATCTTCTTCTTCTTGTAAAATCTCCTTTATAATAGTTCTTAGAGGCACGAAGTCTGAATGATATTTCTCGTAGTAATCATCAAGAGCTCGCATGTATTTCGAATATGATATCAACCAGTTTATAGAAGGGAAGTGTTTCCTCTGAGCCAATTTCTTGTCTAACCCCCAGAACACTTGCACGATACCTAGTGTCTGGGCAGTGACAGGATCTGCAAAGTCTCCTCCTGGAGGAGACACAGCCCCCACAATACTCACAGAACCTTCTCTCATGGGATTACCAATACAGCTGACTCGACCAGCACGTTCATAGAAGGAAGCCAATCTAGCCCCCAGGTAAGCGGGATACCCATTCTCCGCAGGCATCTCTGCCAGACGACCTGAAATCTCACGTAACGCCTCTGCCCATCTACTGGTAGAATCTGCCATCATACTAACATTATACCCCATGTCCCTGAAGTATTCAGCTAGTGTAATACCAGTGTAGATAGATGCTTCTCTAGCTGCTACTGGCATGTTAGATGTATTAGCTACGAGTGTAGTACGTTTCATTATACTCTCTGTTTTACCGCCTATTTCTACTTGTAGCTCAGGGAAGTCTCTCAATACTTCAGACATCTCATTTCCTCTCTCTCCACACCCAACATATATGATGATGTCAGAATTAGAGAATTTGGATAATGACTGTGATATGACAGTCTTACCGCATCCGAATGCACCTGGTATAGCTGTAGTCCCCCCTTGTACACAGGGGAACAGAGAGTCTAGCACTCGTTGTCCTGTTAGTAGTGGAAAGTTAGCTGCTAGCTTCTCGTTAACTGGTCTCAGCTGTCTAACTGGCCATATCTATAAATAACACAATAATTGTATAACATATTAAAACCTAGCATAGATTACTGATACTGTTAACTCCCGTTATATCGAAGCTCAAGGGACCGCGATAATTACTTCGATATAACCGGTGTAATTAGGTTACTTTTGACGGTTTGTGGCCATATGTGTACAATAACAGGCTTTGATATAAGCGGGTATTTCAATATATCCGTATTCGATAATACGGGAGTTGTGTGTATATAATATATACCTGCATCATAGAGTATTCAGATTTCTCTCCATGGAATTCCAACTCTAACACTATATCATTAACAGTGTACTCTCCCTCCTCAGCAATACGAGTGATGGTACCTGCCCCCTTAGGTATTAACATAAGCTTATGCGCCACTAGATTGTTCTCTTGTACCAATCCGTATATATCTCCCCCAGTTATGTGACTACCTACTCGTAGGTTTTTCTCAGGTCTAAAATGCCATTTTGCATCCATATCGAGACTATTAGCATTGATACCTCTGGGAATATATATACTCTGTGTGATCTCTGATATGTCCTTGAGAGGACGCTGAATCCCATCATAGATACTCCCCATAATTCCAGGACCTAGTTGTACTGAAAGGGGCTTCCCAGTTCTGAGCACAGGGTCTCCTACAGTTACTCCAGAGGTCTCTTCATAGACCTGAATAGTAGCAAGATCACCCTCCAGACGGATTATCTCTCCCACTAGCTCCGAGTGTCCGACACGTACCAACTCGTACATAGCAGCTCCTGCCATCTGTTTAGCTATAACCACAGGACCAGATACACCCTTAATATATCCATACATGCTCTCTTTCTCTTTGTCAAAATCCATTGTATGCTGATGTAATCAGCCTTGTTTCTAAGTCTAATAACTAGCTAATCATAAGAGATGTAAGGAAATATGTGGCAAATCTAAGTTAGTGTCACGATTAACGGGATGCCATTTGACATTGTATTCGCCAAACTTAACAATCCAACCGATTGTGTAATGGCACGACACCTCAGTTTCTAACACCCAAATTAATGAATTGAGTAGAACACAATCCCATATTTGCAAATACATATACAATATACTGATCCTATATACTAGTTGCAACACAAATAACTATTGGTACATAACCTCACTCTAGTAGAGATATTCAATTCAGTGAGGATACCCTAATGCTGAACTAGTATGGATAAGATAGTCTCATTCCTCACCCTCTCCCGTCAGGATAGTGGTGAAAGAGAATGGAGTGAAACTGTAGCCATCGCCCACATAGAACTTGTTCTGGAATTCAACCCTAATAGATAGAAAGACGTATATATCAAGAAGCAGCTATTAGCTTAATGGCAAATATAAAATTTAAATTTATACTAACCAATGCAATCTGAGTGCGTGGAGGAAAGCAGACAATCCTTCCATAACCAAGAGTACAGCTATAGTAGCAACTAAAAAGATGGAAACAATTTAGTACAGATCACATAGAAGATAATTCAGAAACTTTGTGATTAAATAAATGCTCTACGTCTATGTACGCGTACGTAGAAGCAAAACACTTTATCAGAACACATATAGTAGTGGAACTTGGTAAGCGTATGAATGAATGGAAATTACCTGCCCACACAGAAAATCCAATAAATATGAAAGGAATCGAGAAATATAATGGTTGCATCATTAGAGCTCTTTGTAGAATCTGCTGCCATAGAACTTCTGATAATTCTGTAAAACGTATGTAAACAAGTAGACCAATATATTCATATTGTTATCAGTACGTTAACTGTATTACTACTTACGTGCATGAGCTAAGCTCAGTGCCCATAACCGGAGATAAGAAGCTGTGTTAGAAATACAACCCAGACAGAACTCTATTGTATGGATAACTCGATGTACAACTACTTCGCCAACTTCTAACTATAAGAATAATATGATTTATTAAAAGAACCTCAGCTATACCAGCATATCATTAGCTCTTAACACATCCGAGTTTATATACATATATGTATTAATATTAATTCCAGGCTGTTATTTGGGGAAAAAGGCACAATTAGCAAATTTATCCCTGGATTTCTTGTAAAATTCATACTTGCCTGGATTTAACGAGAATCACCAATAATCTGTTACTCGTAAAAAGTCCTGACAACGCCAAATATGTATAGTATAATTACCTGATCATCATCCTGTGCAGCAGCAGCATCTCCAGATAGTTCCCCATTAGCTGTAGCTTCTTCATCATCTTCAATCCGTTGATAATTTGCTCTATTCCGCTAATTAGGCAAATATAAAATATAATACAATCGAATACACAGGGTATTTTATATAAATTGCAAGTTATTAAAAACACTCACTTTAGCTAGTTTATTCTTAATAATGAGGTATAAGGGAGATGGTATTAATAACCAAGGTACAGATATAAGAGCAACCAATACAAGCAGGATCTGAAGGTAACTCTATAGATATACAAATTATAGAATAAATAAATATTAATATAATTAGCTGATTTATAGGAGAAGACAAACCTGAAGTTCTGCATCAAATACTACAGTACCCTCTTCAACTGTAGGAGTTTTACCAAAGCTTAAGAACATAGAGATTAAGACTATAAGTAGCCGAGGTTGCTATAAAAGAGAATAAAGATAAGATAGTAATTTAATAATAGAGTATTAAATATTATTATTCACTCACTTCTTGCTTATTCACGTAGTATCTGACCCATTTGAAGAATATTAAAAATACTAAATAGCCAAAGATTGAACTCAAGAACAACATCTACCAACAAACAGAAAATAATTTCAAAATGCACTATCTAAAATAAATAAATAAAATAGTGAGTACCTCTGGAATTAACTGGAAGAATATTTTGTAGTATTCTTTGAAATGTCTAGAAAAAGATATTACGTAATTTGTCAATAGCGCAATAAGCAGTAACATCAATGATAAATTTGAAAATAAGTATAAACTTACACATAATTAAATGCAGAGAGAACTATCCCAAACATCATGTGTACAACTCCCAAAATAATGGACATCTTCATCTTGAATGAGTTGAGAATCAACAGTTTGTTACCAGCTACCTGCCATATCTGTCAAGGAATTGAAGTTTCGATAAATTATTATTAAAGTTTGTATAACTTGTAACTCACGGGATCAATTCCAAATGGATAAGGATTATTCCTAGAGAAAGCTTCTACAGGGACAGAGTATATACCATCGCTTACTTTAGAAATTGTATGCCTGAAAAATAAATTATACATCAAATATTGTAATAATGAACAATGCCACTATACAATACACTCATCACTTTTTGCAGTGCATAACTAAATGCAATTAAGCTAAATAAAATGAAAATGGACTGTAATTTCATCCATATAAACTATTAGCAATCATATGCACTAACATAAACGTGCTATTTAACTGGTGGTGGATTTTGATCAGGAGTACGAACTATATATAAAGTTCCCACATAAGGCAAAATTATGCTATGAAAAATTACAAATTGCTATTCAATCTTGTGTATTATTCTAAAGGAATTTCATGAAACTTACGTATTATTATCAAGCCCTAGAGCCATCCTTTGTGTATAATTCAAGCCTGCATCAGTATAGGTTACATTCCAACTTGTACCAAATATATTCATTGATTTCGAGAAGACATCATTATAAATTATCCCAGTGTAAATAGAGAATAATCCCATAAGTAATAGTATGTAGCGTCCATAAAACATGTTCCCAAATATCTGCAAACAAGCATTATAACACGATTACGTAGAGTACTGTTAAAGATGTATTATTTTGTCCATATTTATAAGATAACAATTGAATCTAATTTTAGTAACAAAGTTCAAGTAAAATTTAAAACTAAACAAGTATAAAAGGCGAAATATACTACACTAACATACTTTCATTAGTTAGTATATTCAAATGTCTTCAACTAACCCATTCCAAACAAGTGAACCATTATATGAGGATGGAACAGAAGATCCGTTCTCCGGGGTTCCATCTCTGAATAACGTACAAACTAATCCTCCAAGAAATTATGAGATGACCCCAATGACAATAAACCCAGTAACAGGTCACAGTTATGCACCTACATCAGCTGATAGAATGCTACCTACTGATCATACACAATGTGGAAAGTTTACCACCGAGGAGCCAACAAATTTTACAAGTGGCTCTCTTACTCACTTTGTTGGGGACACTTCAGGTCCCTCCGCACCCCCTACACCATCTCATGATCAAAGAATTTACCCCCAAATACATCAGACATCAGAGATAGAGAATACTAATAGCCCCCAATTACACCACTCTGTTAGTGGAGATGTTGTCAGGATTTATTCTCAGTGTGAAAAGTATAAATACAATATAGATCAAGCTAAAAATAAAATCAAGAACCACATTAATGATTTGCACCAAAAGCTGAATGATCATTATGCTAAACTTGTAGAAGAATTGGATTGTAACTACGAAAAGAATGCATTAGTTATAAAAGACAAGGAAGAAGAGATCCAAAGATTAGATAAATGTGAATCTGACTTTCTTAGGACTGGAGGAGATAAAAAAAATAGGAATGAGAAACTCCAAAAAGTTTTGACAGAAGAGAAGAGGGACTTAGAGACAGAGATGATACCACTAACTCGTGTAGAGATAAGCTATAAGCCTGAGTTACTGGGAAATTTAAAAGAAATAATCAATGTAGTAACTTCTCTTAATGTAGCTGATGATACATTAGTCACAGTTAAAAGCAATAAAGAGACTTCAACACAAGCAACAGGAAGACATGAGCATACGGAGATCCAGGAGAAGCCTTCCCCTGAACCAACCCCCCCACAAATACACCATTACAGAAATACGCACCATTCAATCCTACCACACGGGCCTATAATCTATAATATTCAAATAGGTAAGGATGCTGATAATCTACAAGATCCCACTGGACTTGTTATTGACAAGAAATATAATGACGTCATATATGTAGCTGACAAGGAGAAACACCGTGTTCAAGTGTATGACAGATCTGGCCATCACCTCAACACTATAGTCCATGGAGAAGAGATGAGGTATCCACATAGCGTAGCAGTATCTGAGAAATTCCTATACACATTATGTGCTGGTAATTCTTACGAGTTCCAATACCTACTGAAATTCCATAAAATTAAAGGTACATATCTTGGAAAACGTACTTTGAAAGATATACGTCATATTCCATTGAGTGTTGATGAGGAGAAGATTTATATGGCAACACAAATGGTAGAAGTATTCAATCTGGATATGAATTTGTCTGGGACGATTGATATAAAGTTGCATAAGAGAAGTAGTGTAAAGAACATATTCAGTAGCGGTCCCGAGATCAGAGATATATGTGTAAAGAAAGAAAGGCTGTATCTACTTGTACTGAATGCTGAGCATTCAATACAAAGGTTCTCACTAGAAGGTAATTTGGATCTTCTGCTAGCACCTTTTGGGGAGTTGAATGACCCACGGTATTTCACAGTAGATAACAGAGGTACCGTGTTTGTAACGGAAGAGAAGGAGGGGAGAGTTAAAGAATTCAAGATTAATGGTAAGTTGAAAATATACAGTTCTGTTGAGGTAGAAGGGAACACTGAAAAGATAGTAAAACCAATGGGAATAGATGTAGACTCAAAAGGGAAGATAGTGATGTGTTGTATACAGAAAGATTGGGTATTGAAGGAGCTGTAAGTAACCCTCCCCTACCTTCATACAAGTAGTGAATATATTTACCCTCTATTTATATAATATAGTAGTCATTTAAAATGTAGTTAGTATGTTTGTACTGTGTTTTCAGTAAAGTGTGTTAAGCACGCTTTTGACGCGTTAAACGCCTGAAACGGTATCCAATCCTATTTATGATCGTTTAAAAAATCCTGTGTGAGAGACTGATTGTTATTTAATAGTAATTTTCTGTATCTTATCTTAGCATTTTTCTGAGTGTTTAGAGTGTCAATAAAATGAGTATAATATTTGTAATATTTAGGATAATTACGTCAGATAGGAGATTATATTTCTCTAATTATAAATAGTTCATTCAATTATAGATAAATCTTTGTTAGTATTATTCAGCAAGTACTAATTAGCCCGACACAACTACTTAATTGTATTTTTATATTTTGTCATGAATACAAAATATTATTTGGATAAACCATAAAATTGGTAATAAGACATACCTCTCCACCAGCTTTCCAATTAGCTAACCTCTTCTCAAATATAATCAGAGATATAGCAAACAAAAACATAAGAAGACCATGACCAGCATCTCCAAACATAACAGCGAATAAGAATGGGAAAGTGATGATAGTATAAGGAGCTATATAATAGAAAATAAGTAATAAAGTTTGTTATATTAATAGTATGAATAATTTACTTGGATTAACTTCTTGATAATTTCCTATCCCGTACGCATCTACAATAACCTGGAATCCTCCAGTAAACTTATTAGTCTTATTGTATGTAGGAGCTGTCAGCTTAGTCTCAGTAGGTCTCAGTATAGACTGTACAGATGCACCTGAATAGTCCTAAACAACACAGAGTTAATAAAAACTATAAATAGCAGCTTAATAGGTTGCTTACTGTTCCTCTATTGAGGGCGTCCTGAATCTCATCCATACTCTCTACAGGACACCATCCCTCTGCTATCAAACACTTAGCAGTAACATCTAGATTGAACATGTTCATTGTATGGTAGATTGCCTTAATTTTCTTCACCTAAAGAATGAGATAAGATAATTATTAAATGTTATATTCGTGTCAAAATATCAAATTTCTTACTTGTATATTCCAAATCTCCAAATCATTTCCAATTCTACCCAGCTGTTCTTGACTGTGTATGTAAGTCTCATGTAACACCTGATTCAAGTCGTGAATCCTAGCATCTATAGAGGTAAGAGTCTCTCTACGCTCCTGCCTATTCTCTGGACAGGGATAGAGTGTTGCTCGATACCTATAAACAATATATATTAACAGCTGGTAATGAAGTATAGTATCGTCAGCTGCTAGGCCACTACACATACCCCTCACATATCTTGGTAACACGATTCTTCAAATTCTCTCCTGAGAAGAATAATACAAACACGTCTTTGAATACTTGATTACCCTATTTTAAGAATTATTATAATAAATGCGATATTAGTGGAATATATTATAATTATACCGTGATAGGATCTCGTACAGCATCTGGAATAGCAGCGTGCCTGACGTATACGTTGCCTCTGGTCGCCCTCCAGAGTACCCTCTCAAAACCAGGAAAGCGTTCTCTCCCAATCGTACCAGTCACAAACCTAAATAATCATCATACATAATATTATAACTGATATAGTATTGTGTTAATTAAGGATACTCACTCTAGATTAACTCTGCTGAGTTTACCAGCAGCTACTTCTTCCTCACTCTCAGCTCCGTTAGCAATAAGACCTAATTTAAATGATTATTGTAAATTGGAAGAGTTGATTGTTTGTTAGGTAACAAAGAAATTAATTGAGTACACACCTTGTTGTAGATTATCTGTTGGATGTCTTTGTATGTTAGTTTCTCTCTCAGCCTAATTCAAATAATTATTAACACAATTTCGTATACAACTCAGAGCTTGTTTTGAAGAAATAGTATTAGTATAGTACGCGTAGATTTAGCTAAGCATATGGATGAAGAAGTATAATATAACAGAACCATAAGGGAAGCCTGTCATAAAATAAGCTATTGTACATTCGGATAATCAGAATATGCTATGTAGGACTGAGAGTGAAGTAGGACATCTGTTGCAGAAGTAAGTTGTAATTAATTTTATAATATTACGATAATATTACATCAGATTCCTTATATATAGCTCAATTATAGTATAGTACAGTTTTTTGTAATACAAAAACCCCATACCCTCATTCCCAAAAGGTGACTTTCATTAGGCCTAACAAATGACCTTTCCTCGAATATAGAAAAGCTAATACATAAGTTATTTGATATTACATATATATATTATTTGCGAGGAATTGAGATTTGATGAAATTGACATTTGGACTAGCGTCCAAATGTCAATTTTTCCAGATTTCCTATTATGTCTGCAAGTGTTTATATTCCGACTTATCCATGGTGTAATAATGCAGTATTGTATAGTAAAATGCTAATATGATGTAACAATTAAGCAAACTATAATTAACTACATGTGTACTCACGTGCTCAAAGTCAACTTGTGCATTGAGTAGGACATGTTTCAGCTCCACAAGATCTATCAAGTTCTTCTGGAGTTGTTCTCTATGAGACTCAATGTCTTTCACTTGAGCTTCTAGTTGTTCGAACTCATTCTAAATAAATACGATACAATAAATGTATATCATATAAACTAGAATGTGTGCGAGTATAGGAGAGGATCAGCCACACCCATATTACATACTGAGACTAGGAAATGTGGGACAGTGTCTTAAGTTCATACAGCTGAGAGGTGTATCATATCTATTAGTGGGAGGGTTAAAGGGAGAATTATGGCTGGTGAGTACAGCTACAAAGAGACCGTTGTGGACCAATATAACACATGGAAGTGGTGCTATTCTATACGTAGATGAAATAACTGAAGGAACAGCTATCACTTACGTAAGAAATATATGATGTTAAGCTCGTATATCATGATATACAATAATATAAATAAATGAATTGATTGTGTGTAGGGGAAAGATCAATTCCTCTGTGTGTGGAGTATCACAGAAGAGAGAGGTGAATTAATACAATCTATAAAGCAAGAACAATACACATTCTGTAACTTCACTACACTACTACTATCAGAAGGCTGTTGTCTAGCCTGTATGCCTACATCAGAATACTCTAATATACGTGTATTGAAGATACACAGCAAGTACACGAGTAGTTCAGAAGAGACAATACTGAAGTCTGTAGGTAAAGCTAAAGAGTGTACAGCACTCAAGGTGGTAGATAGAAACACAGACATTATAGTGCTAGCTGCATACTTAGAAGATTCCCTTATAGTATGGAGTCTTACTAGCAGAACTGTACTATTCTTTTTAGAGAATTTGCTTAGTGATAAGATATGCACAATGGATTTTGATGAGACACGTATGATGGGTGTGATTGGGGGGACGGAGGGGTCATTAGGGGTATTCCGTATCAAAAAGAGAGAGGGAGAGGATGTTCTACTACATGACGTCATAGATTATAACCTCAATAGTACTGTGAGCTTTGTACGAGTGAGGAGAGATAGGAAGCTAGTGACATGTGGTACAAGCAGTGGTATAGTATATGCTATCAGTTGGAAGACTATGAAACCACTAGTACAGTTAAAGTATCATGAAGAATCTGTGTATCAGATGGATTATAGTGTAGAAGGGAGTGATAATATTATAGCAGTATGTAGTAAGGATAAGAGAATTAGTCTATGGAAACTGTATTGAGCGGAATAGATTGTGCTATTAATTTACATGTGTGTGGAACCTCGTTAATACGCATTTCCAGATAAGACGAATACACAAAATCAGATACCTATAATGGTTATTCAATTGGTATTACTCTGAATAAAGCAAAAACTGTTGGATGGGTATTAAAGAGGTCCCACACTATGAGGTTTGTATTTATACTATACTATGCTAACCTCTAAGTCTATCATAACAGGAGGATCAGGAGCTCTGATATCAAGAGGAGCAGGTTTGAGGGTTAATCCGGATTTTTTTACTTCTTTAGCGAAGAATCCTAATACAATGTTTCAGTGAAATATACATGAATCTATTTATTTATTGTATTGCTATATTGTGTTTGTTTGTCTGTCTGTTAGTTTGTTCGATGTCAAATAGTCTCAGAAACTTACTTTCAATGGTTATACAGGGGTAATCGATTACCATGATTCCGAATTTCTCACTACTCATGTGTAAATAATAGTCGGGTTCTTATGAAAAATTCAAGGCACAAAGTGCCGAGTTATATGCGAAAACAAAGTGTTCATGAGCCGCACAGTGCGAACAAGCGAAGCGGCTAATATTAGATTAATTTTTCAATAACTTACTCAGCTTTCGCTCCATTTCATCACATCGTCTGACCTCACTAACAAATTTTCTTTGGAAAGCACTGACATCAGGGTTGAGCTAGAATGAGACAAATAATAGTACGCATATAAAATTATAAATAATAATAATTCGAGAATTAGAATATTTCTAACTCACATCTCTGAACTGTACTTTTCCCTATAGAGAGATAAAATAATTAAATTTAATACTTCAAAATTATTTGTGTATGTGTATAACTTACTAACTCTCCCAGCTCTCTAACACAAGCATACACAGCCTCTGACTGTAGAAAGAGCTGTGCTAGAGACATCTCTTCTGAGCGGAATAATGAACCCATCTCTTGTTACGTGTCTGTCTTAAATTTGCTAATAATACTGGAAATAGAATTTTGAATATTTCGTAACTAAACCCTCAGGATAAATGAGTTTTAACGAATTATCTACGAAATACAATACTTCTTGGTGGGCTAGTATATTATAAATACGATTCGAGTTGTCTATTACTTTGAAAAGTAGATTCTTTCCACTTAGCGACGAGGTTATACTTAAGTGGATTAGAATAGGCAAACCTACTAATCTCTAATATTATATTGACCATGTGGATGAGCTCGTCACATGAATGTAGATGTCTATAGAATTGTATTAGGCTTTGAGGCTGAATAGAAATGAAATAGAAAACTACGAAATGCAGTCTGCAGCCATTGCAGACAAGAAGCACCTGTTCTCTCTTTCTTTATGACTATACGTACTTTTCTAAATAATAAGTCTATCATTAGTATTTGAGTCGATTTATCGAGATGGGATATGTAATCTTAAAACACAATTTATTATACGTATTTTGCCAGCCCTAACATTTCTTCAGGGAAATTTCTTCGACCCTCACACTCCCTCATACAATAAATCGGGAATTATTATGATAAAGCATATAGTGAACCATAAACATGTGATAAATATGCAAAAATGCATTGTACGTAGTAGCTACGCACAAGTTGAACTATGAAACTGATTAAGCAATACAGGCATATACGTCAATGGGTAATTACTAAGCTTGCGCGCTAAAAGTGCGTAGATCCATAAAAATTGTGAATCTTAATTAAACTGGGTAAATCAGTGGCAAAACATCATATTAAATCTAGCCTTACCCCTCAAAACTGTGAGTGAGATATCCACCCTCAGGTCCATGTAAGCTGACCTATAATGAAAGTATCAAAAGTAATTGACCTATTTACCGATAATCTCCTATGGACTGTCCATAGCTCCATTATTTAGATAGCAATGCCAGTATTCAATCAAATTGAGCCTGTCTACGTATCAAAAGAAGGAGTATCTGATAGCCTCGAGCAGAATGCAGGACATACACTTAGCAAGATAATTCTACAGCTGAGTAACCTAAGTTTAATAGGGAGTCAATTGATGGAGTCCCTCTTAGGAGAAATAACCAACTTAAACAAGAGATATTACAATATCAAGAATAGAATAGATACGATGAATATAAAGATAGATAAACTCAATCCTCAATCAGAACACATTTCACCGCCTACTGATGACATAAATATAAAACGTAAATCGTATCAGTATAAGCCAGTGTTACTGAGAAACACTTTACCCCCAACACTAACAGATCAGTATAATAGATGTGAAAATCCACCTCCTTTCCAACAGCTGTTTGGACAAATAACAAGTAGTGAGAGTAGTGAAAGATTCAAATTCTATTCTAATACTGATTATTTCAAGGAATCTTGGTATGAAAAGAAGAAGCAAGATAAGATTAGAAAACGAATATTAAAAAATAAATTGTTGAGGTTACAAACAACTGAAATCGTTAATGTATTTGAACAAGATGATAAATTCTATCCTATACCATTACATCCTATGAAACCAAGGGTAACAACTCGTAAACAGTTACAAACTCCACCAGTAACAGAGCCACAAATAGAAGAACAGTCAATATCACAATCTGATAACGATGAAATTTCACAGTATACTAGTTACCAGCATGATAACGTAGGTTCATTTGATACTTACTCACGACAAGATTCATTTAACTATTCAGAATTTGACGAAACAAGTCTACACAGTAAACAACAAGGTAGTTTTTATAGAGATGACTCAAGTGTTATTTATGAAGTATTCGAATCAGCTGATCTGATTTCTACAAACTCATCAGATCGTTTAGACAAGCTATCCTTAGGAGATACAGCTGTATTGATGGGACAGGGTAATCTTAACAGATCTATAGAACCTAATTTATCACAAACAGATAGCATAGATGATTATAGCGAAACGAGATCTGAAATTATGGAGAAGAGGATTATTCCTGTATTAGAACGTCATGATACAAATAGAAGAGGATCAGTTGTGAAAGATTTACTCAGGAGTTTAGTTTCAGAGAGAAGAAGATATATAACTAATGAGAGTACCAGTTATAGCAGCCAGTATTCAGATGAATCTAGTACGGAGTATTCTGAATCAGATGGAGACGATTAATATACTGTATCACTACAATAAAGTTATGCACACAGCTCACTACAAAGTATATTTGTTGATATTGTCATTATTATAATAATAAACGCTAGCTCGTGCAATAATATGTTTACTACTTGCATTAAATTGGATATATAACTGTGAATTTGATAGATGTCAAACTCAAGACCCTTCGTATACTACACGAACTCTCTGAAGGTCTCAATTACATATTATGGGCAGTTTACATAATGTTATGGGAATATGGAAATGACCACTTTTGGCAGAATAGCAGACAGCTGATGGATGAACGGATAGACTGTTGTTTCTCTCATAACTGAAACTACGTCGGCCTACATCCTCTGGTTACCCTTACACATAGAAAATATACAATAGCTATTTGCTAGCGGTTGACATAATGATTAATGGAAATTTCAGAATGCATTATGTGGTATCTATCCTCACGAACATAATAAATTCATAAACCAGAAAATGAAATAATTGCGTGCAGATATCAGTATCACTTCATTAATATCTAAAAACATGTAATTCCATCTGGTATCAAACGTTTTCTAATCATCCCTTATTATCTAAACCATTCAGCATAAAATAATCTGTTGGAAGTTATATTTTAGAGAAAAAGCGAATACGACAGCAAGCAGAGATGGCTCAAGTAGCAGGCCCAATAGATATTTATTCATTACAGATCCCACAGCTAGAGCAGCTTCGATCAGCTTTGGAAGAGGTATACGTATTATGAATTTATCATGTGGTTACTGGTTAAAGTGGTTAGCAAACCAAATTACTGACTTGTACAAGAATAAATTTAACCTTAATCAAAACAGGATGTTTTTCCAATTTCACAGACGATTTTTAAATAAGCGTTTGTAAATTATCTAAAACAACAGCTTAATGGAATGAATTAATCATTCCATTTTGCTTTCTATACGACAACCTTTGATGAACTTGTTTACAACTCTTTCAAAAATTTCTGGAATACTATATCACCCACTAAATTTAGATTTTGCTAGCAATAAATATTGTTTGTAGAAGATCAAAATTACTTTTTTACTATTTGCACGTGAACTTCTGAGTAACAGATTTATTAAAGAAAATATTTTCACTATTTTAGGAAATTCAGATTTTATCAAACTCACTTCAACAGCTAAAGAAATTCCAAATCAAGTTTGTTGAATCAAAGGAATGTCTTCAAAAGTTTAGACCTGAAAATAAGGGTATGTATTTAGCAAATAATTATTTGTAGAAGCATTAAACTAGATTAATATTCAATTGATATTATAGGAAAACCTCTACTGGTGCCACTCACTTCATCTGTATCCTCTCTTAACGTAACGCTATAATAATAATTTCTTAATTCTATAATCTATTGCAGGGATTTATAAGTGAGTATTTGACTATTTGTTGTTGTATTTTCCTGAATAATTGGAGGAAATATGGTGCAATTACATAGCCTGCTCAACAACACACCTGTGTATAAACTAATAAGTAAATTCGATTATATATATATATGCTATCTCCATTGTAAAACAGCAAACTTTGTTTAAGATCTGTAATGATGTAATTTTATCTAAAATTCAAAATAATTCCTTAATAAGTGCATAGATGTATGTTCCAGGAGTACTGAGTAATCCAGACAAAGTGATTGTCGAAGTTGGAACAGGATTTTATATCGAAAAAGTAAGTTAGATTCGTGGAGATTGGCGTGAATTAAAAAGTCTCAAAACATTTGTTAATGTTATAAATATATAGAGCATATCAGATGCAGAGACGTTCTTTGATCGCAGAGTAGCATACGTAACAGAGCAAATGCAGAAGTTACAACCCACTCTCCAAGAAAAGTATCAAAACAAAGAGGGTGAGTTTTCTAATTCTCTCAATCCTAATATTTACTCTGTAAATGTATTTACATAAGCGGCACTAGTAGTGACGGAGTTAGGCAAAAATTCCTGACAGTTCCAGACTTGTTGACATAAATCGGTTACATGCGATAAGACGAATTCAATTATTCATATTCGCTGGTTATGAACCTTATAACTCGGTTTATATAATAATAACCACAAAGCGAATACATTAAGACTGCACATGCTTTCGGTAAAGTTTGCATCTTATAATACAATAAAGTAAACTAATAAAGTTGGTACAAAGTTCTTTCTCACCCAATTATCCTGACTAGCAGAATAAACCTAATCTCTAGCATTTTGAATTTTGAAACATATTATGCGAAAATAAGATTTGATCAAATTATAATTACCTAGGTATATATGCAAATTTCATACTCTGAAGATCTCAGAATCAGATTCTAATAACGAATGATCTCTGACAAGATTCTGTATCATAATATTCAGCTTCATTTTAATTACATTAAAATAGATGCAAAATTTAAGAAAAACGCGTCTGTCAATTTTCATATTATTCATATTCAGGGAAGGAAACAGCTATCGCTAAATTTGAATTTCTATCCTTCAATATATTTATATTACCTAAGTTTGAGATAACGTATTCAAATTATAGTTACTAGTCATACTACAAGTATAGAATTGGGCTGTAAACAGCGAAAATATTATTTTAAACTTTAAAGGTTCAAAAAACAGCAAATTAATCTGTCGGCTGTTTGGAAAATTGTAGCTGCTAACAGCAAATAGCCTACAGTTAACAGCTATTTACCATACAATTGCTCAATATCGCAGGATCTCGCGAACATCCATGCTATACACGTATATACATATAGATATAAGAGCAGTACTAAATATGAATATTTCATTTAGCAATCGTTGGAGTGATGCAGCAGAAGGTACAACAGTACTTAGCTTCTCAATCCAAGGAAGGAGCTCCCAAACAATAATCTGATTTGTGTTATTATAGGACATTACCTTAATTACATGTATTACTAATAGGAGTATTACTTTTCTAGATTGATAAGTTAGAGAATAACTAGATTATCGATTGCGGGGGAATATAATACGAAAATACAATCTCTAAATATGAGAGGATAATACCGTTATTTAATGATCAAAGAAAACCACTTCTAATGAATCTATCACTGATTAAAATTGTCCTTTATGCTTGTAAAGGCATAAATATAACTAGAAAATTGACTTACACAGCGATAGATATCTGCGGAAATAAATGATGAACAAACACAATCAGTATTTGTAATATTTGTGCTTATCATGTGTATCTGGCCGGCTACCAAACTAAATATATCAAAATATTTATCCATTAATCGTGTTGAAAGTAGCGAAATATTATCAGTAAATTGATGTTAGCATTGTACGCAACACACGTTATGCTAAACATTATTTTAGTTGGCAGAGGACAAGGCTACGATATGATAAGGAACATTATTTCTAGTACACCTTTAATTATAAATCTGAATAATATGTCCAATTAATTAATTAATGTGCTGGTAGTTATATGTACTACTCAGTATTGAAGAATAAATAGGATACTTATCAAGCAAGTAAAAGTCAAAAAGCTGAGGAAGTAAAGCAAAAATTATTTATCCTTCTTTGATTCCGATTTGGATTGTTTTTTGAGTTCTTGTATTAGATGTTGTTGTGCAAGAGAGTTAATAGTTGATATTACAAAATACATGATCATCCCAGTTACCAAACAGGTTAATAGGAATGATACTAGACCTCCATCATTTGAATCCTGTCCAAGCTTAAGTTTGATCCTCTGCTGCTCAAAATAATCAGTGATATAAGGCTCTAGGATAGCTCCGAACTTAGGAATTCCTGCTATTAATCTGATCACCATTTTCAAATATGATTCAGTGAATACTATTATTATGAATGAAGTTTGCATTGCCATTTTAATTCCAGCTTTACCTACAAGAGTTGCAGAGAAAAATGTGGAAAAGGGAATGAGGAAATATCCACAAGTTATTCCAGCCAGATCAAACAGAGGGTTCGGGATAGAAGCACATAGAAGTATGCCGAAGAAACCGAATCTTGTAACAAGTTCCTGAACTTTTTTCTTGGCTGATGATTGCTCTTCTTCCTCGAGATTTTCTCCAGAACGTCGAGCAGTGCGTGCCATAAAGTAGGGCGGAAGTTCGCCTATCGCAGTCCCTAAAGAATAAGCGAATACAATGGTAGTATATTTTTCTTAGTGGTCTTATTAGCTTATTTAGCTTTGTGTCTAGACGATATAACAGCATATTTGTAAGAGTCACAATACTCATTTTTCTACAAACTCAAAGCTTAAACTTTGTACTTGTTAATCTAGTATTGTTTGTCTTGTATATTAAATTATAATATTTTTAGAATTAAGCTTCTTTCAGGTAATCAATTAGTTTATTAATTGAGCGAGTAGCCGAGTACAAATTAGGAAATGCTTTGTGCAATGCTGTTGTTTACAACAATATTGTACAAATCATTAAATGTTACTAATAAGCTCATGTATTTGCTAAATTCTATTAAATCGGTGATTTTAAATCGAATAAATATGATAATATTGTACCAATTTTTGACACTGTAATAATTGGCAAATAATACAAACCGCTAATTCGAATATCACTTACTATAGAATAATCAATAATTTTCTGTAATAATAATCATGAAGAAATCTGAGCTACCTAGCTTGTTAGGTGTCTTTACAGCAATATTTAATCATTTTATGCTGATACTATTGTAAGCACAAAACTTAGGTTAATAGTTAGGAAAGTCCTATGAAAAAATAGCACTTGTTTAGAGAAACATTAAACTTCTCTTTATTATATTTATTACTGACGC
Organism: Oopsacas minuta; assembly: GCA_024704765.1. Lineage (NCBI taxonomy): Eukaryota > Metazoa > Porifera > Hexactinellida > Lyssacinosida > Leucopsacidae > Oopsacas > Oopsacas minuta. The sequence goes on from JAKMXF010000365.1 coordinate 745,371, forward strand.
GTTAACCAATAACGAATATATATCGACGTAATTAAATTATTAAACATATAAATTGACAACCATTTGATATACGTCAATTAATAACATAACGCATAATCTAATGTATAGTATTAATTCCACAGCCCGTGTGTTAAACCTATTCAAGCAGGTAATGTATTATGTGATAACCAAAAACACCTAATAAATATGAGTATAATACTCGTAATTATTACCGTGATGGACATGCTTATAAATAATCATAAGATCACAACAGAAGAATATATTTACTATTCAAAAACGTGCTAACTAACAAATTAGTCAACATTTCTTGCTTCAAGGTTCGTCTAACATAAATTCTTGCTGAATCCTATATAAGGCAACATTCACCACATTACTTTATGCCATTATATAGTGCCTACACGGTATATACTGGAGTCATATAAATACAGCCAATTGAAATCTGTAAAATCAACTTGAAACAGTATATTGCTTCCAGTATTGAATTCTAGTATAATATTTACAAAAATACTATTCGCAGACACAAAATGAATCAAATTAAATGTGTTGTCGTTGGCGACGCTTTAGTCGGGAAGACAAGTCTCTTGAAGTCTTACGCAGCTCATAAATTCTCCCAGGAACACACACCTACTGTTTTCGATAATTATCTCGTCGATGTGATGGTAAATGGTGATATCTGCCATTTGGGACTGTTCGATACCCCCAGTCACGAGAATTATGATAAACTGAGACCAATGTCTTACAACCAAGCTAGCGTAATATTAATTTGTTATTCAGTTGTTAAACCGAGTTCTTTCAAAAGCATAACTGAAAAGTGGGTTCCTGAAATACACTTTTTCGCACCAAAAACTCCATTCATCCTAGTTGGAACACAGACTGACCTCAGAAACGAGTTAGAATTAGATTTGAATACAAGTAATACTAAGAGAGAAAAACACGAAGCAACTAGCCGTAAGGAAGGAAAGAAACTATCAAAAGAACTCGCCAAATACTGTAACTGTATCGGCCATGTGGAATGTTCTGCATTAACACAAAGAGGATTGAAAATGGTATTTGATGAAGTGATCAGATCAGCTACGTCACAACAATTAGGAGAAAAGAAGAAAGGAAAAGGAAAATGCTACGTATTATAATTAATTAAATTTGTATTATTGTTAAACCATTGACTCTAATATCATATTTTTAAGTGAACGGCCCAAAAACTGTATATTATTGAAATATTAAATTGCATTTTAGATAATAAATCACTTTACGCTTTGAGTAGAAATTTATTATTCTTCTATTAACAGCTTTTAGCCATAACAATACCTGTAATAAATAGAAAATAATAATTAATTAAGTGCTTCTACGATCTAATAGCTGTAATTAAGCAGCTATCATGAAATAAATTCGAGTTGGAATAATTATGGGCTGATCCATTAAGTATAATTAAATTCCTTGTGGCAAAAGTCCTAGTTTCTATTACAAGACATAATATTGGTCAGTTTGAATAAATTTTAATATGGGGTAGAAACATCTACAAATCAATACAGGTTTATGCAGGTGACAAGGAGTATATATATATAAAAACCTGCTTAAATCATCAACAACAGCATATTAAAGTTGATATATATATGTGTATGTGTAAGTAAACAATAAACACAATTTAGTGTTGTTGATACGTAGACGAAATATATTAAATCATTGTAAATATGAAAAAGGTCAGATAATTAATTATAACTTTATCTATTCAGGGATTACTTTACAAATAAAATTGCATAGAAATAATATAATGGAACAAGTTAACATCATAGTTACATCATGTTGCATTGTGGAAACATTGTCTGGTCAAAAGTGGAAATATTTTGTTCATAAAATCTCGTCAAATCAGCAAATTTGGGGAGCAATTCCAAACTACTTTTAGAATTGTAAAATAGTTTTAATTCCAGCTAATTAGTACTATAATAGATAATGAAGGTATTAGTACCAATAATATGCAGAAGTAAAACAGTTTCAGTTCAAACAATCAATAAAATTGAAACTTTCAGGTCTTACACACTTCCGAGAATGTCGAACAGTCCATAATTAACGTAATTAGATCAGGAAATCAATACAATGCAATTTAACCAAATAACATCGCGAAGAACATTACTTCAAACTGACATAATTAAAATGGAAATACTTACAACCGAGACACTTTTCAGCTGATACTATTTAAGAATACAATGGAGTGAGAATAGATAATGTGATATAATCTTTAATAGCATTGAGTATTTGTATAGTAACAACTAGTTGGCAGAACATCTGCTAATAATCGTGGTATATACGAGTAAGCAAGGAAACCGTTGAATCCGAGAAGAGACCCCGTTACCCCGTATACCATTGAGGCAGTATAGATAAGACATTGATCACTAACATAACTTAATACTGGATAATTCAGTTTTGGAATAGTAAATTATTAGATAGGACAAATACGCAGACGTAGTATATCAACTCTAGTTGTATTAACATTGATAGACTTTCCTCAAAATTAAGGGATAATTTAAGATTAGCACGATGTCATATTCTTAATGTCATGGGCGGACCTAGGCCCTAACATTTGGAGGGGGCAAAACTGGACAGATCCTGGACACATTATACATTTGATTATACAACTGAGAAATTTTGAGAGTGCAAGGTACAACTTTTGGGCCAATGCCCCCTAGACCCTCCTATGCTGTTATGTTGAAATATTCCGTTAACAATACATATCAATACAAAATAGTTATATGTAGAATTACCTGCTCCCCAGCAAATAGCTTCTACAGACACTTTATTGAAAATTGTCCAAAAGCTAACAACAGATTCAGCGGATTCCTGGGTCGGACAAATAATAGTATCAGGGTAAGGAGGCTCTGGAAAGTCTAGAGATTTACAAGTCCATGCAGCTAGAGTAACATGAGCTATATGTGGTCCCAGATAAAGGAGAAATGTATGTAGCCCAGTACCAAATCCGAAAGATGAGAGAAATCCTAGGAATGTCCAGTAAGACATCCAATATCCATTCTTCTTAACTGCGTCAAATAACGCCTGCAATTATATACATGATTATATATTGAGTAGGAATAGCTATATAATTATCCTCTATATGAATATTCACAAATACGGATAATTAGTTTATAATAATCTTAAAATATTGAAAATATGTAAATAAGAGAACGCTATTCGTACAACATCACCTACATCTTCAACCAAATATGATGTTATAAGAACAAACTCGTGTTCATTGGTTAAATTTGTTGAATGTCGTGTATGTAAGCTTTTACGGAAATGATAATAATGTACATAGGAATTTCGTTCCATCGTGTCCCTGTAGCGGATTGATTAACCATATAGAATAAGAGAAATAGTGGTGATCACAATAGACAGGATGTGGCCCTATTAGATACATACTATAATTACTCGCGGCTGCTTATGAGGTATATACTGTAGGGTATAGTTTAAGAGGCTTCATATGTGAATGGAACTCTTCGTCCCGGACATTTCATCGCCGTAATTTATTACGTACTTCACACTATAAAAACTACAGCTTTCATTGAATTATTTCTGATGAAGCAAGATGTATTGTATTGTCCGAGTCGTTGGAATTCATGATGATTTGCCCAAACGACGAAATGCTAAACCATTCTTTTCAAATATTTGTGGCACCATATATAAATAACATACAGAGCAATACATATCTCTGTCTGAAGATAGTTTGTTAATACTTCACAAATATTTGTTGCAAATTCTGTCTCTAAAAAATGCAAACATGAATTTTACCAGCTAGCGATTCGTAAGTGAAAATATCATCTGAAAAATTGTCCATTTCTGATAAAAAGAATTACTGATTACGTCATCAATTTATTGTCCAGAATGATACAAATTATACAAATTATGTATTTAATAGGCAAATGCCATCAATTACACATATGTAAATGTTAGGTTGCCATCAAAGACCAGGTTTCTATTAAATTGCAATTTGTAGAAATGGTGGCGGTGATTGGATGAGCTGAATTTTCCCATAAAATGATGGTTTAATATATTCTCAATAGCCAATCCAATGACAGGTTAACAAGTCATAATGGGGCAAAAATTAATAACAGAATAGCATAATTAGCAATTACTGCTCTGTTACTTACCATACTTTTATGATATATATCAAACCACTTTGTATATACTTATTAGAATCCGGTAATTTGCATACAAATCTGCCATCGTAGTTACATAAATACATTCCATTATACCCAAACGCGACATGATGGTATAATAATCAGGTATTAAAATATTATCGATATTATGTGATTTATTGCTGTTTACAGATGTATTTAACATATGTTTTGTCTGGGGAATTTAAATAATAATAATAATTTTGTAATGCAAAATGTGTTACTCACCTGATGTGGACCTTCTATATTGTCTAGGAAGTAAGATCCAATCAAAATAATAATTCCACAAAATACGAAAATTTTATTTCTAACTATCTCTGAATACAAGTATACAAAATTGTCAGCCATGTATTGCACGAGGTGATAAATAGTAGATAATGGTTTCTTCCATAAGACTAGATGCTGAGCCTCAGCAACGGCTAATTGTGAGACTGATCGTGTTAGAATTGGTTTTGAGCGTTTTGATTCCCCCTCTTTTCTTTGAGTAGAACTACCCTTATCCACTTCAGAACTCATAGAGACTAATATTAGATAGACCTAGCGTTATAACTTATAATAACGGCCAAATATAAAATTAGTTATTTCAATCAAATGCAAATGTCAACGAAGACTCGTATGTTGTTGATTTCTTATAAGATTGATAGAAAGTTAGAATCGAGAGTCTAATTCGTTCGAATGAAAATACATAAAGAATAAAGTGAGTATGAAATTTTGAAATAAGGGGTTTACAAATTGAATGCTATTTTCCATTCTTGTAACTGCTGGAGATTCACGACACTACCTCCACACACTATAACCACTATATTGAGTTTCCCCTGTGGTAACATTCCACTCAATTGCATATCAGCTATGATAGACGTATTGTATACTACAGAGAGAGCTGCACCACAAGATGGCTCTATAATCATTCTATAGTCATCTGCAAACTTTAAACAAGCGTCAACAGCCGCAGCATCAGTTACAGTAGAACTAATAGCCCTGCCTTCTATAACATGCTGCAGGGCAGTAGGACTGGGTGACTTAGAGCCTAAACTCTTTGCAATACTAGTTATTTCAGGAAGACTAATACAGTATCCCGCTTTATATGATTGATTGAGTGAATCAGCTCCTATAGTCTCCATAGCAAGTACTTTAGTACTCTCCCACCCAACCTCCTTAAGACCCTGTACAACACCATTAAGCAGGCCTCCTCCTCCAACAGCTACAACCATCAAATCGGGGGATTTTTTATCCCCTCTCCTACTCAAATCTTGATGTATTTCATGCACCATAGATGCATGCCCCTCCCACAAGTAAGGATGCTCAAATGGTGGAATATATCCATACCCTTCTTCCTTGCATGCGTCTCTTGCAACCTCATCAGCTACATTCCACACATCACCCTTAACAATTACAGTAGCACTTTGTTGTTTCAAACGCTGGACTATAAAAGTAGGTGTAGTTGTGGGTAAATACACTGTTATAGGGGTGTTAAGCTTATTGGCAGCAAATACACCAGCAAGTCCTGCATTACCTCCAGACGAGCATACCAAATGCTTTACTCCTTCTTGACAACGCTTTATACACATGTTTCCTATTCCACGTATTTTGTAAGAAGATGAGTTCTGTAAGTTCTCAAGCTTAAGATGGACAGTGTGAGGGTATGAGGGAAGGAGTGGAGATGAAATGGAAGGGAATGATACCAATGGAGTATGTATTATTAGGTCAGACAAGGCTGGTATCTGAGTACTTGCCATCTAACTGCGATTGTTAATTAGCAAAGAGTGATTATCATTGTAACACAGTCTAAGGGATATTCCTAAGTGGATGCCATGTGCCTCTTGAGTCCTGGAGTTGTAGTAACTACAGAAATTAGGCACGCTGCAGCCAAAGGAGCGAGCGAAATTTGTATATATATAACTATACCCTATGGGCCTTGTGAACTATGGGTATACCAGTACTCTTAATTATTACATATATCCATATACTATCAAAATATAATTATTACTAGAAAGTGAACATTCTCCTATTATCCGAGGGTCCATAATAAGAAACATTGAGCTCATATTTGGGTAACAGAACATTTTCTCTATGAATTTGAATGGCACAATAAATTCCAATCTATTAATACAAACCAGCTGTTATAACCTAACCAGACAAATCATTATTATTAAACTTAGCTTCATCGTAAAGTTCTCCTTTAACCACACGACCACTGAAATAACGTCCATCCAATGAATCAGCAGCTTTCTGACTCTCTTCTGGTTTAGAGAATAGTACAAATATTTTTACAATAACAGACTCATCTTCTTGTGTTTCTTGATATACTACAACACGCTGTACCTTACCATACCTACTACATTCATCATTGACCTCTCCCTCCAGATCCTCATCAATGTCCTCAGGTCCTACCATGTTACGTAGTACTACAACACGGGACTCAGTACGTCTAGACAGCTTATGCATTACCAGCAGACGAGCATTGCTACCACTTATACTTACACTCTCCTCCTGTTGTAGGCTAGATTCTGGCGCAGTACCATTCCCCTGTAGCATCAGAGGATTAAAATCTAACATTGACATGGTGTTAGGAAGAGATCCAATGAAGGGGAGAGATGCGTTAGGAGGCATTAACGGTAGAGGAGGGGTGAGAGCACGTCCTACCCTCAGATACTGTCCACCTAGTGTGAACAGATTCATGCTAGCGATAGCTTCATCACAAGACTTCTGAGTAGCGTATTCTATGTATCCCCATCCACGGTGCCTAGTTGGATTAACATCAGGAGCTAGTTGTACACTCCTCACAATTCCGAATACCTCGAATACGCTCTTAAGCTCATCTTCAGTTACATCCAAGTTTATAGAGGCTACATACACACGATGGTACTCTCTAGCCTCTTCGTTCATCTTAGCGAATATGGGAGCTGCTTGAGGTACATTGTTGGGTCTACCCACCTTGATAGGTCTACCTCCCATCAATGCACCGTCCATCTGTTCTAGAGACAGCTGAGCAGCATCTACAGTCTCAAACTCTACAAATGCATAACCTTTATGCTTCATAGTGATTGCATCCCATGACATATTGATGCTCTTTACTGTACCGAATGGACAGAATGCAGTTTTCAAGGTATCTTCACCTAACTCGTAGTAAATACTACCTACATATATACGAGACATGAGTAGTAGAGCTCTCTGTCTCTGAGCTGCATCTGCCAGAGCTAACATCTGGTTTTGCTGGTTATGTACCTGTTGCGATTGTGCAAACTTCATCGTTTCTTCAAGAGCATATTGTTTAGCTTGTTTTAACTTCTCTTCTTCCTCATCTGTTAACCCAGTTATACCGTACATGTTGATAGAAGCACCAACCATCATTTCCTCAGTAATTAATCTATGATGCAAATTATAAGTTTTGGTAAAAGGAATACAAAACACCGGAAATCAAAGCATGCAGGATAAAAGCAGAATCCTCTGGAAACGGTTATGCCGGTTATAATGACATGTATTTCTATTCCCAAAGAGGTTCTTATAACCGCCATACTGTTTACTGTATCAACATACGTATATGACATATAGATAATCAATAATCTAATCGGTGAAAACAGGAATACTGCATCAGTACATACATATAGTACAAGATAACACCTCGTTGTATGTATACCCTGTAGACTATGGGTCTATAAATATGAGATCTAATAAGTACTAATATACATTTCAACTGGTAAAAACATTCGTTTAAGACTTGAGTAAAGAATTAAACCAATTCAAAACCAAAATTGCATTTGTAATTGGAAATATATACGTAATAATACTACAAAAGAGTAAGTGACCCGCTAATAGCAACTGTATGTGATTCTACTGTTATTTATTATAGTAATAATTTACACCAATTGACCCAACTGTTATAATACTTATTTGTACCACTCGATTGTTATTAGGAGATACTATCCGTATTACTTATTAATTAAAATCGAACTATTAAACATAATTCGTAACTTAGCATTTTGGTCAAATAATATTTTATACGAGTATCTTGGGTTTTATTAATAACATCTCTCTCCGTCTAGTTAGCTATCAAAATATCTGAATTTTATCAGTGTAGCAACAAAACAATTTATCTTTGATTACCAGAACTCCTTTAGGGTTTTCATCTACTTGTATTGTGTGAATGCTATTTCCTGATAGATCAAATATCTGTAGAGTTTTACTGTCATAATCACTTAGTATTATACTACCACTTGTATCTATATGGAAGAAGAGAGGACTGGATTTTCTGTTCGGATCTAAAGGGATAATGTCTTTCTTCTTCTCTCCTCCTTTTGAGAATATATGCACACACGTGTCTGACTTATCAATAGCAGTAATTGAATCTTGAGATAGTTTGACATCACGAGGGAACCAGAGATCTCCTATACCAATATATCGTAAAAATTCTAACTCGGAATTAAAAATACAAATTGCATGACTGCCTGAGTCTGCAACAAATATTTCATTCCCATCTGAAGTAATGCCCCGTGGTTCCTTTAGCTTTTTGTTCTCAGTAGTAGAACTTACTCTTGTTATCAGTGTGAAGTCAAAGAGAGAGAATTTTAGCAATCCGTGATGTCCAACATCTGTTACAAACACAGAATCAGAGAGTATAGCTACGCCCCAGGGAGAATCAAGGTCTTTCTCACCAAACATGCTTACAAATTCCCACTCCATGGTTAGCACAACTATCCTGTTGTTATCTGAGTCTACAATGAATAAGTTACAGCTCTGAGTATCCAACAGTAATGAACGTGGATTGCTAAGCCCAGGAGGTGCTGATACCTTACAGTTAATAGTGTCGATAGATCCTTTCTTGCTTTGGTAGAATTGTACTGGGTCAGATATGTGCATGCTCCCAAAAGGAAGAGAATCTGGACTAGTGCTGTTTGATGCCATCCGTATATCAGAGTAAATACTACAACTAGTTTGAGTTAATTTAAATATTAACATTTGTCTGTGAACAAAGCAATATATATCGTTTTTTTGTGAATGATGTATTCTACTCCTATTCCTCTTACGTAATAAACTGCTAACCCATGGTCTAAGTAATTGAGCTGCCATAATTGGCTGTGATCCATGCATGACACAAGCAATCTGAGAGAATTCACTTTCAGGGTTACCTAATTTTGGAAGTGCAACTTTTCATTTTGTATTAATGTGCACATCCAAATAGGTAGGTGCCCCGTAGGGTAGGTTACACTTACGTGTACATTAATTTTCAGTTCGATATACGTAATAGCTTGTCATTTCTATCCAAATGACTAAAAGACGAATGAAATTCAACATTTGCTAGAGCACAAATCAATTTGGTCCACCTTACTTAAGTCCTTATATTAATATTCTGGAGTTATGCTACTGAAAAAGTATTTGAGAACTATCCTAGGACTATCGATGGGGTCAAACTCGTTAAAAGTATTCAATAATAATGTACAAAAGTTTACGACGTATTATTGCTGGAAATCGTACAAAAGAAGAGAAATGTATATAGTAAACGAAGGTAGTCACATTGATCACCAACCTGTTCAGATATTCTGGATCGATCATACTTCATACAATCAAATTTACATATACATTTGCCTATAACGACCACCGAAGGCACTGGCCAAATATGACCATCATATACAATTGGCCGGTATGCTAGTATTTTGAAGTTAATAACAGACTTTAGTTTAAAATCTTTATGTGCTACCCTGCAAATCTTAGGCAACATATTTGTTTGTAGAGAACATCTTCACACAACTTTGCTCTACACTACACCCTAGTATGTACGAATGTTGCAATATAATGATTTGTTGAGATGTTAATAAGAAATTAGGAATACTTGAATGAAATTCCAAGCTACGTAATTACCTCTTCAGTATATCAAGGTTAGGATAAGGAATATTTGAAAATTACTGTTTAATAATATCAATATGATATCACATATAGACTAGTATTGGTAAGATTGTAAGAATAAAGGTTTGTGTTTTAGTGGAGATAAGATGTACTCGTACTTGCAGGGTAACTAGAAAGTGGATAAGTTTTACGTAAACAGATTGGTCAATAAAAGTGCTTATTTGTTGGTGAATTCTTCTCTACGTATTTTAGCTAGTCTAGGAATTATTTCATCTTTATCCTCACATTTCCTCTTTGGTTCTGGCTCCTCAAACATAACTGAAGGTTTTACTATTTTCTCTCCAACCGATCCCAAACTCTGACTGATGAACTGAGCAATCAATCTTTGAGGTCTTTCATTGAATTCTTTGTACTCGCTAGCACTAACAAGAACCTGATCACCCTTCAATCTGTCAAGTAGTGTAACGCATACACATGCACACTTCAGGTTACAAATAGCAGTTATAGCAGCTAGGAATGTACACTCCATCTCTATATTGCGTATGCCCAATTCATTAAGTTTCTTTAGAAAGTCTAGTTTATCTGATTCAGAGAATTCACATAGTACACCATCAGCTCGAGCCTGACCTATCAAATTATAGAAATGCATTAAGGAATAGAATCATAGTTAAACATATTTGTAATTGACCTTCATAGAAATCATCAGTACTCATAGTGCCTCCTAGAATAGCGTCATATTTTGTATCTGTATGACAAGCCTGAAGCTGTTTAGCCAGTTCATTGTCTAGTTTAGTAGGTCTGATAACTTTCTGTCCTAAGATAGCCTAATACAAATAAAAATACATATATAACGATTGTGTATAAGAATATATTGTAATAATAACCCACTCTAATTTATTGGAACAAACTTATTAAGTCCACTATACACGATGCAATGTTTGTAAGGGTTGCATGAAACATTGTTGTACCGTGTACATTGCCTTGTTGCGGGCTTAAGAATACTTTTGTCCGAATTAATCATAGTATGTATACTGTATTTCACAAACTAACCAGCTCTTGCTTCTCTTCTAGATAACCGTTGTAAGATCTGTTAGTTATTATCAAAGAACCAGCTGGAACATCTATATAGAATCAGTAATAAGTTAAACAGGAAACAAGTTTAGTATTTAATGTTTTGTTATTGTAGAAAAATTCAGTACGTAGTATAGCTATAACAATAAACCTACTTATTCCACCAGATGTACCTATCCTGATGATAACAGTGTTGGTAGCTTTGATGTATGACAAGAGTTTGATAGTCTCATGTAGTAGAATAGACATTGAGGGAATTCCTATACCGTGCTGTAGAAAAGAGGAAATATAAAGTTTTTTGTCCAAAGGGCACACCCTGCAGGGTTGTATCACGGAAAGGAGCCGTTGAGTGAGAAAAAATTGAATATTTATGAACTTACGCTAAGAGATAGTGTTTGTCCGATCTTGTACATGATGTAGCGATCAGTTTTAGTCAAGTCTACAGCCTCATCTCCCGTAACAGAGCTTAGATAGCGAGCGAAATTTCTCATTCTATCTATACTCCCACCGATTACTACAAACTAGAGAAATACATAAAATATATTCGCAAACTGGACAAATAAACAATCAACAATACCTTGATATCTCCAAATATATCGATTAGATTCTCAGCACTGGAATACCCAAGATGATACAGATAATCATCAGGTAATAATTTCAAGTGACTGTTGGGAATCATAAGTGAACCATCGACCTAAAGGTATATACAAATATTAATTTTAACAGAAAATATATCAATATTTGCTGAAAATAATTAGAATTACCTCAGACATTCAGTGGGATATATTCCTAGATAAGGAAATAAGTTAGAAGGGGGAAAATAGGAACAGGAGAAGAAAAAATAAAATACAATGCCGAAAACCATTTGATTACACTTTGAAAGGTATCTGTTTGGTTTGATAAGAATCAATCAATATGCCTATATGGTGTTAATTTACGAACCAATAGTATTATCATACAAATAATACACCAACACATGACCGTGAAAATTAGAAATCAATAAGCAATTGTATGACTAGCTTACTATCGAGGAATACACCATTATTATTTGTTTGTTAGTGGCACATTCTACTAGGATAATCTTGTTGTTAAGGTAAGGTGGTTGTGACTTGCGAATTGCAACCTTCCAAGGCTTTATCTAGGTTATCTTAAGCTTAATTCATCTCAGAAAATATCGCTATCTCTGCAAAAATTTAAAAACGAAATGATATATAATTCCTATTTCAATGTACAAAATAGAAAATGCAATACATATTATCAGGCAATTAATCAATATTTATACAACCGGATACTGTCTATTCGATATACACAAACTAAACAATAGATTCAGATAAGCATAGAGTACAGGCTTCTTCTAGCAGACAAGCTTTATGATAGGAGTGACCTATTAAACAAAGTGTAGTAGTAGAACCTCTTTAATACTTACACGAGCCGACCTTCGAAATTTATACATATAAACCGGAGCAATATCAATTGAAAAACCATCGTGTTAACCGTGTTCGTATTAACGAGGTTCCACTGTGTATGATAAAATGGATGTACAAACTTACCACAAGCAAACATTTGAATATCAGAAGGAAGGACAGGAAGAGGTGACATGATATCTGTAAAACAACTCTGACATCTAAATCTAACATAATATACATTAGCACATAGACTAGGTACTGTTATTTAGTAGTAGTGTAACAATTAATGAGAATAAACTCACTCATTCCGTTTAGCTCTAATGCCCCATTGATGCCCAGAGGTTTCTAGCGTAAAACTACTCTACAAGTCATAACAAATTAGCAAATATAATATCAGTTTAATGAATTCTTAAGGTATATACCTTTCTAGAAGATATGTTCTCATGCAATAGAAACTATAAACCAATAGTGATATATTAAATAATAATTTATAATGTTGATTATTAATATTCGAGATTTTACCTGGAGTGATATCGCGTTAGGTTTCTGCTTCCATAACTCCTCATCAAGTCTCTCAAGAAGATGGAAAGCTATTTTACTAAATAAATAGAAAATAAAATAAGTAAGATAACTAACAAATAAATAATTGTAAATCGCTATACGTATGTGTACCTCTTTTCTTTATTGACATTACTGATTTGAACTAATTTCAACAATATTTCGTAAGGAAACCATGTTTTAATACTCGTAGTTTTCTCCAGAGGCGGTAAGATATCTCTCAATATCTCTATTACTGATAAGCAACCAATCTCTCTAACAGCTAGTCTCAATATTTGAGATATTCTATCACTTATATCTTCTCTAGCTGCATGTGAGAATTCAGCATCAAATACTGATAAGAACATATGTATTGTCAGTTTCCAGTCAGATAGTGAATTAGGATATTTCGCTGTATATAAATACTAATATTAATCGTAATTTGATTGTTGGAGAATTACAATAAAATAACTTACCCCAAGCTGAATTAGACTGCTTTAATAAAGAATTGTCATGTAGCTGTAGGAGAATAACAGTAGCTTCCTCTTTACGATTCAACATGAAGTAACATGATATTACTCCCAGCCAGAAACTATACAGACACAATATTTAATAAGATAATATAATGATTGCATATCAGACATTTCACGTAATTATAATGGTAAACATTAGGGAGATACTTGGGTATTTAACTAACCAGTGCTGCTTGAAGTGAGCTAGACATTCTTCAGCTAGTTCAGTAGGAATAACATTACAATTAAATATTAACTCCCAAACTCGTTTGTATTTCCACTCCAGCTGATGAGAATTAGGCCTGCAATTAGAATAAGGTAATCTCACTGCAATGTTAAGAATGTAAATACAAGCTACTATAATCACCTTGGTAAATTGATGTTGTTATCGATACTGAGCTCGTTCAGAGTGGGTAAGAATTGTAGAGACAGACAACTCCATGCTATAAAGCTATCATGGTCAGTAGTGAATGCTGTCTTTAATAAACTGAATAAATATAAATATTTATTTCAAAATAATAAAAGAATTAAATCGGATAAAATTCAGATAAACACCTAGAATTGTATGCAAACTCATCAACTGATAAGAAGAGTCCCTCCATATACTCAAGGTAAATCTGTGATTGTGGGTGAGACTGTAACTTGTGTGTAGATTCTGTATTACTGAATAGAATAGAGAATATTTCCCAGGGAAGAATACAGGGAAACTTTCTAACACATAACTCTATTCCACTCTGTAAATCTCTAATAGAATAATACTATAATTTACAGCAGTATTATTTTAATAATACGGATTTACTTGTGAATTTGTAAAGGAAATGATTGAGACTCTATATCCAAGAGTTCTGGTGATGAGAGGTCACTAATCGGTTCTTTAAAGTCTATAAAAATAAATATTTTTATTTTAATTGGGAATTATTATAGCTTCATAATTGCATGTATAAATAATTATAATATCCCACCTTGTAATCCTCTGGAGTATAGAGAGTATACTCTTTTCCTATCAAGCGTGTACTGTTGAGTTAGGTAGCATCGAACCTCTGAGATAGGAAGGAAGGGAGCTTGTAAAAAGAAGAAGTTAGAAGGATCAGAAGAAGCAGGTGAAACAGTTGGTATTAGAGGATTAGGAAATGAGATAGATTGCCAGCAGCAAGATAACATAGCAGATATAGCTAGTTGCTGTAGAGTATTGAAATGAGAGGAAGTGGATAAACAGGAGAGTATGGTGATGGTATGAGAACCAGGAAGAGAAGAGGTTGGAACAGAGGTTATAAGGCAAATAAATGAAGAAAGCCAGGATGAGATGAGTTGAGAATTTGAAGATAAATCATCTTCTGAAGATTCAAGGTCTCCCCTAATTAAGAATATAATTACACAAAGTAATACTCGCAGAACATGTTCGAAAACTAATCTTGCTGTAAGAAACGTATTTCCCTGAAAAAGTTTTTTTTCGTGACGACGATCGACGATGCCCCAGCACTCAATTTCGTGTAGTACCCACAGGCGCATTTTCGGGGATTTTTGCATATTAATAATATTATAAATACTAAATTATAATCACGTTAATCGTACCATTTGTGGAAGAAAACTTTCGAATTAATGAACATCACCCAAACAATACTGTAGGAGATTACATTTGAACAAACATTGGTGTACTTCGATTAACAAGTAAAACATGTGTAAATGCAGTAATGATATATTTAGTACAATTGTATTCAGCTCTTTGTCACCAATGTAGACAATTTCCTGACTACATTGTACGTTTAGCTTACCAAATTTGTTCAGAAGTCAGAGTAAAATCTTCAAATATTTTGTTGTTTTTAGAAAGTTCTACAAGATCAGATTCCTTAACTTTGTCTGTATTATAATCAGGAGAGTGTACAGTTTCTGAGACACCATCCTGGGGGATAACAGAGTCTGTTTTCTTGGAGAGGTGTGTATCTGTAGATTGAATTTCTGTCTTAGATTCACGCTTTTTCTGCTTTTTCTTACGCTCCGATCTAATACATGAATAAATACGAATAAATATATAAATAGAACAAACCATACCTTGGTATATGTTGAGATATTGGAGAATCGTCAAGCTGAATAGAACTTCTAAAGGAGAGAAATATTCTAAGTTATTATAAATAAACGCGGTTATATCTTAAATACCTCTCAGATTCCATGCTAATATCCTTAAATATATCAGTTGAATAAGGATCTAGTTCTGAGGATGGTTCAAATACAATTTCATTCTCACACTCACTTCTACTTCGAGGCAGATTTCTAACTTCTCTTCCACCAGAGGAACGCTCCTTCTTGCTCCTTTTCCGTACCAACTTAGGACTCCTGTTTGAAGTAAGATCTCCATCTTTCAAACTCTGTGTCTTCCTGATACGAGAAACCTTCGGGAACGGTAGACTATTTTCATCAAAAGAGTTCTTAATAATTCCAACAGAATATACAGCCTCTAGCTCAATACTCTGTTGAGTGAGACTATCTTCCTCTCTAATAGTGGGGGGATCAAGATACTCAGTACTCCCTCCTTCTGATAATGGTTTGATATCTTTATCAAGCACAATACCAGATGCTTGATCTGAGGATTTATCCAATTCTTGAGTTTGATTATTAGTATCTGAATAAATCTGTACAATTTCTTCATTATCAATAACTTCAGATATGATTTGTTGTTGCTCTTCTAATGGCATTATCTGTGTTATGTGTTCATCAGGTGTAATACAAGCAGTAGATTCTACTGGTGTACTTAGTTCTTGTTGAGGTGATTCGATACTGAGGATTTGTTTCTCAATAGATGGCGAAATAGCAGTAAATTCAGAATCAGGAACTTGCTATAAGAATATAAGATAATATTAAATTTAGCTGGTAATATACATGAACACAAGGCCAATAAAGAAACTAGATAGCATGATGCCACACCTCTGCAGACGTCTTCTCATCATGAATAACATCAGCTGTCCCTCCTGAGCTCTCACCAAATTCTAACAGAATCTATAAGCAAGTCAGAAATTAATAAAGTTGCAAAGGTATTCTATTGTTATCCCACTTCACTAATTTGAGATTGTAGTTTTAACTGTGAGAGAGCTTTAACCAGTTGAGTACAGTGGAGTAGAGACGTGCAACGTATCTGTATGGGATCCCCCTGACTTATCCAAATATCATTCTCAAACACCTGTAAATCTTGTATCTCTAAATTAATAAATAAATTAGAAATACCGAAATTTGTTATTCAAATTTGTTATTAGAACCTTGAAACAAACTAAGAGAGTATAATTACATTACATTATGTCATACAGAAGTATTCTTGACTAGTATATTGATTTAACTGACTCAGAAAATAATAGATAAAGTTATTATAAGCATTCAGTTGGCTGGAATTATTCTTTTCCCCTTTTATCTTCAACATTTTCTTAACCTGCTTTCTCACTATTGTTTGGGTGAGCTCCACGATCAATATTTGCATTTCTACTTACTTCCTGTTTGCCCTCATGATCCATAATTGTACCTATATCCTTGGAAGATGGAGCTCTTCCCTGATCCGAAATATTTTCGCCTGGAGCTGGTTCTTCATTTTCCTCATGTTGTTGAGGAATATTTCTCATATTAACAACATCTGGCATAGCTATCTCAACACTTTTATCATTGTTAGTATCAATTTGAATTGCATTAACATTATCAGTAACAAATGGAGTAGGTAGAATTGTCTGTTGAGGGTGAGAAGAGCTAGAAACAGACCTGAAGAAATAGAGCTGGAATCCCACAGCCAGGAGAATATGCAGCAGTAAGATAGCTCCAATAACACCGTATGCTATCTTCTGTCTATCTCTCTTGATAACAGGCCAGAAGGATATAGCCAGTACAGCACCTGATAGAACAGCTGCTAACAAAGTAATAATCCATTGTATTGTTATGAAGCGTATTAATACTGTCCATAAGATAGATACAGGTATGTAGATAGATAGAGAGTAACCGTATAGAGTAATCATGCTGAATACAGAGTGAGTGTTACTCTGTCCTACTCGCCAGGCTAACACACCCCACAATACAATAGGTACAATCCATGTATAGACAAATAGGATAGTAGCAAGAGAAGTAACTTCTTCAAATTGAAATGTCCAACTGGAGTGGCCATAATTTCCAAAGTATTTCGCGATATTACCAGACATTGAAGCAGTCACTATGAGTGTGATACACACCCACAGGGGTCCGTACAAGTCTGGGTTACTGGAGATAACGTCAATAAACCCCTTACGGTTTGGTATCATAGAGCTGAGGATACGATGTCCTACGTCATTTGTAGTAACATTAAAAAACTGCTGATAGTATTCAAGCTTCCAGAACATCTTAGAAGATGTTGTAGTAATTGGTTTCTCTTCCTCTTTAGCTTGTTGAGGCTGATCTAGCTCTACGAATGCGTCCGTCATTGGTAATAATTATACAAGCTAGATTGTATAGAAATGTATAGTCAATACAGTATGTGATAAGTTGTGCTTGAATTTATGAATTATCATAATAATTATGTAAAGGTTCTAGTATTGGGATTTCCAAATTGGTATTACAGTGGAACCTGCATAATCCAGAAGAACTCTATAATCCTAATGTTTCAAATCTATAATAGCTTCCGACAATACAAATTCAACTGCATAATCCCATAATTTGAAATCTGACACAATTTTCATGCCCCAACGAGTTTCGGATTATATAGCTTACACTGTGGGTCAAGATGAGGACAGGGAGTAAAAGATAACATAACAATAAGTGACAATACGTATCTTTGGATAGGAATGGGATTGAGAACAATGTACGAGAATATCATCACATACCTTCAATAAAAGAGTGTTGAGTGATTATATTGCTGACTAGATTCAGAAGATATATCGTGTTAGCATTCCATGCAACCAAGTGATCACTAGGGAGAATATTAAATTATTAATATAATTACAGATTTCCTGTTGCTAATAAAGATTTGAATTAAAAGAAAGTCAGCCATCGATTGCTAACTCACATGTACTAACTTGATAACTCTTATCCTCTTGAAGATGTTGGGGATATTCTGATCTCCTGGCGTCTCCTCTTCAGGTCTCTCTGATCTCCTCTGACCATATATGGGAGTGATTTTAACTCCATTGAGAAGATCCTTGAGTTTATATGTAAGCACTACTTTACCATCAAGAGATGCCTACAAGAACATGTTAGTACATAATATTATACTAATACAGCATAAAGGAATATTATTATTATTATTATTATTCTTATTATTAGTATTAACCTTCCATATCCTAGCTTTAGGACGAGCAGACAGTATCAGAGTATGATTAGGAATTGATTGTGTGTCTCGGTAGAAACAAGCACCAAATAAACCATCTCTACAAAACATAGATCATACAAAATGTGCAAAATTAAAGACTGATTTCTATGTTCTAAGAGCATTCAGTATATGACTTAATTTTCAAATCAAAATTATATTCGGGGAATCAAAACGAACCTTTCTTGAGAGCCAACATAAGTCACCTCCTCTCTAGAACGATGAATGTTAAAAATACGTATTATACTTTTGTAGCATAAACGTAATTGGAAAATACCTTTTCAGATTCATTATAGCAGATTTGTGCTTGCAAGAAACTAACAAATGATCATTGTCATAATCCTACGGAATGCAAAAAAAGAAATAATTTCTTATTCTTGAATTGACTAGGATAGGCCTAATCCCTTCTTCATTAAATAAAAGTTAGAACGCAACAATCATCAAATAACTGAAAAGATGAATTACGAATATACTAAGAAAGTGCTATTAATACTGGCTCTAATCTTCATGATTTCAGCTCCATTAGCTAAAGGACAAGATGAAGAGGAAGATACAAGTGGATTTATCGCAGAGCTGAGAGATGAAGACTTTGACTTGGTTATAACAAGATACAAGACACGAATAATATTAATAACATTAAGCTCTCTGTTAATTTGCTATGTATGCTGTGCAGCAGTATGTTTCTTACCTAGCATTAGCGTAATGGTATGTGGATGTAGAGTTATGGCAGATGAAGTAGGAAGCAAGACGAAATGTACTAGAGAACCTGATAACAATGCTGTAGTGGTTATAGAGAGGAGAGGAGACGTAGAGATGTGTAGGACTGAACAAGTACAATTACCAGTGATAGAACATGGACCACAACCAAGAATAAACCCATATCATAATACAGCAATGGTTAATTCTGGAAATGTGCAACCATACTTAACATTCACACAGGAGAAAGTTAATGTAAATAGGAAAATGTCTGATGGAAGGCAATCGATTGACTATAGCAGAGACGGTATTTCTGTTGATGAGATTGGAATTGAGAACACTAAAAGGTACAACTTTCTTTCCATGGATGATTTGAACAAGATAGAGAAGAGAGCTAAAGAGTACAGTCTGAAGCGAGTAGAGATGGGAGAAAGTAAAGTATGAAATCGTACGAGATGAAGATTACAAAGATGTAATTGGTAATTATATATATATATTTATGTATTCGAAAAAGTACTGAGAATTCAAAACTTATTGTTTTTCTAATTGATTAAAATTATGAGTGATATTCAATTGTAATTATTTGAGCAGAAACAACTGTAAGTGGTGTATATGCTGAAATATATATATATATATATATATATACAAGCCAAAGGCTCGTCGCTTCGCGATGAACTCGAAGCATTGCGCCTCGGGTATCCATTATTCCCCTGAATGACGGCCCCCCTGTGAGTATTATAATACTACTCAAAGGGTATAATATATTATAAAACAATGTAATCCACAAATATACGTATATGGCATAAATATTTTGAATTATTGTAAGATCAACCCTCGTTGTAGCCGTTGAGAGCAAGTGTCTACGTAAATTTGGAGATTTTGCTAATTTGTTTACTTTATATTCATAAAGACAACAATAAATTTACATATGATTAACTTGAAAATAAGAAAATCGGACCTCAGCATGTTTGATATATTTATTGAAGTTTGTTGAATTCCACGTATTTACTTCTTTTTGTTAAACACGATAAATATACACCGTTATATGAGAATTTCAAAATTGCATACGGTAAATCCTTTCGTTGACAACGGACAAACGAACAATAATTGAGACTTAATAATATTGATATATCTAACTCTAGTCTCAAGACCAGCGGTTCGCAACCCTTTTCACCAGTTTTAACACATTCGGGCGACCCCCTCATTAACCGCAATACAAATTTGAGACCGTGTGACCCCCTGCTGTCGTGCGTGAACCGCCAAGGGGTCAATGGACCCCAGGTTTGGAATCGCTGCACTAGTCACTAGACCAATGCATAATTAGTTCTGCAAATACATATATGAAGCAAAATACTTCAAGAGAAATTCACCGATTCAGTAATTCTATATTAACACCATCCAAGAGAAGTTAATTGCAGTAACTATTGAATATACCGCTTTAACATGAGTGAATTAGGCTGTAGGCTGTAGCAACATTTAAATACTCGATATAATTATTAAAGTTATTACAATTCCAGCTATGTTTAAGATATACAACTTAGTATTTATTACGTGTATTCTGTTTGTGTTTTATTCACCAAATATCACTGAAGGACTATATAGTCAAGGAGGAGATACTAATCAGCTGACTGAATTACCCAACAAACTTGAGAAAAGATCGGAATTAGGAGAGAGAAATCAAACAGAACCTAAAGATATTCCAGAGGAAGAATTAGAAAGAGATGTGATTATATCTGTGCTGATTGTGGCATTTATCATCCCTGTAATATTTGGTGGAATTATGTTGCTTTGTAGACTTAGAACTTGCATTAGTAAGAAGAGACGTGTACGTAAAATACAGCAACAAGTTGAAGAGAATGTGTATAACGATAGCTTGATGGTAATCAGGAAGATGGGGCCTGTACAACTACACAATTCATTTCCCCAATTTATTAACGGTATAGCACGAGAAGAGATGCAATGCTATATGAATAGAAGTGCAATAATTAGGGAGTATATGAACACAAGTGGTATGCGTAATAATCCAGAGACAGGGCAGATTGAAGGACACGAGGATAGCGCACCAAACACCCAACCCCAAATTATACCTATGCCGATGATAGCAATACAATATCCTAGTCCTGTGATAGGAACATCAAATAATAACTACAATTCCCCATCAGAAGAATTTAACAATAACTTGTATCCACAATTACCACTTAACTTTAAGAATGGAAGTCCTATGTTCCCAATGCCGAAAAACTCAACTCCTAGATCTCCCACTGGCGTAAAAATGTCTCCTGAACGACGTCCTTCGAGCCGGGAAACACCAGATCGTGCTTGTCATCAGAAAAGCTTAGATCTACTCAAACAAATAACTATGTCTTCTCCTCCTAATTATTACCTCGTTAATAAGAACAGGGATTCTGTTGGCAAGAGTTTACCTTGTCTGTTACACGGACATAAAAATAGCCCCTATACCGGATTAAACGTGAATATTAGCGGAGCTGTGACTATGAAGGATAGAAGTGCTAGTGAGAGTGATATTTCTAATTAAAATTTATTCGTTGTTCTTAATTCAAATTTTAGTAAATTGTGTAAAACTCCGTAATATAGTGAATTGAACTTTATTGTTCCCTCTTCTATGCAAATTTGTAACAATTAAACAGAATCAAATTATTCAATTATTTTACTCACCAATTGAACTACTGGAGTTTCACAAACTAATATTATTCCTGGTTTCCTCAGACGTATACCTCCTGTTGAAGAGAGAACAGTGCGTGGTAACTATGTAAATAATCATAAACAATTATTCATATTTTACAGGAAATTCAAAAAAATTCGTTAATTAAAATAAATCAACTAACCACTCCTGGCATATGCGCTACTGATATTTTCCCATTAGTATCTCCAATGAACAGCTGTTGTCCCTTATTATCCCATATCATATCACTGATAATACTTCCTTTATGCTCGGAAATTTCTAGAATTTTCTATAAAGGAATATAATACAAATAATAGAATAGACAACACAATTCAGTTACCTCTCAAATATTATACAAACAAACATAGCACGAAATCGCAATTGTCTGAGTCTTTCCATAGCTTAGCGATCGATTACAAATTTACCTTTGAAGATTGTAATTGGCTGATATTGAGTTCCCATACAATTGCAACTCCACATCTAAAAATATGTATTATTAGATTATAGCAAGAAACAATAAGGTAAAAACTCATACCCTGTTCCAACTGCTAAACATCTGCCATCAGGGGAGAACCGGACCATCTGTATATCTCGTTCCTAGAGAACAAACCTAGATTGACTAATCGTGACATTGATTATGCCATAGAATTTTCGAATTCTCTTGCTACATGTCAATCTTTACTAACCTTATTTGGTATAAAACTAATATAGCTGATCGGATCTTTAACGAACACATACGCAGCCCCAGTATTAGCTCCTAACACGATCAGATTACTAGACACAGCAAAACACGAGTACTTAATCCGTAATGATGTATTAATGGGTGTGTACAGTTTCTTAACAATATCCCTAACTTCTAAAGGCAGGTATACATCTCTTAGAGTAGATTCTGTTATAATGCTAGCTGCCATTTCATTATATCTGCAAGACAAATAGCATAACAACCAAACAGGGTCAATGAAATTTACCAAGAAAATTATGCAGTACGGATAATATCAGGCTTATATATTAAACAAATTTCTATTGTAAAATAACGAATACAGTATATTTAGTTGCTCGTTTGCATTTAATTTCCGGAATATACAGGTGTCCTCTTCTCTTTAAAAGCTTTCAATCCCTCTATTCTATCGTTGGTTGGAATAACCTGTGCATAACAAGCCTCCTCAATCTTCAGCCCTGTAGTCAGGTCTGTTTGCATACCAGCGTTAATAGCTTGTTTAGCCAGCTTCACTGCTATAGGGCCATGTGGTATTATTTGGTTAGCAATATCTAATGCTTTCTGGAATGCTGCATCTCTCTTTTCATTTTGCTTAACTACATACTGTGCTATACCAGCTTCATATGCTTCAGTCCCTGACAATACTTTAGCAGTGAAAATCAGTTCTTTTGCTTTAGCAGAGCCAATCAATCTCGGGAGTCTCTGGGTGCCTCCTCCCCCTGGAATAATAGCTAATCTTGTCTCTACCAGTCCTAGCCTAGCATCTGACGATGCAACCAGGAGATCACCCGCGAGAGCTATTTCTAGACCCCCTCCAAGAGCAGCTCCGTCTAGAGCGAAAATAACTGGTTTGTGAAGATTCTCAATTCTTTGTGAAGACATTCTAAACTGAGATACTAGTCCAGCTACTTTATCCTGAGGGATAGTAAGACGCTCCTTCAGATCAGCTCCAGCACAGAATATCCCTGGCACAAGAGAGCGGAATATGACAGCTCTTACCTTACCCTCATCATGCTCAAGATCTGACAGAATTGCAGTCAGTCTAGATATCAGCCCAATACTAAGAGAGTTCTTTGCTTCAGGCCGATTAAACCCAATAATAGCAATCTTACTCTCTGTTATAGTAAGCTCTATCTCTGTGCCAACACCTGTAGTAGAGGAGTAGAAGGGATATGAGTTAACAAGACCTCTGAGAGATGTACTGATAAGCCTACGGAATGATAACATCATTGTAGTAGTAGTAGATAAAAGCTATAGGAACACTGTATTTTGAAATCGAATTTGGACTGTACTTGTAAGTAATTTTAAGATTTGAATGTTGTATCCGAATTTCACACGATAAAACGCCGTAAATCAGGCTATGTGTACATATACGAGGTAGTTATCAAGTTAATACTTGTATTTCACTCTTTCACATGGAAATAAAACTGTCATAACGAGTAATTATAAAATAATGAAACAAACAACAAAATTAATAAGAGAATTAAGAAATAATTCAATAACTCAGAAAATAGTTTAATTTGTATTGAGCTCAGCTGCTAGTTGTTCTCTCTCCAGTAAAATATCAGAATACTTGTTCTGCAATTCTCTGTGTCTGTTTCTCTGTTTCTCTACCTCTAGAGATAGCTTCTCTCTCCGGTGAGGGAGAGCAGCTTCTTCAAGAGTTCTCAATCCATGGAATGTACTCAGTTCTCTGTAACTACTACTTATCTGTTCATTCAAGTCTTCTAATTGTCTGATTTGATTGCTACTACGTATCTCATAACCTTTGAGCAGTACCTTTACCTATTGGTATCAGGAATTAATATACTGTAGTATAGCAAAAATATTACTCACTTTCTTCTCAATTTTAGCTGCATTCTTCGCTTCCTTAGTCATAATACTTCTGTTATCTAACAACCTCCTCTCCAGAGATTCTACTTTATCCTTACTGTATGCCATCGAAGCTCTAGTGTACTTGTTCTGACTGGGTAGATAGAGTACTTGCTTGAAGCAGTCCTCCCAAACATCTATGTACCCCTCCTGGGAAATATCTCCATGTTCCATAGCTTCCCTCACAACATGCTCTTCTTCTCGGATGAGACGAGCTGCGTCTAAAATCTCATCTGGATCAAAATCTTCTAACGGCTTCTCTTCCAGCTCTATTCCTAGTTCTGCTAAGCAAGACTACACAGATATTTTATTATATTAAGTATATAATTATCGTCAGTACGAATAAAAGTGAAACATTGAAATCTCAACTCGTAGAATTACAACAAACCTTCTGCTGTCTGGTCATAACGTCAGAAGGGAAGTTAACCAAATCATAAGACACCATCTTTAACATCTCAAGTTTCAACAACTCCTCTGCTTCATATAACTCCTTATATCTCTGATCAGCATGTATCTGTCCACGGAGGATAGATTTGTTAACGCTCAGTGGTCTTGGTAACTCTCTTTGTAAAGACTGAGATTGTCTGGCCATTAAATCTTGTAGTTCTTGCACTCGCATCGCTTCCATTCTATCATCCAGCTCAGCTTGATCTTCTACATAATTATCTACCGGATTATCAATGCATTCCTCAGGTTCAGTCTCGCTACTAGGCATTACAATCTGGAAATCATTCTTAGGAGAGGGTAGAGCAGCTAACCCATGCTGTAGTTGTAGTGAAGTCATAGCTTCATGCTCTCTAACAGATTCTATCACTGATGAATCTTCTTGGTTAATACTGAGTCTGTATAGAGAAGAATATATGAATAAAATGAAAATTATTTAGCGTTTAGTTACCTGTCTCTGATGGATCCAGGTGTTCCAACTGAGGTACCAGGGGTCATCAGCTGATTGGGGGTACGGAAGGGAGTAGAGAGGAGAGTGTTTGGAGTTTGGACTACACGAGGTTTAGGGATAACACCTTGTGTCCCTGTATCATGAAGGGGGGTGTCCTCTCCTCCTTTGAGGGGTGTTTGTAACTGGGATAGTAAAAGGAGATTCTGAGCCTCTCTGGTGACAAAATCTTCTCCAGCTGGAGTCTGAGGGGTTCGAAGTCCAGCAGAGGTTCCAGTCATTGAGTAGGAGGAGAGGAGAAGATTAGAAGGACCAACTCCTGATTCATTTGCTAGTTCTCTTGCTTGCTCACCTACCTGGCCAACCTACAGTACAAAAAACCATAAAAATAATATTTACTAGTGAAATCACTTTGGAAACAGGGAACTTCTGCTTTCTATAGGAGTCAAAATTTAAAGGATCGAATTCCTAGTCCCATACAAATGAACCGCCACAAATTGGGATTTGGGCAAAAAAGAGATACAATTCTGATACATCATACAGCAAAATCTCGGGTCAGATATAACCAATAATTAGACTGAAGTAAGGACTGTTAATACTCTGATATCATACCTTAATCATCTCCTCCAATTCCTGCTCTGATATCTGTGGAGATGGTAGAACTAGCTTACTTCTCTTCAATTCAGGAAATGAACCAGGCTGATTAATCAGAGCTGAAAGTAATTGTTTACGTTTAGCTTGTTTATCTTTATCTTTCTTCCTCTCTCTCTCCTCCATTTCATCTCTACTCATACCCTCTAGGTTCTGTAAGAGAGTACCTCTACCTAACTCTGGTACAGGAGCTGTCTCCATTGAGATATCATAGAATCCAGGAGGGACCTGCTTCTCGAATGGAATCTCAGCATTGTAGTCAACTCCTATAATTAAAATTTGTATAAATAATAAACTTATCAGTTCCACATTATTATCATATTGTGAAGTTATGAGTTTGATGGAGTTGAAGCAAGACTGAAATCTTAGGAAAATAAATGTGTGTTACATCCAACATCTGCACATACCTCTCCTCTTCTTCTTCCTAAGTTTATCAAGCTCAATACCAGCCTCTCTCAGCTCTCTCCTCTTCATTAGAGAAGTCAGTCTCCTAGCTTCTTCCAGCTGTTTCTCTCTTGCCTTTCTCTTCGCTTTCTTACCCTGTGTGTTAGCCAGACGAGCTCTAGCTTCTGATAACATTTCTATTTCATCTTCGTCCATATCTTCAGGGTCTGGTAGAGCTGGTTTATTCTCAGGACACGTGTCTAACTCTCCAGATCGTAGTCTCTTTATGTCGTCTTCTCCTGTCTCCCCTTCATTCCTTTGAGCCTATACATTCAATTCAATAACCTTCATTATGAGAATATGAGTTGTAGAATACAGTCGCCTATTAGCAAGTCATATTTTGTACGAATTTCCCTGTAATAAGCGAACTTGCTATTAGAGGAATTATTTACTACACAAAATGGCTTTAATTCCCTAAAAAAACTTGCTAATGAGCTAACACCATTGCATAATTATCACTAACCTTGTCTAGCAGGTACTCATAGTGCTCAAGACATTGTGCAGCAGTACGACCTACATGTGGCGCTATAGTCCTCCACTGACAGGGAAATAATTTCGCGAGATTCAATAACTTCTCTTCCTCCTCACGAGTCCATTCAGTTTTCTTAATACTCGGATCTAACCACTCAAACCAACGAGCTTTGCACTGCTTAGTTGATTTCTTATGGAAGAGAGATGCTACTCTACTCCACTGGTTAGGTCCGTACTTCATGACAGCTGCTTTCAATATCTCATCTTCTGTATTCCGCCATATTCCTCCCTTTATCAGTATACGAGGCATTATATAGCTAGTTATAGACGTTAGGATATTTGTAATTATGTATGTAAAGTATATATTACAATTTCAATATTATAAATGTCAGAGGCACACAGTCAGCAGAAGGGGACCCCCTCTCTTACCAGCGCAGGGTAAATACTCAGCTTGTATGCAAAATTGTCCGATGAGCAACAAAAAATAAGTCCCTTAGATGGACAAGGGACATAGTTCTGTTGCTATGCAATGTTGGTACTTACCCAAGTTTGGTAAAATGCATTATAAATTGTAGTTAATAGTAAATTTATTATAATTAAATAATAGAAATGAAAAATCAACAAATAAGAGAGAAAAGTGGGAATATTAAATTAGTTAAAAAGTAAATATCAAAATAGAAAGTTTAATCAACTCAAAAAGTACTTTAGAAAGCTATTAGTAGTAGCTCATTGGAAGCTGAAGTCTTTGCTAATGGCTTCTTGAACAGTTTGATGGCAGTACACATACTGTTTTAACGAGCTCACCATATGAGGACGCTGTACACGAAGTCCTTTCACTGTTTGAAATATATCAACCACTCCTTCATAAGCCACCTGCTCAAGTATCATATATATTGACAAGAAGGTACCAGTACGTCCCATACCATCATTACAATGCACAATAGTAGGTTTATCCATACCAATAGAACGCTGTAGTCTATATGTATGTATAACCAGCTGTATAATATCACTATGTTGAGGCAGTGAACCTGCTACTGACCAGTTAGGTAAGCTCAGCTGATAAACTTTCTGCTTCTGAGTACCTGAACTAACCAAGTACTCACGTTGTCTGAATGGTCCTAGCTCAAGTTCATCCACAAATGATACCTGTAGATTCTTTATAGTTAGCATTTCAGTGCTAGTAGGCCAGTAGTGAGCACACATCTCCTTACCATCCTCGTACAGATTAGTTAGCATTACGATTAATGACGCATTGGATGATACTACCATTGACCAGAATTGAGGTACTGTGTGTTCAAGAGGGCCCTGTGTAGCTATGAAAGCACGTCTCTGCATAAAGCTATCTATATAGCTAGCATTTATATAATCAGATGTCTCTCCAGTTAGCCTAATGTCAAGGGAAACTCTGAAAAGGTTGTTAGGGAGCTTGTCTTCATATCTGTTCTTTGGAAGGTTGACAGGGTGTTTGGCATCTGACACCTGTTCAGGAGTAGGGTCAGGACAAGCTTGTACTAAAGAGTCAAAGAGTTCCTTGTAGTGGTTGGAAGTAGTATCCACAGACCGGTTCATGAAACTGTAAAATAAGTTGTAAATTCGTGTAAGTAAGAAGTTAGTGAGTGTTGTCGTTGAGTATTTACCAAAGTGGGGTGCAGAGTCTTGCAAATGCTTGCCGGACACCCCACTTTGGGAGGTTGTACTGTACCGTTATTACCAACTCGAATATAAATGGCCATTAATATCGTATTATCGAATTATGTAAAACTGGTAAAACGGAAGTTGACTGAAATTCAAATATGTCTAAGAAAGTTGAAATAATTATGTTATCAAGTTATACGTATTTCTGAAAACTTACTTGCAAGTGAGAGAGAAGTTTTGCTTCTGTATGCTGGTATCAGTACGGTTAACTTGATCCAGTAATGCTCTGTAGATGAAGCAGTATTGCTCAGCAGTAGAAATGAAGTTTGTTCTTTCTGCTCTTAAACGTTGTATCAATTCAAACACGTTCAACTCACTAGGTTCAAGCTTTATCAGTTCTAGCCACAATTCGAATAAAACTAGGAACAATCCGCATTGATCAGATCCATCGGGGCAGTGTAGAAGGAGAGGTGGATAAGGTTCAGAACTTGCTGTATGATGTCTATATTAAGAAATATTAATTAGAAAATCTAGTTTCTTATAACTTCAATTAATAAATCCAAATCCAATGCATTCAATCACTATATGTATTAATCAACGAGTAAATTACATAAAACAAGTCTAATAAAATTACCTGTGAACTTTGGTAATGAACTGCCATAAGAAGTGTGGATGTAACGGCAGAGAGTTCTGAGGCCAAATAGTAAAATGGAGCTGAGTTACTATACGTTTACTAGTACCAGTACCAGGAGAAGTTACAGTAAAATTCCTCTGAATAAGATGCCCAAATATTTGAGAACTATCATGTGTAACTTGAATATTATCAAATTCAGCTGTCTCTCCCGC
This sequence comes from Oopsacas minuta, assembly GCA_024704765.1. Taxonomy (NCBI): domain Eukaryota; kingdom Metazoa; phylum Porifera; class Hexactinellida; order Lyssacinosida; family Leucopsacidae; genus Oopsacas; species Oopsacas minuta. The sequence goes on from JAKMXF010000365.1 coordinate 775,114, forward strand.
ATCGGGCCAGTATATTTCACAAGTGGAAGCACAAGGTTCGGGACTCAGCATAACTATAACAGTACTACCTTGTTGCCATACCATCTGCCAGAAGGAATTAATTGTAGCAGACAATGGGCCCTGTGTAGTGATATATGAAAATGTCAACCAATCCTGATCAATTAAGCTAGCATTAATGTAATAGGAGTCTTCCAGACGGACACGATTGCAATCATATGGACATATATTGGGTTGTCTAAAAGATAATAGATAAATCAATATTCATAGGACAAGCCACAGTACTACTTAGCTAACATAATGACTAAATAACTGACTTAAATTTCGGGTTTACTAATTAACCGATAAGTAAGCAGAAATAGTTATGAATATAGATATCGATAAAGCTTAATTAATAGCACAAGTATGATAAATCTGAGTCTGGATAGTACACGGAAATCATAATGCACAATGGGAGATATTATCCAATGAACATTTTAACAGATAACTTAGAAAGAAGTAACACACAACAACGATCGATTAATGCTAATTACACATTCTAGATGTAACGATAATATTTTCAATGTAGTTAGTGGAATTAGTATGAAGATTCAAACAATGCACGATACATTATTAACTGACACATACCTATTCTTCTTCTTATTCTCAGGTAGTAGTCCCACTGTGGCCTCTCGTAATAGGCCTCTACGTAGGTCAGCAAACTCCTCTTTAGCCAACTGACAGTTATTATATAAGTGTTGATCCAGACAAGGTTTGAGATGACGTAGAGGTATCTTACTGTTACGTATACGATCTTCTGTTAGCTCACCGACAGCTTGTTCGCGGCCTTCATCACTGGTGTGACTGTGAGATCTGTTATAGATGCAAAAGTTAGTAAATATAAACTAGTAATGTCAATATGTCAACTATATCTCTTACCTATTGTCAGATATCCCTGAATCCCTCTCTGTTTCGTATAGAGAGAGGCGGGGAGGAGTTATCTTGATGGTCCTCTTTGGTGGAGTCAGCTGGAATTCTCCTCCTGCATTCTTAGAAGCTTTCCTGCTTCTAGATCGTCCCCTGAATAGAGCTACCATTAGACAGCATATTATCACCAGAGCAAAGTAGATGAGTACAGCCAGTAGGATTATGAGGATGAGGGGGAGTTTTATGAGCAGACTATCTTCAACATGAGCTAAGAAATAATCTGAAGTATTATCTAGTTGCCTATAAATAGCTATATAAGTATTTACCTTGATGTGTGCCAGTTTCTATCAATTCTATACAGTTTATTCCATATTCGTTCCTTGCACATAAATGAACGAAATAGTTTTGATTTCCATCCAGCTCTAGAGTTATTCTGTTTTCAAATGAGAGAGGCACATTCTTATTTACCACCATTTCATCATCTTTATACACCTCTATTATATAAGAGAGAGATACGTTTGAAGTGTGTTTTGATTCCAAAGTTCTCCAAGTGAGGAACAGTTGCCTCAGTTCAACCCATTTTATATATAATTGTAGATTAGTAACTACAGGGGGACCTGCTTGTGTACTAGTTGTACTCTTTATTGACACTGTAGCATTTGAGAAAGAATAGGTGAGACGCAAGTTGTGTCTACAGGGGAGAGTAGTAAATTTGGATACATTTCGGATATGAAAATCAGATAGTGCTGACAGATTTATATGATATTTGCAAGAATACTACATTTCCATAGCATCATATATTTCTATAAAATTACGTAATATACATAGTGTAATGCTCAAATAAAGTTCAACAGCTGTAATTAATAATTTCGCTAGTACCAAGTTGTGTTGTATGTTATTTCTCATTACTTACTGGATAGTAATTAAGGCAGGTTAATAAGCAATAATTTGTAGCCAAGATTTCTGCTACATAACCAATAACGAAGGAGTTATTAGCAAAACTGCCGTAAAATATCTCGTAATTATATCATATCAATGTGTAGTCTAAGCTAGCAAATATTATTAATATAAATATGTTAATACACATGGCATAGCCGCATAAGGGAAAATGCTGAATAAACTAGTATAGAAAGTGACTAACGCAGAGAAATATTGTAAAATAATTGCATTGTGGACTAAGCCAGTTGAATACTTAACATAGTATTGGATGGTGATTTGTTTGTACAATTGTAATAGGAGCCATAGTTCTCCTGTGGGTAATTATCTGCTAAATTGCATTCCAGTGTATATTACAATATATTATCCGTCAATTATGATGTCTATAAGCAAAATGCTTATGGTCATGAATCAAACAAGTTGAACTGGGGTAACGTATCCGAAGTAACAAACAAAACAATAGTCTGGGGGTCATTATATGAAAACGAATAAGGACAAGTTTACAGAGATAATAAATGTAATTCTAGAGAGCGTAACGACACATATTGAATCTGTACAAATTATGTTTAACAGCCTGAAATAATGATTAAGATAACTAGCGAGTATGTTACATGGGGAAATGTAGATATTATTTAGTCTTCAGTAAGCTTATATTCAAAGAAGACATTGATAACACATCATTGTCTTCTTTGGGAGAAGAATAATGGAATTAGTTCAATTATTCTCATATTAGGATAAGTAGAGTTGTAAATTTTCTTGTGAGAAAGTTTTGTTTACATGAGAGGGCCAGAATTTATAAAATGTAGACTACTCCCTTTTCCGGTTGCAATTAAGAGAGTCTATATGTGAGTAAAGCCCATATGGGGGGTGTATGGAGGTAACTATGTGATCAAATATGCTAATATCTCAATTACAAAATTCAATAAAATAGTTGGAATCTCTGCACTACTCTGCGAATATGAAGTCGGATATAAGATAGTACTAATTAATTGATTTTTACAATTTACACTATAAACTTAAGCCACGCTTTTTAGCTGTAAATGTATCCTACATATGAACAGGTGTTATTATAAAATTTATTCTTAAATCAGGTAAACAAATACATTGATTGTCTCTTATACACATGTTTACCAAAATAATAAATACTCAAATTAAACAACCAATATATGGCAAAACTTAATACCTGAGTGGTTGAGATCATATATTAACTAGACTTACCGTCTCTATAATTATACCATATTATAGAGATAGTAAGACTACGATATCAACTCCCACTCACTACAACCTACTGACTATTCAAATCTGTTTATTTATCATTAATTCATTGTCAAGATGCCAGGACATCAGCGATTTACAAACCATCAAATATTTAATTAGTAGTTATTCTGTGCTATTTATATATTCACGTAATTGTATCAGTAATAATACGTATTGAGAATAAGAGAAATAAATAATTACCGGTGGTAAGGTAGAAGGTCATTTATCCTAAGAGTATGATTGAATTGTAGGTTATCTGTATCCAATACTGTTACGATATCACTCAATTCTACATTTCTACTCTCTTCAGTGCATTGTTCTGTACCAGCAAGGTATTTAGAACAGAGAACTAGAAAGTAGCTAGATATCGGCATTGTATGTACATTTGTCTGCCAATCAAGTTGGATACCATCCCAGGAATTGCTACTAGATTGAATAGCAATTAGAGGATTTTGTGTAGAATATTCAAATGTAATGGAATATGTCACAGAACTGATCACAGTGCTATTGTTACGTATAGCTATACATTTGTAGTTACCCTCTCCGTATTGCAGCAGATCTATTTTTGTAAGATTTTGAGTGTTTGATACCTAAAAGATATATGAATAAGTGCTATTGTTGCTACAATTATATTCAGATCAAATGAGTATCAGGTGAGTAGTATTCGGATAGATAAATGATTGCTGATGCAGCTTGTATTAAATATTACATCATAAATATTTGAGGTCGTGTGATAGACTGATACATTATAAACAAACACAAATATCTAAGAACAAACACTTTTTATAGAAAATAAGCATAACAACCTACTCGTATGTAAATCTAATCAGAAAGTCATTAATGTAATTTCATTGGATTTTATGAAATTTAATTAGAAATCCTAAGTATAAATTGAATCGCTTATAATGCACAAGATATTTGTACTGGAGACATGTTTCGCATGGCAAATACTGCGAAAAGGCATAAGTTGGCCATAATAAGCTAGCTATAACAAAAAGTTCTAATATATCCTACCAGTTTGTCTGTTCCATTTACTATACGACTCCAGTTGTAATTAGCTGCCCCATCGGCCTCACAAGAAATCTCTTCACTCCTGGAAAGATCATAAACTATATTTTCTAAAATAAGAACAAAGAATGAATATTTATATCAGTAAATTAGAGTAAATAGAGAAAATTGATATCAAAATTCACTCACCTGGAAGATTCGTTTGTATAATACTTGCGAGAACCACAGTTTTCCCAATCCAGATTGAAATGATTATGAAAGAAATACAAAAGCACTGTGCGAGATATCTATAATGCATTGTGACCAGTCTTAGAATAAATTTGCCGATAATCAAACAATTCTCAATAAACGTGTGTAATTCAATTAATATGGATTTCTTCAATAAACAGTTGCTTATATAGCGTCTCCACTACTTACACTACTTGTAGATTCACTATAGTCCAGACTATGGCCAGTAGGTAGTTAGATTAATTAATTAATTCATGAAGGTGGATTGTGGACATTTACTGTTCAGTGAGAATATAAATATACTCCACACTATCGCCAGATTATGCTAGACACGTGCAAGTGTGTCCCACTAGCCACTGCAGATTTTGCATGATAATAACAACATTATTTGTGGGCTTTGTTAAAGACTGTTGGGGGCAATAATTGGTTTATTAAGTATACACTAAACTCTCATGTAAATATATTTCTGTAAAATGAACTAAATTCAATATAATTATTTAATGATCCTACACATTTATATTTATTCTGTGCATTTAGTAGCAGGGTCGTCGTGTCAATTAGATTTCTATCCATCCGCCTAAGGCGGTGGTTCCTAGGGGTGTATTGGGGGGAACGTGAAGGCGCTTCTTTATGGAATATTTGGATTATTTAACTATATTTTTCAGTTTAGAAAGTAGAGTTCCATTTATAGCCAACATTTTATTAGCAAGTAATATATTTTTGTATTATCAATTTTTTGTGTAAGTATCGTTTACATGTGGAAATGATGTGTTCCTTCGATTTTCAGCTATAAAGTGCGTATCAAATAAGGTGGCATCCACGATTTTACTTAGAATTTCCATTTTTAGTGTAAATATCTTGTATTTCATAAGATGCTAATGTAAACAAGTCTGGAATACTAGGACATCAAAAGGCGTCGATTATATCACATAAGAGGAGCAAAATTAGTGGAAGGGGCAGTGTTTAGTAGAGTTCCCTTACTTTTATACTTAGGAATACACCTCTGGTGGTTCCTAACCATTTTCACTCGTGGACATCCTATATACCAATTTTACAACATTCTGTGGGCCCCCTCTCATATACTGCAATCCTGCTATCGTCCGTGAACCATCAATGGGTTAATGGATCCCAGGTCGGAGGTTGGTTAAGCACCCCAAAGAGGACTTAGGGTGTGCTCGGGGCAGGTAAATCGTTATACATTAATCAAACAAATTCTTGGATAATATTCAAATATAAACATATAGGGGATTGCTTTCATTTAAATATATAGATCCTATACATCTTTCCCAATAGAATAAAATGACAGAGTTAATGAATTGAGAAATATACAAATCAAATATGAAACAACATTGTACAATCTGAACAATAATATCAAAACATGCTTGAATTCTAAAAATGCTACAAATATTAAAATTAAACAAATTCTTTCCCCGCAAAAGAGATTAAATCTTTCTGTTTGGATGACTAAATTAATAAATTTCAGAATTATTCAGATTGCCACTGGTAAAGCTTGAAGAGTTCTTGTGTGGACTGGGATACTGCCTCCTAGGGCTGACACTTCCAACCGGTTTGCTATCGCCCTTAATAGAATATGTAAGACTCTTAGCACCGTTAGGATATTTTGCATGTAGAAAAGAAGCAATGAATTTGTACATTTCCTGTTCTGTATCAGCACAGAGGAACCGGTTAGTGTCATAACTACTTCTCTGTAACCAGAACCCCCATTTTGTTGGAGGATTCTTAGAAATGTCAGACTGCAAAAGACCGCAGAAAAGAACATAATCTAGTTTTGTAGTATGAGGTCCATCTTTGAATAAGCTTTTTCCTTCCTTTTGTGAAAACAACCATCCTCCATTTACCCAAAATATATATTTCTTCCAACGAGTCTTGTCTTTCATGTAAAGAGAAACCCTGTCAGTTCGTGTAGTTTGGAAATCACATATTCTCCTTATTAGAGAATTTACTTTGATGCTAAGATAGTTGTTCTTATTCGACCAACTGGATACCACAACCAGTATCTGTTCATCTGGATGTACTACCCTCTCACATTCGTTATTACCTAGAATTTCATAAAGAGCTAGATTTTCCATGGTAAGAAACTTCTTACTCACACAAGAGTCAAACACTTCTTGTGCAGTTGTCAGAATAGAAACCTTCATCGTGGTAGGCTCTCCATGCTTGTCATCTATAAATATTGTTATTAGGAATTCATTTGATTCAACTCTACTCCAAGTTTTCTTCTTCTCGCTCTCTTGTGCTTCTTTCATCCTCTGGATTGCGTCCTCGACTTTACGTTTCTGATCTGAGTCATTCTTAACGTCAAACAACCACTCATAATGTCCTATCAGAATATTCATCAGGTTTACCTAAGAGGAGATATATAGCGTTTAATTAAAATCAAACGTTCCATGCTAGATGGGAAATTGATTACTCAGATCATACAAGCTGTATGAAATGGTGGTAGGGAAAATTAATGTACAAAATTGAAAAAGCAGGTACTGGAAAATTTCGTTAATTTTACACCCTATCTAATTCAGTAATAAATTCTTACTTCCTTCTCTGTTTCACTCAAAATTAACATCTCGTTAATAGGCTGAGAAGACTGACCAGCTCCTCTTATGTTAGGACCAAATACAAGAGCCAAGTTAGGTACTCCCATTTTATTCTTTGACTCTAATTGAGATACTCTATACAGATGTTGACATATCATCATGAGAGTGTTTTTATTCTCTTTAGGCAATTTATTCACAAATTCAAACAGTGCATACATCTTGTCGTTATGAGATTGTAATTCAGATACACTGATGAAGTTCTGATGAAGTTCTGTAGTGAGGAGGGACTGAGGGAGAGCACGGAGGAAACGCTTCAACACACCTGCTACGTCATGAACTGTGAATACTTCTGGGTTGATTACAAGACTCCTACAATCCTGATCAAATTGTAGAGTTAGGTCATCTATCTGTTTAGATCGTCCACTAACTCTGTAGAGTCCTATATCTTCCATCCCATCCTCTTCAATAAACTCAATACATTTACAGATCAGGAGAGGCACACCTGCCCTGGTGTACTGTTGTTCATCTAAAGGCACTCCAAATACTTGAGTTCTCTTCAAAACCTACACACACACACACATAATTATAACATCAAACCATGTATATGCACTATGGATGTGTTCAAGTGAATATTATTTCTCAATGAATACTAGAGTTACATATAATATCATGACGTCACAACATACCTGATACCAGAGTTTAGCCTCTTCATGAGACTCAGCTTGGAAGGAGTATGTTCTCTCCTGGGTAATAACTTGGAAGGATATAGTGAGTTCTTTAGCTGCAGATGAATCTGGATCAGCTGGCGGCTGGATAGAGAGACATGACTGTAACTGTAGCCTCTCTGGTTCTGCCTTATCAAGAGATAGTTTCACCAGAACACGACTTTTCAAATAGCAGAAACGTCTCTTCCAAGCAGCAGTGAGGCTTGTTCGTATCTCCAGATAGCCCCATTTGTCAAATCCGTGCAGCTGGAAAACATCTGGGTTAATGACATTACTCAGTTGTTTCTGCCAATTCATCATCTCTGAATTGGTTAGAGTAGCGAATGCGTATATAGCTGGCTTTGAAGTTATGAGCTCAAACACATGAGGGAATTTGGTAGCTTCCTGATGATCTGGAAGATCTTTAGACTCTTGGACTAGTAGTATCTCAGAGGATAGAATCTCTCCCTCTGGATCTAAGTCTTTCTCTGATTTTAAGATAGAGAGTCCCTCTTGTGTGAGCACAAAGAACCGCTTCTGCCAGATTGGACGCAACTGAGGTCTCCCGTGTCCCTAAATAATGAATACAACTTAAATCAATAGGGTAACTATAATTATTATAAGAAGCTCAGAACAATTAAATACGATAAGAGTAACTATAGCCTACTAAGTTACCTTACCTTAATAGTAGCAGGAGAGTACTTATGCATACATCCAGATAGATGACACCTCTCTATTGTACTAGTGAACTCCTTACTAATATCATTCCTCCATTGAGACAACAATTCATGATGTAGCAGTCTATCTGTAGCTTTAGACAGCTGTAACGGAGTACAGGCAGGCTGTCCAGGTATACGCGGTACAGGATCACAATAACTAGGATTAGCACCTTGTAGGATAAGATGTAGTGTCTCACTAAGAGTTCCATTAAGTGCTGCTTCACATAATGCTGAGTGAATCTCTACCTGCTCGTCAATAGTATTATCAGATACTGAAGATTTCATGCCTTTCTTTAGCCAGGCCTTTTCTTTGTATTTTGCAGTTATGAATGCCTTTCTGATGTCAGTATGTTCATCAACTGACATCTTCTCTCCGTGATATCTGTCTAAGTATAATTTATTCACTTCATCGTTACCTAGACAGATAAGCAACTCCACAAGGGTTGGTGTCCAGACGGTCTGGTCTAGATCCACTGACCGGACCTATAAATAAAAACAGAGGAAACAAAGTATAGTCATCCTAGATCCTATGAAGTGTTCGTTACAATATAAGTACCTTGGATATGTGAGCTCCCAGTGCTCTGTGTACACCACTACATTCAATACACACCATCACACAGAGGTTGAGACTGACCCAAGAAGGATTAGCTGTCCTACAGTCTGCACATTCCAAATTACCAGAATTGGTGTAGAGGGCATTTAGGATAGTTTGTGCTGAATTATTCTTAGACTGGTCCGGATCGAATAGAGTTAGAGCTTGTAACACACTCATCTGCAGTGCATCTATCCACTCTTGTAACTCAGGGAGTGATCTGCACTCAAATATGTAGTTCCTACCTCCTACTATCACTATCTCGAACCTAAATAATGTGTATTAGTATTAGTATTGGATAGCTAAATTAGTTGACAAAAACATCGCTAACGGCCTAGCTCGCAGTACAGCTACCATTATACAAGTGTCACACTGCCCAATCCTCCAGATCTCGCCGATTTCGCTTGTCTATCCCGACTCCCGCCGCAAGTCCCGTCGGGAGCTATATAATCCCGATTTGACCTATTTTAATCCAATATTATACATTGTTAATTCAATATAGATAGGACGTAAATATTATTGTATGGATAATGAGGGATATTTAGTTAAAATTATAATATGGGAGTTAACTGTTGTCATTATGGACTCTTTCTGATTCCATAGATTTAACAACATATTATTATTGACTTATCCAATTAGCAAGTCTTCACGTGGTGAACAAGTATGTGTAATAATAGTATAATACACCTCTACCAAACTACCTATACAATAGAACTACTGCTGTGCTGGTTACTTGAAATATAACTCTTCTATAATTATAATAATTACGTGTAAGTGGAATAGAGAAGATCAATATCATGACGAGGGTAGCATGCAATATTACATAAAATCCATGACTATATTAAGTATTGAATTATATGAATTAAGTAATAAGATATCATGTTCATTTCAACCAAATTTCAAAAATCAGCTGGATATTAAAATTATATTGACTAGTATTATCAGGTGGTTCATTGGGGAGAATGAAACCTCTAACTCCTTGTTAAATTTGGTACACTATTTAGTCTATAAGAAGTGATAATTCTAATTTATCAAACCTGGGTTGGCCCTCAGATCCAACTTTAGGCTTTACAGCTGCTAATCTCATGTTAATAGTATTGATAGGATTTCCTACTTTAAAATCTTCTTCAGAGTAGTAGTAACAGAGCCGTGTTTCCTTGATAGCACAAAACCTAGGCCTCCAGTTCTTTGAGAAATTATGACCTTGTTTCAATAAAATACCGGTTTTATCCGGTTCATTCATGGTACCACCCTCTGCCATAGTCTCTTTACTTGGCTTGTACTGGGTCATAGCAATCTGTAGAGTGTTGAGCCATCTCTTGAAGTCAGTTTCGTTTGGAGCATGGAAGTAATAACTCCTAAATATTGATACGATAAATAATTTCTTCATGAAATAACTCCTCTGCACAAAGGAAGTAATTTAGCTTACCTATTAAGTGTGACAAGTACGAATCTTGTCTGCTTCCCCAACACACCAGCATCTAGAACATTAGTCTGGGAGGAAGCTACCTCAGCACCTGATTGAATCTCTTTCATAGATCCGAGAGGAATCCTTCCCTGACAATCTTTCGAAGTTTCACATTTGAAATATTTTAACTCGTAACCATCAAATATGAACCAGCGCTTCTTCCATCCTTTATTTGCTCTGAGTCCCCCCTGTTTGAATAGCCAGCCTTCTAGCGTAGAGACGGGGACAGGAGGTGCAAAATCTGCTTCTTTATCTTTCACGGTCACGAGTTGACCGCTAGAAACGAACTTTGATAAGGTATTAGGGCTATACTGTCTAGTAACGCTAATCTATAAAAGAAAGATAAGAAATATAATTATTTATTTTTATAAGAGAATATAACATACTTCTGTGTTGAATCTTTTCAAGGGCTGACAAACATGAGCAGGGTCATTAGGTAGTGAAATCAACATTTTTGTGGGAGGGACTTCTGTGAGTACATCTTCATTCTCATCCTCACTACTGGAGCTGGATACTTGGTCTTCTACAGGTAAATCTTCGAATAGCATAGGAGGAGGTGGAGCAGGACGCATAGGGATGTAGTTAGTACTAGATCGGATTAGTTCTATAGATTCAGTTGAGATGTAGTTTGGGTTAGAAACCTTTTGTATCGGAGAAATTGGATCGCTAATAGTCATGTGTCGTGTAGGAGCTGTGATTAAGGAAGAATTGGGGAGGGAAGGAGGTCCAGGGGAGGAGGTCTTTATGATTGGGATTGGCGGTGCGGAAATTTTCGGTACTAGAACAGGTTGAGACTGGTTCCTGGGAGGTAGTTGCGGGGAAGAGACCTTATTAGAAGACGGATTAGAAGGAGACCTTCTGGGGGCTGCTACAGGTGCTCTCTGCGGATTAACTCTATCCGTCTGTGCAGATACAGGGTTCTTAAGTCCAATAGCTGCTAGAATATCTGAGGGAAGACTCTTAGCGTTATGGGGTGGGGAGAGGAGAGGGGTATCAGGATGTATAATGGGTAGGAGAGAGGCAGCAGTCAATTGATCATAATCACTCTTCTTGTTTTTGTGATGTAATAGTTGTGTGTTATCAATCAAATTCTCATCTATCATAGTATAAGCAGCATCGATACGAGGAGGTTTGTGTTCTTTCTGAGACAATAATATCTGTCTGGTAAGTTCATCATAGTCACGAGGGAATTCAGTAGAATCTATATCTGTTACATGTCTTTTGCTACTTGTGTGTCTAGGAGAAGGGATAGGTACTTCTGTATTGTTACGTGTGAATATTATGGGCTGATTAGTGAGAGGATCTAGCTCAGTTATTTCCTCAGTAAAGGGCTTTTTGTGTGGGATAGCTTCATGGGATTCTAGAGAGTCATATACTTGACCGTTCGTTTGTATGTTATTTACAACTGGAGTGATTTGTGACAACAAATCAAAGTAGACAGGAGTAGAAGAACGTTCGAGGTCATCAGGTAGTTCGGTTGGTCCACTTAGCTCTGGGTCTGACTCACTTCTATTGATAAAATTCATGTTTACAACTACTCCACTCCGATTATAAAAACTGGTTGAAGTAGTCAAGAGGTTTTTCCGTAAGTCTTCTGAGCTTTTAGATAATGTCTTTGAAAAACCTTCAGTACGATCTAATCTCAAATTCAAGATAGCTCGTTCCATGCGTGTCACGTGACCAGGCAGCGTGATACCCATTACCCCCAGGGTCCGTCGTGTGAGTCCTTGACATTGACTCAGGGATGTGAGACCGTTATGTTTGAAAACAGGAGCGTATTGAGGCAACTTCAAACACTGAAGCCATCTGTCGACCTCGCTAGTGGACAATTTATTAGCTGGGCGAGTACTCATATTGAATGCTATACATTTATATTGTACATAGTATTTGAAATAATTCTGAAAATATCTTCTAAATATAGTGTTTCGAGATGGAAATGAGAATTAGATAAACCACATTGCAGGTTAGATCAGATTACATTATTACAAAACTGTTGCTTGCAGTATATTCCAAGATTATATGCTATAGTCTTACTCAGGGCCGGATTAGCAGCCTATTTGGCCTGGAGCTGAATAATTTTGATGGGCCTAGGTAGACCCATCAAAATTATTAGGCCGCCTACCCCTACCTTACAATTCTATAAATAACAAAACAACTTTCATGTATTTGCTTAGAAGATATAATTTAATACAAGAAAGCATCAAGTAGTGATTATTGACAAATTTAATCTCACAATGATAACATAGACTATTGATTAACAAACAAAATTAATATAACAATGTTGAGTCATAAACACATCTACATTAATCATTGCCGTTCTCAAAAAATAGTCAACTTAGCCTGCTATGAGAATTCGCCATGGATCAACTTAAAGCCTTCTTATGAAATCTGGGCGCTTCTAGGGTCAACAAAACTAACTCTTGGCTGTCTACACGGCCTATGGCACCAACGAGGTGGGCCTATTTTTACGATGTGCCTGGGGCTGCAGCCCCATCCGCCCCCGCCTTAATCCGGCCCTGGTCTTACTAATCAAATAAGATTAGCTGAGAGTAGGTGTAATCATTATATTATCAATATTATCATTTGTGCGGATGTGTAGATTGCAAATTTTCGTATTTTATCCTAAAAATACGGCAAAACATTTTATTGCAACTAAGCAATTTGATCGTGAATGTGGTCTTAGTATAATTAATATACCTATAACTTCTAACTTTGTAATTGTTTCATAAATTATGAATGACTTTTACAGCACATAAAATATGGCTTTTACAGCCAAATAAGATTTTGTGAGTTAAGAAACGAAGTAGAAGGTCGTATTCTACATTTATTGAACTTCATTTCTTGAATAATTCTGAATAAGGAGTTGAAGATAGTAGTAGTTATACAATTACGCAAATAGCTACAGGACAATTTGTGCTTTAGGTGCGATATTGACGTAATTCAATTTTCAATGATGACACAGATGCCATAAGTTAGGATATTGGACCTTGTGCCCCCAAACTACAACATCATTTACAGCATGCAATAAATACATTGCGCTACTCATTTATATGAGGCAGGTCAGGCCTGGTATGACCTAACTAACCACACATGATGCAACTTTGTACAATAATTTAGAAATAGAACAGGTATATTTTTGACAACACTGTCACACGAATAATCACGTAGACTATCTTCGTATTGAATATGTTTAACTCAAGTGAAAATATATGAAATATCAATAAGATGTGGGTAAACTGTTAAAATCTCCAATAATGATAATTATTCCTGAACTAGCTATACTCTGGCTTGAGTTTCCATAGGCCAGATCCACTGATCTTATTAAAATTACAAATTTGTTTGAGAATAGCTTTAAATAGAGCTGATTGATTGTCAGGCAAATAAGAGAATCTAGTGAGTATCTCATCAGTGCTAGCCTGTCCCGGACACTTGGCTTGGAAGCTCACAAATGCTCTCAAATCTCTTGTGAGCTCTTCTGTATCTCTATCTAACATATCCATGGTGACAGAGCTCTCTTGTCCATTTCTACGTCTGATAGAAGCTAGTATTTCTGAAGAAGATGGAGCAGTAGTAGTATCTAATATAGTCTCTCTACCAGAGAATACTCCGAGTAGATTAGTGAGGCCTCGTGTTGTCTCATCACTTCCCCTTGTTACTAGTAGAGGCACGCCTCCTCTCTGACCTGTCCAAGTAGGAACACTTACTGGTTGATTTACTAACCTCTCTCTAGCTAACTTGATTGCTAGAGCAGCAGCTTTAGCCTTCTGTTGAGCATTCTCTCTCACCAATATACACTCTCTTTCCGTAGAGTCTTCTAACAGATCGTGACGTATTGTCTGGTCTACTGAACAGCGGTTAAGTAACTCTCTTAACAGTATATTATCCTGTGTAACCGGGTCTATGCCTGTATCAGCTGGTTGATAGGGTGTATTAGTGTCTACTCCATGGATCTGATGTCCGTCTATCTCTGTTGAGGATAGCGGGATTGATTTATGTTGCTTCTTTCGCCTCTTCTTAGGTGTAGCTGCTTTATCTACTTTCATTGGAGAAGGATTTGGAGTATCTTTCTTATTTTCATCCTCCACAATAACTATATAGTGATGTTAACATTAATATATTACAGTGGAGTTCGCCAATTAGCAAGTCGTATTTGCAGGAATTTTCCATGCTATTGTGCGGACTTGCTATTAAAAGAATTAGTATTTGAATTTATTTACAGTATGAAATAGACTGAAAAAACTTGCTATTATGTGAATATTATTAAAAGGCGAACACCATATTCATATTTGCCATCCATTTAGGGATATGACTTATGATACAGGGAAAATATTGGAAAGTTCTGGGTTTTTTCATAAATTTGAATATAAATAACAAATCCAGGAATTTGGTGGAAAACAGTTAAGAGTTGGTAAGTATGCATATTATATATCATACAGTAGTGCGTGAACTGAGTAGTATTATAATTAATTAGTATACCCTGGTTAGCTGTATCCAAATCATCCTGAGTAATAACCCAGTTATCAGTATCAGCTGATTCTGATCTCAGAGATAGGGTAGGAAGAAGAGGAGAGGCATATGATACAGGGTGTAAAGGTGTAGATACTACTCCTGGAGGAGCAGTGTGTTTGATAAGTGCTGGTGTCTCAGCTTGTGGTGTATCAGTGAATGTGAACAATTCATGAATATCACTGTATGTGAATATCCTACTTTGTTTTGGATCTTTCAGAACTCTAACACAGAATATAATTAATGTCTTAATTAATTATAAACAGTGGAATACCTTTACCTGTTAGTTAAATATTGTTTGAATATTTGTCTCTGATACATCTTCTCTTCTATTGTTCCACTTGTCACCAGTCTGAATACAGAGACTTCTCTCTCCTGTCCGAAGCGCCATGCCCTCTCACGTGCCTGATGGTCTGTACTTGGATTCCAATCAGGATCAAATATAATAACACGATTAGCTCCTGTTAGATTCAGCCCTAGACCTCCTACACGAGTAGTAAGCAAGAATACAAACACAGAGTTGTCTTCATTGAATTTATTCACTAGTTTAGCACGAGCACCTACACTAGTAGTACCATCCATCCTCAGATAGCAATATGACATATCTTGTATCAGCTGTTCTAATAAATCTAATGTTTGTCTGGTCTGTGAGAATATTAATACTCTATTTCGTTGAGAACTCCAGGCCTTGAGCAGCTCCCAGACTACTCGCATCTTACCGGAGAGAGAGTAGTAACCAGATGGCGCAGGAGAGAGACTACCGTCTGTATCTGAGCTGGGCATTACAATGGCTCGGGACCTGATCTCTTGTATATATTCACACATGTCCATCACAGCCATACTAATAATATCTCGTTAATAAACAACAACAAATAACAGACAATAATCTACCTTATAGCAGTCTCTCCCTCCCCTTTCTCATCCTGATTAACCCTGGTCCTGACTATAATATCAGGATGATTACAGATCTTCCTCATCACACATATAGCAACAAACAGATTGGTACCTCCTCTGTATCCCCTCTTAGCTTCCTCTGACTTAAGGTAACGTTTGTAGAGGATAGCTTGTAGTCGCGTGGGTCTACAGAATAATACTCTTTCTCTCTTCTCAGGTAGCTTCAACTCTCCGTCAACTTCTTGCTTGATTCTTCTCAGGAGATAAGGCTTGAGCGCATCTCTCAATACACAAGCACACTTATACGCTATTTGCACCTAAAGAGAGTAGCTTATACTGTATCGTATACAGAAGTTATTTAAATCAATTCTTGTTATATCGAACACGGGATATATTGAAATACCCGCTAACATCAAGTCTAAAATTGTACCAATACGGTTATGTTCCAAACAGTCAAAGTACATAATTTTCATCAGTTACATGGAACTCTAGCTTATCTTGGTCCCTTAAGCTTCAATATAACGGGAGTTTACTGTAGTTCATTCTAACCTGTTCCTCAGAGGCCGATGCATAACCACCTTGAGTTATGGGATCAGCTAATGTGTCTAAGAATAAAGGTAGAGTACCCAGAGATCCGGGAGATACGAAATCCACCAGAGACCAGAGTTCTTTCAAACTATTCTGTATAGGACAACCGGAGAGAGCTAGCCTATGAGGAGTACGGAGTTGTTTACAGACCTGAGTTATGTCTGCATCAGGATTCCTGATTTTATGAGCTTCATCTAAGATAGCATAGTGCCAATATACCTTTAGGATCAGATTTACATACGTATAAAATAAAATACTGATTAACTCAAATAATGGACAATTATGCAGCTACTGGACAAAAGATAAATCATTTGAGATTAGTTACCAACCTGTAACAGTTGCTTCTTCATAATCCTGAGCATCTGATAACTAGTTACTACTACTACAGAGCTCAAATTAAGAGCTTGTTTTAGAGTAGCACTATGAGACATACCACTGTCTCCAGCAGAGTGTAAAATAACAACACGGAGAGGTGGAGCCCATTCATGTAGCTCTGATACCCACTGACGTAACAGAGTAACAGGACATATAACTATAGAGTGACCGAGACCTGCAAATTTGTGAGTTGTTCTGACATATCCTTCTGTTGTGTGTTGTACTTCATCAACCAGCTGACTGTTATGCAATGAATTGAGAAATACACTAACCTATAAACTCAATGCTAAAGAGCACTAATTAGATAATTATATTACAATATACAAGGTAAATACCTGTACAGTCTTCCCGAGTCCCATTTCATCACCTAGAATTCCACCAGTTTTCTTCCTATGCAGAGACCATAGCCATGATATACCGTGTTTCTGATATCCAAGGAGACGAGACCAGACAGATTCAGGTACAGACAGTCCTCCTGGGAGCAGCTGATCACCAGTATCAGCACCTTCTATCTGTTCCATACGGGAGAGGTATACTTCATCAGTGACGTCATCGATATCAAGGCTTGAGTAGTGAAGTTTGGATTTTCTAAGCAAACACAATGCAACCTTGAATATACAAACACGACAACTCTGTATGTAATAATTATACTATTCTAACCTTTTTCTTCTTCCTGAGCTGTCATCCTCTCCAGAAGAATCTGAGGGAAGAGGAGAGATATCTCTTGGTCTAGGATATAGAGAGGTATGTCTGATATTAGCTACATCCTTATCGGTTCGTGTAAGGTCAGACAGGAGTGGTAGACAGAGAGACTCTATATCTAAATATGAAATATGAAATACGGTTTAGAGTAGGTAAAAGCAGATATAAAATAATTCCTATACCTTCACTCTCTGAATTCTTCTCCCTACTGCTCCTATCTCTCTCAGCTGTAGAAGAGGATAGCTTATGTCTCTTGTTACGAAAACTGCTAGCATGTCTACGTAGCTGATCCTCCAGTTGATTGATAAGACTCTCTTCAAAAGTAGCTTGATCATATTCACATACTACTGAATGAGATAGAGAGTTGTCATTATTCAGTTGTGGTATTTGACTCCTGTCAACCTTAACTCTAGGTATCTTAAATCTGGGAGTTTTTGAAGATTCAGGTGGATCTTCAATCATATCACTCTCATGCTCTGAATTACTCATACCTCCTTATCTTGTGACAAGAATATGGTAGTATAAATAGTTGTGTGTATCTACATAGTTACAGGACACAGTCTGCAAACCAAACTTCAGTTAATTTTATATTAGGCTACAGGTAATTAGTATTATGCAATGGAGTTAATTACAGAATTAGAATTATAGTGGATGATTCTGAGAATTTTCAAGTAGCTGGGATATTGTAAATTTCTAAATAGTAATGATAGCAAAAGCAAGGCTATTTCATCGGTCCTAGCATAAGAGAAGTACTATTTCCTATAAAAAGAGCAAATAGTTTGTAGCTGAGTTAGCAACGAGATCGTGAGAGTTAAGAGGCTTACAAATATCCGTAATGAATAGGTAACATGCTCCACAACTGTTTCACTATAGCAATAATTACCTAATAATAACGAAACGACAAAATATATAATTAAAATAATTTAATAGAGAATATAAAAGCTTTGAAGCTTCAATAGAACACAATTTCACAAAGAACAGGTCTCTTAATAAAGTACCAAACAGGCATATTGACTCATTATGGTGCAATGCTATAAACTCTATCTTCAAGTGATAAGTATAAAAATAGAACTATCAATTCAAACAGCTACGAAAGATTTGATAGGGTGTATTGGACATGCACTCGTGAGGTGTGCTAATACATCACAGAGAGGACTGTGGGCATACTCTATTGCTCGTTTCCCATGTGTATCTTCTAACTGTGAGTCTATATGGTTCTAAGGAGGAGTTCAGTAAAACACTATACATTCTAGTCTCGTTATATCCTATATTATTAGCATCGATGTAATGTAAGCACGAGAAATTCAATAGTATAACCTCCACAAATAAGGTGCTAGGGACTCCTAAATGCTACCACATTTCCCAGTTTCTGCCAAAATTCCCCGTTTGTGGAGATTCATTTGTATGGGGATAGGAATTCGCCATGATGTTTTAACACCGTTTCTAGAAGTTCCCCGATTCCACGGGCCCCGTTTGTAGAGGTTACAATGCATTTGATAGTAATATAACCGGGGCCTTTTAAACAGAGTCTACTATATATGTTGATACGTTTTATTGTAGTTAGTACAGTAGCTTATTGAATAAGATTGTTACCCAAACAAGTAGCAAAGCAATGAGAGAGCTGTCAGCGATTACACTAGTGTGTAATACTGTCTGCTTATTAGTAGGATCTTGATAGTTAAGTACTTCTGGTGTACAGTACGGGAGGAGAGAGTATACATCTTGAAGATCACCTCTCTCAACTGATGAAATTAACTTCTGCAAACGGTTAATAAATAAATATAATTTTGATTTGGATTAATTACTATTTTGCAAGACTTACTTCACGTAATAAATTGGTATCTTTGTAGACATTACGTAAGAAAGCTCTCTCTTCATATTTTAATCTAATCCAAGTTTCTCTCACTTTTCTAACCAATCAAATTACGATATATAATATGGTGAGGCTATTGTCACCGACTGGGACACTTCGTTTACAGGATATTGGTATTATGTAAGAACTTAAATACCTGGTGCAACAAGCGTAGTCAGGGGGAGCATAACCATTCAATTCGCTAGTAGCTTCCCATACACTTCTGGCTAGATTATTGCCGATTGAAGAAACGAGAGAAAGTTGCAGAATGCTAGAGCGTAAATGCAGTAATAATTTCTACCCTTCTAACTATCAAAATCAAATAGATTGATAGATAACTCACGTCCATTCATCAAGTTCTAGGGATTTTATTCTAGAGATATGAGTTCCTAGTTGTCTATGTACAGAAGAGCAATGTACACAGATAACAGTTCCTAGATTGATACTCGCCCATTCAGGGTCTAAAAATTAAGCAATAAACAAAAGCAAAATCTTAATAATCAAATTATTGTAATTACTTACCAGGAGCTAGACAGTCACAGCATACATCATTTCCTTTCATATTTCTAATTGCTGCAACCTCTGAAGTACTGACGATTATAAATGGACGGATCTAAGATAGATTTCAATAAGGAACAGGTTTAAGCCAATTATATGTTGAATAGAGTACAACGTTGTATCTGAGGATAACATAAGTGAAAAATTTGTGTTAAATTCAGATAATAGTAACGATTAAATCAATAATACAAGAGAACGTATTTAATAATTCAACGACTGAATTACATAAAACAGCATTACACATAAGATGATACACATATGTTACGGAGTTTCTAGATTTATTTGTATAGGTTTAATCCATCTGGTGTTATAATACACACTCTCTCCAGCTCTCCAACCTGGCACATTCTTCATGATCTCCAACTCAGCATCTTCAAAGTTTTTCATCCCTCTGAGAGTATTTCTGTCATTTTCAGCTAGGAATAGAGGGTATAGCGCAATTCTAGCCTCTCTCATTTCTCTCCTGAACATTCTACGCTCTCTGTTCGTACGTATAACCAATACCCAACCGAAGGACATTATAATTAACGTGCCTAGTAGAAGCGTTAACCCTCCAGGTCCTCTCTTCCTAACAACCCTAGCAAACGGTATATCACTGTATCCACCCTTGGGAGCCATGTCCTGAACTCTGCGTGTTCTGTTCAGGAAGTCTGTCATTCTATGTGACAGCTAACTTGAAGTGAAAATATATCTGAAATAACTATGCTCAACACATTTACATAATAAATTCTACATTGTATTCGGGCAGATGATGCATCAACAATTCAACAAAAATAATATCATATTTACCCCTACAGATATTAATAATCAAAAAGCATAATAGAAGAAGTAACAAAGTATCGGCAAACAGTCAATATATACAAATAAAACACTCTAAAGATATCATATACTCTTAAAATATCGTTTCATATCAACTATCAACTCGTTAATACCATTACCAGATACTGCAGAGATAGGATATACTCCACTCAATCTATCTTTTTGCTTCAATAATTGTGTAACGAATAACTTTTTCATTTCATCCTCAGATAGAGCTGTAGGCAGATCTTGCTTATTAGCTAGAATTAATAATGGTATCTTGACAGAAATTATACTATCCAACAACTTTTCTAGCTCTAATTTAGACTCCTCGATTCTCTGAGTATCACTACTATCCACAACATACAACACAGCATCTCCTCCTGTTATGCTACGAACCCATTGACCTCTGTACTCTGCTCTTCCACCAAAGTCTCTAACTGATACATTTAGAGATCCGGATAGAGAGAGAGATTCCACATTAAATAGAGCTGTAGGCTCTGTATGACCACAATCATTCGTTTTGATATAATTCAGAATAGAAGTTTTGCCAGCTTCATCTAGTCCGAATAACAGAAGTCTGAATGTACCATAGTTAGCTATTCTACGCTCTCTATGAGTCTCTAACGTACGGTTAATTACTCCGCCCATATATCCATTGCTTCTATATTTTTAGTTAAAGTACAAGCAATATTATAATAATGAATACACAACACACACACACACACACACACACACACACACACACACAATGAATTATGAACAATCAATACTGAATTATCGGTTTGTAATAAGTACATAGAGTATTATACGTATGTGTAATATGATAAATAAAGCCACACTGATGAAATGAAATTACAAAATCCATCCACACGGGATCTCTTAACGCTAATGCGTAGAGTCAATAAAATAAACTATACATTCTTAAGCCATGACCTAGGAGCCTCTGATATTAATGTAGCATTTACTTTTATATAAATTATATCATTCTGCATGTAGCGAAACAAATAAGAGGATTGTCTGATTTGTGAATGAGATTTGAATTGTATGAGAGAAGGATTAACAACCTCTTCAGTTCCTATTACCTCTAACTCAGTCTCTACCACATGATGTAGAGTATTACTCAGCTGATTCAGGAGAGATATCTGTAGTTTGAGTTGAAGAGGTGTGTCTATAGAATTATCAGAGAAACACACCACCAGCGATATGAATGAGGTATAATTCTCATCTAATCCATCGCAATACATCTTCAAACGGAACTCCATACCATTGTTCGTATAAATACAAGGACTGACTACAATAGCACCAGACTCCATCTTAGTACTGATACCAGATATCTGCCATATGTAAGGAGATCTGTTGGCTACGCTAGACATCATTTCCTCTAACGCATAAATACGTCTCTCAAGTCTTTCTACTTCAGTTCTATGTGTCTCTTCAATCACCTCTGTGTGTATGTTGAGATGCTCTAAATGAGCTTGTATATCAGTAGATAGGTGGCAAGGCATCTCTCTACGAGAACACTCATGCTCACAGCCGTACCTCTGGTACTTACAAGGAAGTACTGACAGAGGGCAGAAGTCTTCTAAATGCCGTTTCATCTTACGACGCTCAACTGTCAAAGTTTGACAGTTATTCGGACAAGGAGTAGGGAACATATTACACCTAGTGCTCCAATGCTTATCCATCTCTCCCAGACACACCTCTCCTGTACAATACTTACACCCTACTTTCCTCATAAGACACTGCTTAGTTGTGTGTGAGTCTACTTCACATCTCATTACTACAGCCCCACAGCCTTGCGAGCATTTTATCCTGAACATCTGACAGGCAGTATTCAAGTGTCGTTTGCAATCTCCTAACTCTCCATTCCATTCACAGCCTTTAGCTTTCAGTGGACATTGAATTCTCTTCTGACGTACCCATCTATTGATGAAGTCTTCTTCTGTGATTTTATCCATACTAAGTGGGATGTTGTCCAGTGGACATCTGGTCTCTGTATGTTGACTATAGAACTTAGCTTGATAAAGACATACTTTACAGAACACGTGACCACATGGAGTAAGGAGAGCATCCTTGAGAACACCCTTACATATATGACAGAGGAAAAAGTCTTCTACCATTTCATCAAATATATCAGGATTATATCCACCAGATATGTTCCCTACTCTAACTGAGAGTAAGACAGAAGGAATGTCTATGTCCCAGGTAGTCAGGGGGAGAGGATTCAACTCTAGTTTGAGCTGACGTAACTCAGGAGATCCAGAACCAGCCATATACTTGTAATGCAAAGAATGACTAGCTGTATAATATCGACGTATTCTGATTGATTCGTAAGAAATGGGTAATTAATAAAGAGAGGGTATACTAATCTATATGGTAGTTACAGCTACAGACAGTTAATCAATTTCTATCATTCTTGTAATTATATATCTAGCTCTAATTGTTATGTGATAGTATAAGTTAATTAGCATACCATCTGATGACAAACTCAGTATAACATAACAATGGATCATAAGTGTTGCTAGGTAGATTTGAATTGGTTATTAGTATGTGAAAATATGGATGTGAGAACTCCCATAAGTATCAATCTATTCATATGACAAACAGCAAATATATATGTAAAGCTCGTATAATCCCTCTACCGAGAAGAGCTGGTGAATAGATAACAATATAAATCAGTCAATGGTCTCGCTATAACCGCAGTTATTAACCGATCACGGCTGAAGTTTTACCAATTCCCGCAGCAAGAACGATTTTAGCACCTTTTTGACGTCATAACATTTTACCGGAAGTATTCGGTTAATGACTAACTTATTGGGATATATTGAGTTACTAATTGTAAAAACAACTAACCGCTTTCCTGTCTCCAGTTGTAGCAATAAGAGCTGCATGTATCTGCTGTTCAATTACTTTTATCCAATTTTCTTGCTCCTAAGAATACTTAAATATTTAAATATTCTAATACAGAAACTGTTAATATACCCAACTATTATCGGTTTTAAGCCATAAACAGTCGCATCAGTAGGTAGGTACATGTATACCTTACCTCAGAAGATCCTGCATCAAACACCCAATATCTTCCATCCAAAGAAATAACATGAAACTCAAATGTAGCTATGTTATCTACAAGATATAGGTTACTATTAACAGTTAACAACATTAATTAATTCAGTAATAACTGTAATGACTATACCTGTAGCAGCAGGGACTAAGAACTTCTGAAGAGTAGCATCACTCTTTCCTCGTACATGTCCGCTCTTGAGATAAGTCTGTATCTTTTTTGGAGTCTTTTTCTTATCAGCTGGCATTTCAACACTAGAGTAGAATATACCAGGGATATCTTCTTCTGGGTCAGAGGAAGTTTCTTTCCCTGTAGCACTACTATAATATTACAGAAATAAATTTTGATGTTCATTGGTATAATATGTGTACAATTCTACCTTTTGGAAAGTTTGTTCGTGAGTGAATCATCTATTGGACTATTTGGAATGTTTGTAAAGAGAGGGTTGATAACACTTGTAGGTTTAGAGAACACAGCACTAGCTGAGAAGAAATCTTCTTCATCTGACATATCTGTTAACATTCCATCTGACATAAACTGTAATATTTAAAAAATAAATATAATTACAGCCAAAATAAATTATATTATATTACCCCAATATTGTGATCCTGGTCATCATTCTTGTTCCTCTTTCTGCCTGTGGTCTCGGTTATACTATGCATTCTGAGAGCACGTGGAAATGTTTGAGCATTCTTGATAGAAGTGCTAAGATTAGAGCGAGTTACACCAGTAGGATCCTTTCCCGGTATCTTGACGGTACAGTGTAGCAGGTTTATAGATTTACCATTAATCTGGTTCATATAATCCTACAAAGACATAATAGTATAATCTATTGGAGAATTTTAGCAATACATCTCTTAAGAAATCATGTGAGTTATAATTAGTTTTGAATTTATTAATTAGTAAACTAACTAACGTGTGTAGTTGGGTAGTAAGTGAGTGTATTCTGTGTGAGAACTAGTAATTTCTTCTTCCAGTCCTTCTTCCGTTTATTACCACGTTTCAATATCTTACTCTATAAATATTATATAAATATTGCTCTACTCAACATACTAAACTAGACTTACCTCTTTAATAGGAATATCTCTTCCTGTTCCTAGCAGTGGAACACCGTTTGAAATTTCATAATTAGATTTCATCTAAACAATAGGAAACACACATTATAAAGCCAGAAATGTTCAAGATATGTATTATGGATTCTAAGGTAGACTCAGTATAAGAAGAGGGCCAAATGAATATTTTAATACGTTTAACACCTATTTTAACAAAACAACAAACAACATGTCAACAACCTCTCATCATGTTATACATTATTCCAGCACATGGAATTTTCGCTAAAAATATTCAAACTAGGTTCAGATAGTCAGCCTATTATATTCTTAAAACAAAACATTATTAAAGATTCTACTCTTTGTCTGAAGCAGCCATTGCTTTAATTATTACCATATATATTTATAAGCATAGTAGCAGAGACATGTTTGAGTACGTGTTGAAAATCTTCTATGCTTATCCTTTTACGTATGATATATATCTACATATTCAACTGGCCTGATAAAACTTCTTGTTAACTTTCTTCCTCTTGATAACTTGAGAGGAAGTACTCTCATGACTAGAAGGTAGACTAGACTGTCTCATTAGCTTGTAAGGTAATTGTCCATTCTCATCACTAGTTATCTCATCTAGGCGAGTGTTAACACTTGTACTCTTCTTAGTTCTGCTAAAATTGTATGTCATGTGTGAGAAGAGAATGGGTTTACAAGCTATACAACAGATACAGAGAACGTCAAATCAAGCCTATAATATAAATCTAATTACGTTATACGTTACATTACGCCAAATTATGGAAATTTAAATGTAAATCAGTGTTGACGCAATAATTTAAAGGAACAGAAGTAACAGACAGTAACTGTCATTATCAAACTATAAGTATGAGTGGATATATAACTAAGGATTCCAGGATATCAATTTTAATAATTATGAGAGTTAATATGCTTACCTCGATGGAAAGAAGATTCTACATTAATTCCATTCGCTGGGGTAACTTCTATGTAAGGAGAGTTATTCATGTGATTAGTAGCTAGACTGATGGCCTCTGAGTGTGTAACACATCGCTGTAGAGAACTATCTGAATACAGTGATAAGATATAACAAATTCATAATCAGCTGATAATCATGACGTAAATATAGTGTTACCTTGTATTCCGATAAGGACAGTTGGAATGAGGCCCAGTCCTCGTCTAGATCTATACTCTAGCACCTGCCGATATGATGTGTAGATAGAGATAAAACTTTCCATGTTCTCTAAACTGAACACAAACATCATTGTATCTGCCCAGATTGCTACCTAATGCGAGCTAGTAAACATAATAGAAAATGGGATAAATGTTGTGTAAGCGTTACCTGTGTGGATGGTTCACCTGATATTTCCCGTATAAGCAATAGTTGGTTCTTACCCTCCATATAGACATCTTTCTTATGACGAATTTCTAGAAATGTATATGAAGTATTCTACAGAAATTATAGTCTTAGTAAAGTTACTGACCTACTTCATCAGGTATTTCAACATCTAACGTCCCATAGAGATATTTATTCACTAACAGAGACTTTCGAGATTCAACAGTACCTAATATTACCTGAAAATAACAGAATGAAGTGAATACAGCTGATATAAGATAATCTGTAAGATATCAATGTAACCAACCTACCAATCGTACGTCGTTCATAGTTCTACAGCTGTTCCATTCAGGTGTCAGCTTCAGATGCTCTAAAGAATAACATATACGTAGTTATGTTGCAGTGTATTTGTTGTTGTTAGAAGTTTGGATTTCTGCTAAAGTGATTATAACAGCTCAGAAATTGGTCTATGAGGCCAGTTTTGTACAAAATTCTGAGGCTACCTCTCCCCTTCCAAATATGATTATAAGAATTCGAAAGTAAATACAATAATCATGAATAATATTTCTTAGAAGGGATAAGGAAATAATCAAAAACGTAAACTAGCATGCATTGAGAGTACCTTCCATTCTATCCAGTTCTTTGAGTATTTGAATATTGTCCTGCGGAGAAACAGAGTATAGTTTGGTCTCAATCAAACATCGTGTCTCCTTCCATTGATTGATAAGAGCATAGAAGTTCTCCACCTCTTGTCTAGCTGCTGTCTGGCACATACAGAGGTCCTGCTTACACTACTGGCTATAATGTATTGATGACGTTTAAATGAAACTAACGAATTGAGAATCCAAGAAATTGATGTTTGGGGATTCTCAAGTTGGAACTTTTGGCAAAAAGAATTTCAAAAGGATTCTTAATTTCATGTGTACCATATACAATATATACTATCCATAGTAAATCAAAGAGCTCTAGCTTCAATTAAATCTAATTAAAGATGGCAACAAATTTGCAGATATAGTTGACTTCAACCCGAATTACAACCCAATCGTGCATCATGAACATATGAAAGGTTTGGGTAAGTTGGAGATAAACTTTGCTAAATTAATTTCAAGAGGACAATATAAATTATTAGTCTATACCTCCCTCCATATAATTTAAATATTGTCCATTCCCCCTAATGAACCTATGAACGAACCTCTCTGGAGTAACCGCCAGGGCCAGGTTTCAAAAGGTAAAAAGAAATGCTTTGTGAACTGTTTCATGGACCATAATGCATAGGCACTCTTCAAAATAAACAAAACTTGATAATAAGCGCTGGTGTAAGCGGTATTAGGGAACCTTGGATACAAAAAAAAACAAGCGATATAAGGATGGAAAGGCGAAATCGATAGCGTTTTTTGGAGGCTGTGGTCCTAAATCACTGGATCTCCATCACACTACACCAGGCCTAAAACACAAGCTTTTTTGGACCCTTTAGGCCCGTGTATATCGCTAGCATATCGGAAACTAATCCAGTTAAATAGAGCACCCTTACTAATTTCTCACACTAGCTATACTACGTCATAGATTGCTCGTTAGCACAAATATTTACTGTATTTGTTATCAGGACACCGTCACTCGCCTACACAGGCCTCAGAATATTTCACGTACTAGCTCTAAGATCCCGGGATAGTAGGGATAGCACAGAATACATGAAGCGTCTAGTTATACACTTTGGATGATGAATTTAGAGCTACCATAACGTCACGTCCCATGTTTTAAGCATCTACATTTTCCGGGACTGTCACGTCACGCCCCAGAAATTAGCCACCGTAGAAATGTCATGACGATCAATCCTTTTTGCGGGAAGTCCAGCTTTTTCGGGCATATTTTCCGCGGCATATCTCCTACCAAAGGGCGGAATTGAAGAACGCGAACTTTGCTCGTGCTCATACTTTCCGAAATTACCGAGCTGCCGCTCGCCCTCGCGTTTGCTCATGTTTATAGATGAAATCACCTCTTCACTTGTATTTAATGAGCGCCAGAAATACTCCTCCTATTAAAATATGCTCTCGCTCACACTGGCCTGCGATCTCGACTAAACTCGTAATAACCGCTTCTGTGTATCAGATGTCCAGAGCCCAGAATAATACTATAAATATCTCGTCACGCCAAAAAGCTCAAAAAATCCCCGCTAAAATTCAACCTTCCATCTGGTTCTCATGTATGCCTCCTACCAGGGTTTCATCCAGGCGCGTATTTTAAAAAGATATTATAGTTAAGCGCGTGAAAATTTTAACAGCTAGGCGCATGACACGCGCCTAGGTTAGTATCGACAAATAATTTAATGGATTACGTCGATGTATAAATCCTATATAGTGAGTTGTATTACAGTTTATAAGATGAATTCAGTTGTTGAATTCATTAATATTGTAAAATAATTCTAAAAGGTATAATTAACGGGATGAAGCTTGATAAGTCACGATTGTATGTCGAGTCCTAATACTACTAGATAGCAGATACTGTGATTATTCATAATCGTCTTGGGTTCATGCGCCAAAGCTTGAATACTTGGTCAATGAATACATCGAAATGAGAGTTCGGTAAAAGTTCTTGCAAATTCAAAGGCCAATTAATATCAGAGATTTTCGAAAATTCAAATTATCTAGGCGCGTAAGTGAAATCGAGGAATTATTTAGGCGCGCTACATTTAAAAGCTGGATGAAACCCTACCTCCTACACTCAGGAATTGCGTGACAGGCACATAGAATTACACGCATGTATACATTACATCATTCTGGAACAAAGATTTATAATTGTTTCATAAATAAATATGCAAAGAAATACATTTTATGATTTATTATTGTGCTTTCCATATTTCCTTAGCTTATTTATATATACACACTATCCTTCCAATTCGTTATTTCATGTAACTAAATGGAAGCTCCTGACGTAATCACTCTCAGACCCACCACTAACAACTACCCTACACAAGTCCTGAATCCACCTGACCTAACATATGAACCTAGGACCAGAGTCCTGATGGAGTCTCCTCCCCTTAACCTCACTGGTCACGACTTCCGTGACTCAGCGCTAACTGCAACTTCTTCACAGCAAGCTAGCTTTCAAGGTGACGTCACACGATCAGGAGAACTAGTAGGCAGTAGTCAGAGACAGGTCGATGTAAGAGAGAGTGAATTGGCCTCTTTGAAGCAGAGAATGTTCAAGCTCGAGGATAGACTACGTAGTTTGGAGTCGAGTGTGAAGTGGAATGGTCGGATAATGAAACTATTAATTTTAGCTGGTGGGTTGGCCGCCATCTACTGGGCTTTAACTAAACAGAAAAGCTAGTTTCGATTAGACTATATTTGTAATCTTTACAATGCATATCTAGTTGTTATTCATAGTTAATAAATCTTGTTAAAATCTCCTATTTAATTATTTATGATATTGTCTACGCGTTTGAATGCCTTGTGTCATAGCACAATTATGCATAATTACTACTGTCCCACTTTTCCGGAATTTTGTTGAGTGTTAAATCTCGAAACGACAATTAGCAGAATTGTCCCGGATATTTCTAGGCCAGAGTCCCGCGAGGATATACTAATATATATGTATACTACGTCACTCCATAATAACACTATCTCGTTAAAACCGCTCATAAACCACTATATATCTTTATTCATTAAGTTACTGAATTTTTGTCAGTTAGATGGCTTGCAGTGGGATAGAGTCAAAACCTCTTACTTTCAAAGAGTTCTTAGAGAAGGTATCTTCTCCAACACCTGCTCTACCCACAGATGAAGGTACAAACGAAGAGCCCCCTGTACAACTGAGAGCGGTCCGAATTGACCCATATGACGAAAGTGTCCCCCTGAGGCCCAATGAGATAGCTCCCTTTATAACCGCAGAAGCAATGGATTATATGCACAAACAAGGATGTCCTCTTTCTTATATTCCCTCCATTGTGTATGTCCTGAGAAATAAAATACTGAGTGATGATGCACTACAAAAATGTAAGATAGATAGACCTAAAGGTTTGCCTGATAAGATTAATTATGACAGATATCATGTTACTAAGATACAGGAATTGTTTGCATCAGCTCTCAGAGAGTTCTCTGTCTCCTGGCTAGCTGAGGACACTCAACCTCCACGTCCCTTAGAATGTAGCGGGCTTTCTGTCAGTGTACACTCAGACAGAGGGAAGCGTAGGAGTATGGAAGACAGACATTTTATCTGTCTTAACACAGACGCTTTACTTGGTAAGAAATGTTTGGATGATAATGTCGGTGCATTATGCTGTGTATTTGATGGACATGGAGGGTTTAATGCAGCTGAATACACATATCATCAGCTGTTTGACAGATTATTAACACATTCTGAGATTGATACTAATACACATAAAGCAATGAGAGAATCTTTCTTATCAATTGATCAGTCATTCCAGGAATTGAGTGAGTTAGAGAGATGGAAGTGTGGTAGTACTGCTCTAGTAGTTTATATGAGAGGTACGGATAAGATGCATGTAGGATGGGCAGGAGACTCACAGGCATTCCTCTTCAGACGGGAGGATATTGTTAAGGTAACTTTTATATATATTTGTCAATATTTATTTCGCTTTTTAGACATCTTTACATACTAACAGAAAAACTTTCCTAATACGTATTTTGAAATACAGTGCAGTTTAGATATTTCGTATACAGTCAACTCCCGTTATAAAGAAGTTCAATGTACCCCGCTAATTGCTTCGATATATAAAACGGAGTTCGATATAACCGATGAAACTTATGCTACTTTGAAAACGGTTTGGTATCACATTTGTATTATCTCTTATTTCGATATATCTGTATTCGATATAACTGGTGTTTACCTGTATTTACTACTTATTTATTCATAGATAATGACTCCACATAAACCAGAAGATGAGTCTGAAAAAGCTAGGATCGAGAAGGCAGGGGGAGTAGTAGTGTATCTAGGGGCTTGGAGGGTTAATGGAGTTCTTTCAGTAGCTCGTGCTATCGGAGATATACAACAAAAGCCGAGCATAACCGCTGAACCTGACATTAACACGATTGATTTAAACGGAGAAGAGGATTATCTTGTAATGGCTTGTGATGGGCTATGGGATGCTATTGATCCTGACAAAATCCCTACTTTAATTGACGAGCATTTCAAGAACGGAGGCTTACAGGAGGCTACTGCGGAATTTCTTGTAAAAAAGGCTCTCAAACACGGCTCTATGGATAACATTACTATTATTGTGTTATTTTTCCCAACCTACAAACCTCCCAAGAAACAATTGTCACAGCCAAATAAGGAAATGAGCCTTGCAGATTATTTCAATAAGTAGTATATTTTCCTATTTATTGTACTGTAGATATCATTAATTTCTGTTTGTATTATAGTCTACAGCTGTGATTTTGCGATTATTGTAGTATGCTAGTTTTTTATTCTCTCGATTATACTTTGATCATTGATTATATTAATGGTATATCCTATATATGCTAATTGGAGAGATTGTTGTTTTGCTGAATTTTTAGGATTAATTATTTAATTTAAAGTAATTGTTATTATTTGTTAGTTAACAAACGTAGGAACCTTTCAAGACCTCGATTGGGTATCGAGTATAGGGATTGAGATTCTTACAAATTTGTGTCTCTTTGTAAAATGCGATTAGAATCTGATTAGCGATTGCTAGTAAATGTGCTTCTAAAAGATGTACAATCGCCAGGACTTGGATGATTTTCTAAATTACGAATCATCTTAGATAAATTTTGTTAATCATTTCATCATAATATATATTTTAATATATTTTCCTTTATCTGCAAATCAGTCCTATTATCATCACTAAAATTGATATTTAAATATTGAATTATAGTTTGCTATTGGAAAGAGACAGATATGAAAAATCCTGTGTCATACATATCTTAAATTATGATATAATGAAACTCTCGTTAATATAACATATATATACTCTATTTACGCATTATCAGTTCTGCTCAATGCTTTGGAAAAATACAATTATTACTACTAACCCTATTACTATTACTATTACTATTACTATTACTATTACTATTATTACTATACTTGATTACTTTACTAGAAATGAAAAGGAAATTGACGGCCAAATAAATATGGTTTATTTATCAAATCATAGCTATTTCAAAAATTACTTACAATGCATTACAACACACTGAATTACAAAGCAATGATTTTTCCAAACTTGAGATAGCGCCGGATTCATTCTCTTTCTAAGCGAAATACACACAAATCATTATTTACAGGGACAGATAAATACTTGTATAGAATGAATGGAATCTACATAGTTTTCAAATAATGTTTGTATCGTGGATTATAACGTCAATTTCAGTTGGCTTAGCATATATTGTCTTCCTAGTTGCATTCATATTCTGGTTTCTGTATCTGCTACATGACGTCATCAAGAGGAGAACTTGTTACAAATCTGCCTTGAGAAGTATCCAAGAATATACTGATCAGTATCAACAACAAGTTGTGTACCGAGCACAAACAGAATATGTTAAGAGTATATTCTTATCATCTATTAATATTGTGGAATGGATAGCTATAACATCAGGTGGAGCTGCAATGATATATTATTGCTTGAAAAATGAATTTATTTGTAGCAGAAAATTCGATGAATCAGTAAATTCTAGTAATCCATTGGACCATTTCACTAATGTCAGTGATTGTTTTAAAATTTTGTCCATTACTGATATACTGAATTCCCACATTTTCTCAGAACTACTCCTTACGGGATATAATTTCTTTCTATTGAGTATAACGTTAGTTGGATGTCTTTCCAATTACCTCACAGCAAGATATGCAAGAAAGAGTTGGATCACAAATAGCAAGGTTCCCTATTTCATTGCACTCGCTTTTGTATTTATGTTGATAACTCAAATCTCAACTCTATTTTGCTCCTTAACCTTGATTATAAGATGTGTACACTGTGTAGTATCGGTGGTAGCGTTAGTATTCGCAATACAACAGTCTTGGAGACTTAGGATGGTAATTAATTGGACAGTTGTTGATCTAGAGATCAGTCAGAATAATAAGAGGTCGCTGATTAAATTCAAAAAAATGAGTAAACGGTTGAGCAATCTATTCTATCTTCTATGGATAGGTTGTTTCTTGGCTCTGATAACAGTATTTATGGAGAATATAAAGCTTGTTATTGAATTAATTCTACAATTTATCTCTGAGGATAATCATGATTATTCTCTCTGTACTTTACATAACCAATATCTATCAACTTCTATTGCAGCAATATTCGATGTGTTCAATGGTATATTATCTATAACAGGAATACTTCTCATTTATTTCCCTTATATTTTGAGCGGATATATTAGAATGTCAGTTATAATATGGCTTCGTATCAGAGGTAGAACTGGTTACAGGACACATTTCCCTAACCCTCTCAGGAAACCTCTTATATCATAGACTTCTTACATTCCATTTATGAAACGTAGTATCTGTATCTGTTATTGTAACTGTAATGGTTGAAAGTATCTTTCTTACTATTTGGTATTTGGGAATAAATTTGTCTATTTGAAAGGTGTATATTTTATAATTAAAGGACTTTTCTAGCCAGCAACCTAAGTTGTTACATACAACTCCCCCATAGCCATAGGATGCTGGCTAGTAACCCCATATAATGAACTTTACTTATTTGTTATAAGACTTGTAATCAAATGAGTTTTTTCCAAATCCAAATTGAATACCGATATCACATCTAATCCATGTACAATCCATGTAATCCAAACACATTATGGATCTGATGGATTCCTCCAAGCTGCTGGTCTGCATAAAAGGAAATAAAAAACTAATGCTAATGTGTCTACTCGTGAACTACTTAGTTCAAGGTCCGTCATATAATGTCAATACGTATATATATTTCCCGATAAAAAACAACCTTTCGCCCCGTTATACATTCTTCATTCATGTTTACACGTATATATCTTCTTTCAATTATAGGCTGTGAGACCAGCTAATGGCTTGGAACTAGTGTACTCTGAATCATCTCTACTATTTGTATGTATTCTATGACAATAATATGATATTATATATGATGTATTGTGTATAGCTGCAATTTTGAAACGCTCTTATGATTCAGAGTATATTTCTGATAAGTCCGTTAGGAGATGTATTCCTAGAACGTCACTGGAGGAAGATCCTATCTCGTAACGTCCTTGACATATTTTATGAGGCTCAATCAAAAGCTACATCTCCTGATGATATATCTCCTGTCCTGTCTGGTGGTTCATTCTATATTATACACATCTACAAACATAGTATATACTTTGTAGCTGTTATACAAGGAGAAATACCTCCTCTATTCGTTATAGAATTCTTACACAGAATGACTAGCATATTCACAGAATATCTACACGAGTGTACTGAACAGAAGATTAGAGACAAAATAGTATTGATATACGAGATTCTTGAGGAAATGATGGATAACGGATTTCCATTGGCAACTGAGCCTAATCTACTGAAGGAACTCATTCAGCCTACCAACATTGTGAGTGACGTAATCCATAATATAACTGGTAAGGACACAATGGCTTCTCGTCTTCCCGCTTCTCAAATCTCCAACATGCCATGGAGACGTTCTGGCGTAAAGTACGTGAATAATGAATTCTATATGGACATAACAGAGGAGATTGATTGTATAATCGATAAGACTGGAGCAGTAATTTCCTGTGACATCATCGGATATGTAGACTGTGTGTGTAAGCTCTCAGGAATGCCTGACCTTACTCTTACATTCATGAACCCAAGAATTATAGATGACGTCAGCTTCCATCCATGTGCACGTCTCAGACGCTGGGAATCAGAAAGACTTATTTCGTTTGTTCCTCCAGACGGTTCATTCCGTCTCATGACGTTTCAAGCTAGTGCACAGAGTTGTACCACTCTCTGTCTTCCTATTTACGTGACACCTGTATTCACCCTCAAAGAAGCTAGTGGTCGTATGGAAATACGTGTTGGTACCAAGAATACTCTAGGAAAGAATTTGGATGATGTAGAAATAATCTGTCCTATGCCTAAAGAAGTAGTTAACGTTTCACTAGTGTCTACAGTTGGTATGTTTACATTTGATCCTGTTACTAAGGTGATACGTTGGAAAATAGGTAAGCTGATGTCAGGGAAGATAGCTAACCTAGCTGGATCTGTAAGTATTCAGCCAGGAACATCTGTCAGAGCTCGTCCTGAAGTGAGTGTACATTTCAGCTTACCTCTACATGCTGCATCAGGACTGAAGGTTAACAGACTTGAAATGTACACTGAGGACTTCAAACCGTACAAAGGTGTAAAGTATATTACAAAATCAGGAACTTTCCAAGTCCGATCCTAATCTCCACTTCTACCAAATAGGCCTATAATATATCTATATATGGAGTTACTGTTGTTTGTGTAATTCGTATAATTGAATCTAAATCTATAGAGCAATAATTGAACTATTATGTGATATAAACTATAATGAATGATATGTACCTATTTATTGGAGGCATAGCACACTTCTCAACTGCCCCGATTTTGGCGGGATGTTCCGCCTTTTCGAACAAGGCTATACAAAGTAACCATTGGCATATGTACTATACTCCTCATCCTAAATATATATTAACCAAAGTTAACCAATTGGAATGTACTTCTTTAATGTGTAATTTAATGGGTAACCTGTATATAGTATGATAGAGGCAATATACAGAACACAGGGTAATGACTCAGATAATCTGGATAGAGAGAGATTAGAAGAGGTGGAAGAAGTGAGTGGACTTCCTGATGCTCTATCGACAGGAGGTAACAGCAATGAAGTTGTCAGTAGAGTCAGGAAGAAGCAACAGGAGAAACATGAACGAGCTAGAGAAGAATTCAGAGATAAACTCTCTGAGCTGAGTACCGAATACGAAAAGAAGATAGCAGAAGCTTCCTATAGTCTTAAGGAGCATATGGATGACATCACAGAACATATTAATGAGGTTATTATTAGATTACTATCTTACGGTATTTATTGTATTTGATATAACTAATTTTGTAGCTCACTGAACCACTGTCAGACAGAGAAACACTCCTCTTACAGAGTTATTCACAGCTAGAGAGTGTGTGGAGTCAAACTCTAACATTCAGCATTCTACATCAGTCTAGTATTGATACGTTTAGTGATACTCTGTCAGAGATGGAGCGGAAGAAGAGCTCTGCTCTGAATGTAACATTCTCTCAGTTCTCAGAGAGATTCACTCGTGTAGGATATCTCACATCTCCTCAATGTGTATCTCTATTGGAAGAAGAGGCATGGAAAATGAACTACACCCTTATAGAGAATCAAAGGAGCTGTAACCAACTACTGTTTCGACTCAGAGCATCCTACATAGGTTATACAATAGATTACATTAATACTGTGTATTATTCAGGTGCCCAGCGATTATTTGGAGGAGAATCAGAAGATTATTATTATTTAGCACCCTGGGGTACAAATTAATCACATGCTACATACCACTATTCACCTTATATATATATATATATATATATATATATTACAGTCAACTCTCGTTGAATTGAAGCTCAAGCGATTACATCGATATTAACGGAGTTCGATATAACCATTTTTAACCTGAAATTTATATTACTTTGACGGTTTGCGACCATATTTGTATAATTTCAAACTTCGATATTAGCGGGTATTCCGGTATTCCCATGTTCGATATAACGGTAGTTGACTGTATTTATTTCTATAATATTCTTTCTTAGCCCATGAGAAGAAGTATCGGGAGAACTGGCTATCCCTGGTTGAGCTATGGAGAGAACTCAGAATTGAGAAAGCAGTGAGAGAGTTTACCATCTTCATGTCAGAACCAGCTGTACAACACCCACCTCAATTCACCAATCTCCTCCGGGAGTTGTCTAAAGAACAGAGTATCATAAACACTAAAAGAATAGACTTAATATTCACAATATCTGACTTAACACCTCCTATAGTATGTAGTAAATCAGTTCAAGATTGGGAGAAGATGATTAAAGATAAGCACGATAAGCTGGAATCCCTCAATACTCGTTATCTTGTAATGCTTAATGACTGCCTATCTCGTGTACATGAGTACTGCTTGGAAGAGGCTGGAGCTGTTAAGAACAGGCTAGTCAGTAATAAGGTCAGTACTGATAATAATAATAACAAAATGAATATTTATGAATAGTAACTTTTCAAAAGGTTAATTAAGTGACATTTTCAGCTGTTAACATTGCTTAAATTGTATAACTTCCTGTTTCTGGAATTTTACAAACCTTGATTATATCATTTTGCTCATCTTACTCTACGTATACATAGGTATGTGCGGAAGATTATGTCTTTCAAGTAATGAACGACAGACTACTCCCACCAGTAGAGGATCTACAGGCTTGTACTGAAGAGATGCTACACTCTATTGAGCAGTCATTAGACTCTCTTCTCATCGCGCAGCGTAATCAATTGGGTGATATTGCTGACTATGTAGGAGATGGAATGTGTTTATGGCAACAACATGAAAATGGATTGAATAACAAAGAAAGACAGATACAGGAAGAATTAGACGTCACACGAACTGAACACGATACCAAGACTCAAAAGTTGGAATCTTCTCTTGATTTATGGCTAGATAAGCTGAGGCAAGCTGCTTGCAAAACTGACTTACAATACCAGTTTGATCAGGTTGTAAATTTATAGCATTATATTACAATCTGCATCAGATTATCTGAATATATTATAGGCTAAGAAGTATCTGGGGATAATATCTGAAGGATATACTGAGTTCCAACAACAAATGAGTTCTATCATAGAAGACTATCCTCAACAGATAGTAGCACTTGTAAGTATTAGGAGATATAGCTCTGCCGTGCGTACATACAGTCGCATTTGTCGATAACCGTGATATTATGTTCACTATTCAGAAGTGTTCATTGTATCATCGTAGGAATTTTTAGGCATTTACAGTCACATTTTCACTTTTCAACACCTCCAGTTAGAATTCTCATTTTTGCTGTTACAACATTTACTGATTATACAATGTAACTAAATTTACATCTTCTAACAGTTATCTTTATATGAGGAGTCTGTAATGAAAGGCCTATCTATCACAAAGATGCTTCCTAGAGCACCTCGTAAGATAAAACCAGAATGTCTTATTCCTAGCGGTAGGATTACCAGAGCATCATCTAGTGGGAGTATAATAGTAAAGCCGCCTTTGATTATACATGAACCAATCAAAACTGATGGAGGTATTACGTATTACTGGATGCTTCGTTCTGATACAACTGCTGAGTCTAGTGAGCATGTCTTCATTACACAGGTGCGTTAGTTTACAATATTTCTGGAAATATTTATAATATATAATTTCACCTGTTAGGCTACGAGCAGGTATAACATGCTTCTAGATTTAGCTGTAGAGAGTGTCAAGCTCCCTGACAATATGATATTCAAATTTAAGAAGAGTTTAGTTCATTCTTATCTGAACCATCTAGAGACTTGGAAGAAGGAGGGTGTGGAGAGAGCTAAAGGCGTAGTGAGTGCTAAGAACGAAGAATTGTCCTCAGAACTTGAGTTAAGATTACATTTACATGAACCTAGAGAAAATAATATTAACCAGGACATACGTATAGCTAGAGAGGATGAACTGAAAGATCATGAAGGTGATTTTGAGGAACAAGCAAACCTAATTAACACTGCACTGGACAAACAGAAGAGTATACTAACTAGTGAATTAATTCCAACTATTGAGAAGATGACAACAGGATTCCGTGAAAAGTTGAAAGATATAGAATGTCATATAAGCGGTTTGAATAGACACACACAATTACAAGATGTTATAGAGGTTGCTGCTGCAGCTAAATCAGTTCATATCCGTGCTCTAAAGAATTTAATTAAGAAATTCAGAGTTAGTGTAGATGATACATTATACTGTGTTAAGGAATCTAGTGTTATTTATAGCCAGGAGCTGCTAACAGTCTCAGAAGGGAAGAACTTTGCTCCTGAAGAGATTGAGAACTTTACTCGTAGGCTTGACTCTGTTATGAAGAATGTTGATGTATTTGAGACTTCTATCAAGGCTGATATCGATACTCTACAGAGTCATAACTACCAAGTGGCTTTAGACATATTCGGGAAATTGTCTGAAAAATTTGATCACAATCTTGTTGATATAAATTTCATGGAAAGAATCACCGCAAAGTTCAATGAAATACAACTACAGATCCGTATAGAAATAGCTGCCAGCAATTCTCAAGCTGAGGACATACAACACCACGTACTGCTACTCACAGAATTAGTGAATTCTCTACAACAAAAGTATGAAGAAATAGAATCTCCAGATTATGAGTTGATTAGGTGTGCTACTGATGAGCTATACAAGAAAACACAGACACGAATAGACTACCTATTCTGCTACTGTTCTCCTTCTGATAAGAACCAAGCTTCTACTTTTATCAAATTCCAGAAGGTTACTTCTGATGTGATTTCAGCTATGGGAGTTACTCGCTCAATTGTACAGGCACCCACTAGGAGGGACACAATAACGCCATCTACGGATCAATCGGCTACCCCTTCACTTGCTGTCATAGACATGGAGAGAGCTCCATCTTCTAACAGGAGTATTCCTAGATCTAGAACACATACGCCAACTCTTACTGGAGAAAAATCATACATGAGTCAGAGGAGAAAGGGATTGAGTAGATATCAGCTGTTGAAGAACCCTAGTTTTGGTATGGAGGGTGGTAATGATACAAACAATCCTACATCTTTACTACCTAAGATTAGGAAACTTCTCTATTCAAAGAATGATGAATTTTTTCAAATGAGTGATAGTTTCTACAGATCTCGTAGCTCCAAGTCAATTCTACGCATAGATTCTTTACCTGAAACCTCAGAGATGTGTATGCTTAATGTTAACAAGAGACTACACTCGTATCGCACTCAGATAGAAGAATATCGTATACAGTGTATACAAGAGCTGAGAGGACAACTGGAGAAGTTGTATGCAACTATGTCTAACATGCCTCTTGCTGTTTTTACTGGTATTCTGTATCAAATTACTTTAGTATTACATTCTGAGAAGAAAGAGGTTGTCAAAACCTTCTCTGAAAAGTTTACAAACTTTGAGGAGATAAAGAAAATGAATCGAGCTCAACTGAGACCAAATCTAGGACATATTGCTAACAGAGATATTCTTGATAAATTATGTCAATGTGAAATAGGCAGACACAATTCCGTTATTCAGGCTTTCGAGAAATGTAACAATACAAAAATGGAGCAGCTGACTCTAAGTGGAGAAAGTTTTACTTCTCAGCTTGAGGATAGAGTAACCTTTCTGAGTGATTTATTTCAGAAAGTAACTCTTCCAAGTACCATAATTAAACTAGCTGATAAACATGACAAACAAATAATATCTTCTGTAAAGCGTCTAAATCCTTTACCAGAGAATGAGCTTGATTCAGAACCAAACTCACAGATGTATATAGATATTCCTAAGCGATGGTTTAATAAGGAAGTAGAATATCTAGAGAAGTTATCTCTCATTCCCTCCCTTCCTGTTCCAAACATTTCTGATTTATACTCCATTCTATTCGAGAGCAGAGACTCTATCTTCATGGCATTCTTTAAAGATTTTGTCTCTGAGCTTAGAGAGAACACTGATGATAATGTTACAAGAATAACTCGGGAGAATGTTGCTTTTGAAGTTTGGGAAAAATCTGTAACGGATATCAAATCTTTATTCATGTAGCACCCAACAGAGAACGAATAACTATCTTATCTATGTGTATTATTATTCTAGTATTGCAACTCTTCACTCTTGTAACCATCAAGATCATATCTATTCCATACAAGGTAAGAATTGTAATTACAATAATTATTACATATTATGACTGCAGTTACATGTTATCGTGTACCTTAATTATTAGATACTTTGACCAAACTATGTATTAATTGTATAGTAATATTACTCATGTACAGCTAAGGTTAAAAATGATATACTGCCATCCTCTTGCTAGTTTGTCATTACGTTAATACAACACATATGTAATGCATTCCACAATATTCATTGTTCAGATACGTACCAAATTTATGCATCATGTTACCTGGTACCTAATACGTTGATTTGTTAATTTAAAATTGTACATTAAATCATCACACCTGCAGGCTAGTTTACTGTGTATCAATAATTTCAATGATTATCGGTCCGAGATTACATACAGGCTTAACTCATACTAATCTCAGTTTAGCTAGCATGATGGACAATCATTTAAATAATATTGCAATTTGCGGATAATCTTCTTCATTCCAAATTGTTCTCTTTGATTTTAACAGTCAGTAAAATAATATAAAACGTCAAAATTGCGAAATTAGCACATTTATGGGAAAATATTGTACATTTCTAAGAACTTAACAATCAACATATTTTGTTTATTAACAATTTGAATGTGTAATATTTGCTTTTGTTATCAATAGATTCAATTACTGATAATCAATCTGAAGATAATACATATTTCAGTATTGGCCGTCATAGCATACCGCATGTATGTAACAAATTAATTCTCAATAAATTATTATTATTATACTCCATTTACACGCAGCAAGATGTTGTAGGCAAAATATATTCTAATAATTATGTTTCCCTATTTGTCTTCAAAGGACCTGTAACTGGAATATTGTGAATTTATTAAAGGAACGATTTTTTTACAACTTTTCTAACCAACATCCTATTTGGTGATAACAACGATGGGGTTGCTGATATCTTGTAATATTACATAGCAACTTAGCTGCTGGAAGATAGCTAGCAACCAAGTTTCTCGAAAATGACAATAATAATATTTATCCTTAATAAACCTCAACAAGTAAGAGCCTCATTCATATGTTATAGCTATAACATGCAAAACAAATTATACGTATACTTGGATATTAAAGTTGGGTTTTCTAAGACACCGTAAGTAGTATTAATGGGTTAACATGGGATAGAATTTGACAATTATTTAATTATAATTTCATGAATATACTTGTAAATCTTTTGACCTGATCTCGCACAACAGAGATACACACCTGCATCGCTATCCTCAACTTGAGTAATTACAAGATCATTATCAACAGAAGTAGGTGCGGATATTGTCTCCAAATTCTTACTCCATTTTCTGTTTGCAATAAGAGACGAGTTACAAGCAAGGTTTACCTGCTCCCCCTCAAATACTTCACGTATCTCACCATCATCATATGTATTTGGTAGCTGTATTGGAATAATATACGTGTAGCTTATTCTACCATTGACGTTAACCGCATCACACTTGTACCTTCCTCCATAGTTAATATCAGGATCATGAATTGTGATCTCCTTCCTGCCTCTAGCTGACGCAATGTTCGTACTCTTTTTAAAATTTATCCATGTATCGTTATGATACCAAGTGTAAGTTGGCTTTGGTTTACCTCGCACCGGGCAAGTTAGTGTAAATTGGTTGTGGCAATTAGGAGTGACTGTTCCCGGATGTGTTATTTGATTGTTAACTACTCTGATTTCTTCATTTTGTCTTGCTTCGACGGTTAATAGTTGCGTCCTCTCTGAAGTACCACAGGTAGTGTTTATCCGACAAGTAATTGGTCCTGTATCTTCTACTCTTGTCGATATCATCAGCTGTGCACTATTCACTCCCATCATGTCAAAGCTGAATCTTTTCGGTAAATCTGCTACAGCTGTTCGCTCTGTTCCCACTAAAAACTCTATTGAATTTGCTTGTATTACGTTACTCAAAGAACACTCTAATGTTATCCTTTCTTTTTCTTCTACAACCTGATCTCCTGTCATTTGTATACTCATCGGCTCACATATGGTTACTTCAAACATAGCTTCAGTATATCCGTACAGATTACTACCTGTACAATTATAATTTCCCGTGTTAGAAACTACAGCATTATTGATTGTAATCTCATCTTCTTTGACGACAAGGTTATCTCCAGAACTCAGCTCAGCTCCCTCCAGCATCCATACGTATATAGGCTCTGGGACTCCAAATATAGGACACCTCAGAATAACTTCAGAATTAACTCTGTGTATTTGTTCTTTTACGAATGGAATCTTCCAGGGCGGTGAAACCACAATTACTATGTGGTGCTGTGTGATTAATCTGTAGTCATTAAAAGAAATACACTGATATAGTCCTGTACTGTCCATGTCTATTTCCAGCGTGATACCATCTCCATTCAGTCGTGGATCACTGCTATCTATTTCAGTTAACACATTATTTGTTCCTAATGTTATTTCTTTCCAGATTGTTATCACTGAGCATTCGAATACATTTGGTTTTATTGGACAATCTAAAGTGAGAATGTTTCCTTCTACTTCTGTATGGTTAAGCCTGACTGCTTCGTATTGGAGTTCTCCACATGTCCTGACGCTTAAGAAACCTTCTGCATACGTATAGCCTATTAGATTTCTAAGTGTGCATCTGTAAGTTCCCTGATCACTACCTACAACACCTAAAATACATAGTGTGTAATCTTCATTAATGCTCATTCTTCCTTCATCTGTTAATTCTACGCCTTCTTTTGTCCATATTACTGCAGGTGTAGGATAACCCTGTAATAAGGAACAAACTAAACAAGCTGTCGATCCTACTTCTACATTCTGGCCAATTCGAGTGGTGTCTAGTCTTGGTGGTTGATATACAGTCAATTGAATTGAGAGATAATCACTTCCCAATCTATTAGTAGCTCTACACTCATAATTTCCATTATGTATATCTCTCTGTACGTTATTTATCAATAAATCTGGTAGTTCGTTAAATGAGATATATTCATCTTCACTCACTTGTTCATCTTGATAATACCAGCTGACTGACGGAGTAGGTGAGCCTGTAACGTCACAGAACAGTCTCACATTTCGACTCTCTGTTACTTTGTACTCTGCTCGTGTTGTTGTAATTGAGGGTATAGTATCTTGATTCTGGTACGA
Organism: Oopsacas minuta; assembly: GCA_024704765.1. NCBI lineage: Eukaryota > Metazoa > Porifera > Hexactinellida > Lyssacinosida > Leucopsacidae > Oopsacas > Oopsacas minuta. The sequence continues at coordinate 819,172 of JAKMXF010000365.1, forward strand.
AGCAATACCGAAGTTTTTCCTACTTGACCCGACACAATTCGTTACTCTACACCAATATAGTCCTAAGTCCTGAGGTGAAAAGTTTGAAATACACAATTGCCATTCATTATTCTGTTCGTATTTAGCAGAGTTGCTTAGTAAAGTATTTTGTTTGTACCATTTATATGTGTAATCAAGATTAGTTACCAGAGGTTGACAGCTCAAACAGAAATCCTCATTCAGTATCGGTAAGGGGAGACTTGCGTCACTAAATGTAGGTAGATTTGTTTCTTGGAAGAAAGCTCTGAAACTATATGATTCCCATGAGAAAGGATTTGATGCATTACATGTATAGTCTCCTGTCTTGTCAATTGGAGCATCAATGACAATCAGGCTATTTTGAGAGTCTATTTCGAATCCATCTTCACCACTGAGTATTATCACGTCATTGAAATACCAGTTAATCTCAGGTATTGGGTACCCTGTTGCTTCACACGGAAAACTGACTGTATTTCCACTACAGAAGTCTTCTTTATCAGGAATAACTGTTATTACAACCTCCTGTTTAACTCTAAGTTGATGTCTCTGTATCAACACTTCTCCACAACTAGCCACAATACACGTGTACTCACCATCATGTCCTGTAGTGACACTTGTGAACGAGAGAATGGATCGGATTATCTGTCCTGATATTGTTGTTGTTACGTCATCACGTGGAACAGCTAGATTATCATCCTTATACCAACTGACTGTAGCTCCCAGACCTCCTGTAACCCTACAGTATATATTAGCACTTCTTCCTACTGTAACAATAATGTCCTGTGGAATAGATGTAAAACTCGGCACAGTGCTAGCCGTCACAGTACAACTTTTAAACTTTGATCCGTATCTATTCCTTGCTTCACAATAGTATACACCAATGTCATTTGAGTTAGGATTCAGTATATCTAATCTGCCACTAGAATATTTGTTATATTTTGATGACGTAGTTAATAGAGCTCCTAACTCTGTGTACCAGTAGTATGTCAGTGTAGACTCACTTTCTGCTTCACAATCTAATCTTAAATTACTTCCGTAACATATGTTAGCATCACAATTTGTTGTTATTATTTCAGGTTCTGTCCCCATTTCGAGTGTGTATAACAATCTCTTGATTACATCTTCTTGTGTTACCAAACATGTTATTGTATTTCCATTATCAGTCTCATCTAATGGTCCTATCCTCATTGTGTTATCAATAAGTAAGTTGTATTTATTCGAATTAGCCGTATCTATCTCAATATTGTTCTGCCACCAAGTTACTACAGGTTTTGGGAAACCAATATAAGCACAAGGTAGCTCTTTTATATCTCCCGCTATGTAGGGAGTTGTTCCACTCACTTGTGGTGTTGTAATATCAGCGTATACGTTAATACAAAAGCTAGCAGAATGTTGTTCTCCCCATTCACTTTCTACTTGTATGACATAATCTCCTGCGTGTTCCGCTCTTAACTGAACGATATCCATCCTCATATTGTTACTGTAGAAATACACTCCGTTTTCAGGCTGTATTTTTATCAAAGAACTCCCATCGACTCTGAACCAACTCACACTCACTTCGTAGCTGAATTGTCGACTGAGTGTCACTCTTAGAGATACAGCACTTCTGAGACTATAGTAACCGCATGTTGGATGGTTTACTATTCTAAGTGGGCTACCGAGCCGCACTTCCACAACACTTACATTCGTTTGAACACCATTATTTCCAGTACACTGGTAATAGCCTTCATCATTTTGGTATGAGATAGTTGTCCTATAGGTACTCCCACCTGACTGAACCAAATCTCCGTTCCTATACCAGGTTATATAATAATCTGGAATACTAATAACCATGCAATGCAGTAACAGTGTACTTCCTCTTTCAACATACACCACTGGTTTGAAATTGTTATCATAGTAAGATGGTTCTCTCACACTGAGTATCGTCTCTATGTTATTGTCTACAGGAGGAGGTTGAGTGGTTCTTGTTCCTTTTATATTTACCTCTGCCGTAGTTTGATATGAAGGTCTTACTGTTGTTGTTGTTGTTATTCGTTCAATAGTTACAGTAATGGTTTCTGTAGCAGAACCCTCACTGTTAACAGCTTCACACATGTACTCTCCCGTATCGCTTAAGGTGGCGCTTGTTATAGTATATGATGAAAAGAACTCATTTCTAGCGATCCTAATTATAACCCCATTCTTCTTCCAAGATATAGTTGGTTGGGGTATGCCGCTATAAGTACACTGTAAAGTAATTCTGCTGCCTTCCAAGAATATCCCTCCCTCCCTCGCGCCCCCTCCTACTAGCTTGGGCGGCCTGAGATTATTTCCAGCCCAGCTTCCCTGCAAAGTAAATACCAAAAGAATTGTACAAATAGCTAGTAAGTACATGCTCCCACTGTTTCTCGTAGTATATACAGGAGTTGTTTAGTATACTGCTTTATATAGTGGAAGCGTATGTAGAAAACTGGCTTACAAAAGATGGATCGAATTACTTTTCTACATAATTGCATAATGTATTTGGTGTGGTAGGAAGTTTTGCTGCCAAATTATTGCATATTTCTTCCATACATAACCGATGTTATGGTAATCTGCAGCTTGAATGGATTCTAGTGAAAACACCTAACAAATTACTGTGTATAATATATATGGCAATCCCACTATCAGATTTAAAATCACTCTTTATGGAAGTACTATTTTAATATGTTAGATTAACTCAATACTCACTTCCTTGATGTTCTTGCATTTATGCTATATGGGAATTAATTAATTAATTAATTCGAAATCATATAGTCACACACCTGGAATACAATTTGTCTGATTAATGTAAGTACGTAGTTACAGTTATATTTACGCAAATGCAATTATTAGAATATTCCTTTATACCTTTAATTGACCGTAGCTCCTTGTTGGAACAATGCTGGCTTCCCAGTACATCTTCAACCTATGTTGTAACATAGAATTATTGATGATATTCATCGCAATTGGAACTATCATAGGAGTACAGGGGCTGAATAACACAGTACTCACGCTTATGGTTCCGCCAGAAGCATATCCAGGTGGAACCATAGATTTATATTGTGAATCTTCTACCACGGGCCTATTGTACAGATGGGTGGATGTAGATTCTACAGAAATTATATCAGAAGATCAACAATACTCTCTTACCATTGCTGAAAGTACTGAAGTAATTTCTAGAACAGTCGAATGTCAAGCATATATCAGTAGTATGGTTGTTGCGAAAGAATCTGCAACGTTTACAATTGTATTTGTGAGCAGAGTTACATTTGATATCAGAGAGCAGGATAGTATTAACCCACGAGAAGTTGTTATCCAGTGCTTCGCTTCTGCAACTGTTTCGAGAGCTCCTAAAATCTCCTGGTTTTACACTTCACTGACAGAAATAATTCAGATAAGTGTTTCTACCACTGGTTACCAGCAAATAGGAAATGTGTTAACTATATTAAGTACAGATCCTGCAAGTTCAGGAGTATATGAATGTAGTGCTACCCTTGATGACGTAGCTTCTACTACAAAGAATATGTCTACTACAGTACAGATATATTCTCCTCCTGTGGTCTCTCTACAGCAACCTTCTAATAGAGATGTGTTCTCTCCCATACAGTACTCTAGCTTCGAGATTACCTGTGACGTCACAGGACTTGATACACCGATGATTGAGTGGCTTGTGAATGGTCTCCCTCCTGACCCAACAGCTGTGACTTCTAATATGCTAGTTATCACAGAACCTGGTATGTCAATAATTATTTACTACAATACATCCTCGATGATCCAAACAGCACACTACCAAATGTGAAGGAAACCCCGCTAAGTGGATTAAGTTCTGTTCGGATTAGCGATGGAATACTGTGTATTTACATAACTAATTGTTCACCTAACAACCTGTTATTTAGATGCTAACTCATTAGATGTGATTACTGATGTTTCCTATATACAGTATTCTCTTACTATTTCAAGTGTACAGCTTGACTTAACTTCTGTATCGTGTCTTGCTTCTAACCACCTCGGTTCAGCACAAGTAGATGCTCAGATCCGTGTAGAGAGGCTAGGGAGACCGTGTGCTCCTCTTAATTTTATTCTGATTGGACACAATTCTTATTGGGTTGAGTTGAAGTGGAATATCAATACAAATTGTGAAGAAAAGTACTTTGCTTCTAGCTACATTTTGGAGTACACCTCGAGAGGTGTGGCTCTTAAAATAGAGTACTTCTTAACCCAAGGGGACGTTAGAAACATAGAATACACTTACATATTATATCATCTTTCACCATACACAGCTTATCAGGTTATATATGCACTTATTATAATTATTTGAAGTGGATGCTTTAGATAGCTCATTTTAAATTTAGCTATTGCTTCATTCCTGCAGCTGATAATAACCATGGATATTTATGGTGTCTAATTAATGTCTAAACGTAGTAATTATTGTTTATTTATTTCAGATTCGTGTATCAGCAAGGAATGAGTATGGAACATCAGAGTACACAGAGTATATCACTGTAGTGACGTCACCAATAGACAAAAAGGTAATATTCTATTATGGTATTGAGAATGGAGACAGTGAGATGGAGCACGGTTACTATACACAGTCTATAGCTCTAAGAGCTACTACTTCTATACCTGTGGGGAATCGTAGGATAGAATCTGTATATGTGTCTCCTTTCGGTGCATTCTCTCTAGACAGGAGGAGCTACTCCTGGTATCCACAGAGATTTGTACCTTACGGTTACATTCAACGTAAGTCTAGTGCTAAAAATTTACAAAAATTACCTAATACATTGTTATACAGTTTTATTCATTCTTTTATTTTGGGAGAGAATTTCAATTCTTTTAAGAAGTTAAATACACACCTCCATACTTAACTTTCATTAGAGTTTGCTATGGTCCTATCATCTTCTTGACTTTTCTATCTTGATTAATTTGTGCTCCTTTTGATATTCCGTATGACTCTAGAACTTTGGAGGAGTTGAACAAATATTTGACACATCTAGATCGATTAGATGTGGGTTTTCAAGGTAGAGATTGTTACGGTTTACCCTTACTCTCTTTTGGTAGTCTTTTTGTGCTTGTATAATCTTCCTACGTATCAATGGAACATCTTCAAAGTTGAGCGTTTGAGAAGGGTTTTTCTGCATTTCTCTATTTCAGCTAGACTGACACAAGCTAATCTTGCTAATGGTTTTACTTCCAGTTTTGTGGGTTGATCTTTCCTTGATTTGGTGAAATTCTGCCTCTGTGTTTCACAAGACTATCCTTCTTCTCTCTACTTACCTCATCTCTCTTATTGTTATGGAACGGTACTTTTAACTTAATCTTCTTCTCCATGTCAGGTTTTGTTTTCTCTTCTGGCAGACGACAGATAGGTTGACAGTACGGACTATCTCCGGTTTTATAGTTGAAACGGTTATTTGCGAGTTGAATAGGCAGCTTTTTCTCTGTCAGACCTATTACTCTAGCTCCTGCAGCATAGTGTGCTACCACATGTGGATACTTACGCTCTTTCTTATGATAGTACCATTCTATCATAGAGGAGAGCGCAGTCTTACGCATGAATTTAGTGAGAGCAGAGAATAGGAGAGATTGACTGTTTTTGTTTTTGCTGTCATCACGACTTTCTAGGAACTTTTCTGTTGACGTCATGAGATGTAAAAATTCATAGAAATCTATTTTTCCATTTCCATCATCATCTATTACTACCAGTATATCAATTATCTCTTCTTGTGTTAACTTAATGTCAACTGAACATAGAGCTTTCTCCAGTTCATCTGCATCAATTGTCCCTCCTCCATTCAGGTCGAACAGATTGAATACTTCTTTGAAAGCTTCTACTTGCTTCTTTGTAATTCACATATTTTCTCTTGTGTTGCTTTCACGTCACCTATTTGCATAGGTTTGACAGAATTTACAGAAATGTTATCCATCTCTGTTTGACACTTTAGTGCGATAGCTTTCCTACGATTAGGAACAGAGACTCTGCGACCATCTTTCAACTCTTCTTCCTGTGTTTCTATTTTGTTATTAGTTTTTACTACCTTATTATTATCACACTTAACTTCTATAGAAGACAGATCTGTTAGAACCTCTTCCTCACTTTTACTTAGATCCGATATTCTCCACCTTTCTATATCTCCGTATTCTCTCTTCACTTCTATTGTTTTATCAATGTGTTCTGACATTTAATTTAATATAATTATATACATGTGTGATTCCTGCGGATTTTATTCTATTTTATACAGAGTTATATTCTGCATATTTCACTTGTTAGAATGATTGATTTTGATTCGTCCACACTAACGAAGTATGGTGCCTCTCAAACTCAAGTAAATAATTTTCAGTTGTTACTCAATACATTTCTTATATCAATTATCAACATCTCATTTGTCTTTTGAATTCATCCGCTATTGTTTGATCACCTAGATCTCTACCTGCTGGCCCCGTTCTGGTCAGACATAGACTATAGTGAAGAAGGTAGTATATCATACAGAGTGTATCAGTCTGGAAATGATGCAGTCCATGATTCAGTGATAGAGGAGGCTACACAGCTGTCTATTTCACACGCTAATGCTGATACTAACTTCAAAGCTCTTGCTGTTATTGTAGCTACGTGGTCAGAAGTAGTACCCTGGGGGTATAAGACTGGAGATATGGAAAGAAATACATTCCAAGCTGCCATGGTTACAAATTATGAACAAACATATACTCTATACGGTTACAACTGTGGAGACATGTCATGGTCAGGCAGTCCTGCATACCCAACTTCCCCTGTAATAGGATTCAATGCAGGAGGAGTCCTTAACGCTAATCACCGCTTTTCTTATCAACCTAATTCACATGAGATTGCTTGTCGATTATCCATGAATTGTAAGACAATTTATCAATTAATTATACGATACAACTTAACTTGATATCTCTTGTAGTTACCCTTACGATAGTGGGTTACAGGATCTCATTGAACTTAGACGAAATCAATCCAGCAGAATTAGCTTGTATAAGATGGTTTAGTAATGATTTGACTATCAACAGTCATCTCCCTGTTACCGCTGCCTCAGCATTTCCCTGTCCTTGTAACTTTTTCCAAGCTATAGTTGATGCTCGTTACAGATATGATTTCGTTGCTAGATCAACGGGTATATACAATTTCAATGTGGACTGTTTTGTGTCAAGATTTTCTGTTTCTGGAAATTTTCAAAGGTATTATCTACTTAATTATAGGTTATTATTAAAATTGGTAATTATTACAGCAATTATTTCTCTTATGTAGATGTTGTTATGATTTTAGTTCAGATTCAAATTCTGCTTCCTTCCTCTCTTCTCTCGAACTTACCCCTGTAATAAACTCGGGTAATCAGAGAGGCTCCATCCTCTCAAGTAACCCCGTATTCTACCCCAGTGAGAGCTATCAGGAATACAAAGAGAGAGATGAAGAAGGGTATGTACAGTGTTGTTCGTTGTCTAACAAATGTGATCTATTTTATCGGAGGAGACCTAGTCAGAATTGTGATCGTTATGTATTCAGACCTTTCACTTGGGGGTTTGGTGATCCGCATGTTATTTCAATGGATGGATTTATGTATACATTTAATGGAATCGGTGAGTTATCTATATTATTAAATCTCAAATTGTGTGTGTCTGTCACGTTCCCATATAGAAAAGATATAAGTTCAGTTCATAAAGTCCAGCACCAAATATTACACAACATAACAACATTGTACTGGGGTAATCGAGTATGCTGAGTCCGAATATGGTATTGTAAACAACATATTGTGAATATTTTAAGTAAGCAAATCTCAAATTCGTAGTAGATTCATACTTTCAACGACTATACTGGGTAATCGAGTATGCTGATTCCAAAAAATATTGTAAACAACATTTCATAAATATTTGTTCACTTTGATGACATAAAGGAAGCAGATTAAATATTATGGCAGTATCATGTTTGCTACGGTTAATATTATGAGTTTATGTACTCGAGGGCCGTAGGCCCGAGTGAGGCACGAAGTGTTCGCAACCGCGTAGCGCGAACAAGCCCGCTATTATGTTTGAAATTTCTTGTTATTTTAATTTCATTCAATTAATATATTTACTCAATACTTTGTATAGGAGAGTACTGGTATTTGTTCCCAGTGGAACAATGTGACTTCCAAGTACAAACTCGTACACAACCAATCAGAGATACAGAAGCAACTGTATTCACTTCTATAGCAGTTAGAATCAATAACTGTTCTACTGTGTTTGTGTCTCTGTTGGGCAGAGATGATCTGTCTCTATTTGTAGACCAACAGAATCGGACAGATGATATTCATTCAAGTAAGGAAATCATGGATGATTGTGTTAATATTGAGTACTTCCCACCAAATGGAACAGATGTGTGTGATAAGTTTCATTTTCATCTCATAATATGTATTTGGTATATTCTTAAAATTTGTAATACTATTTCTTTTTATTTTGAGATTTATATTGATTCTTTATTTCCTTTGATAGAAACCAGAGATTAAAATAGTTTATAAAAATGGAGCATTTCTAAACGTAAGAGCTAACACAGACCTGATCAGTATGAACTTCTCTCTCCCTGACAGCTGTAGAGACAGAACTAGTGGACTTATAGGTCAGTGGGATGGAGACATAAGTAATGACCTGTTGATGAGGAATGGTACTCTCCTGTCTCAGAATGTGACTGATAGAGAGAAAGAAGAGTTTGCTGATTCTTGGAGGATAACACAAGATGAGAGCTTTATGGTGTATGAGATGGAAACCTACGCAACAAACAAGTAATTATTCCGAATATGCTTCTTAATTTCATAACATTAATGTTCAGATTCTCAAACTCTGGTGTTGCTTTGCCACATCCTATTATCACCGCACCGGCGCACTCGAGTTGACGCATTTTATCAGGTTTGGAAATAATTGGCCGCGTTTGGTCAGAATGGCCATATAAATTCAACTTGACCAAAATGACGTAAATATCTCTGTTGCATGATTTAATACATAATACTTGTATGTATGGTAAACTCCCCGTTATAGCGAAGAGTTCTTTATCCCCTATAGGTTGAAAGTAATTGGTTTACTCCGCTTACAATGAAATGAAACGAGGCTCCCGAGCACTTCGTTATAACGAGAATTCAACGTAAGAACTTTGGGATTATTCTTACGCTTAATATATTTCTAGCCCAAATACAGCACCTTTCATCTACTTAGATGAGTTTATTGAAGATGCTAATATAACTACAGAAATACAAGCATTGTGTAATGGCAATCAAATCTGTCTCTTTGACGCTGTCGTGACTAATGACACTTCTGTTGCCATGGGAACCATATTCATATCTGAAGAATCTGAGGAGACAGTGAGAGTAGGTAACAACATCCCTCCTCTCATTCAGACACCTCTCCTACTGTTCCTATCTCTGGACAACCTGACCACTTTTGAATTTAACGTGACTGATGAAGACGAATTCTCAGTTAACTACGCTCTCTCTCCTCAGTCTGTGTTTACTGATATTCTGCTACACAACCTGACACAGTCTGTGTTTGAGTTACAGCTGAGATTGATTCATATACCTGACTCTATGAATATGACAATAATTGCAAATGATTCTATCGGAGTGAGTCTAGTTAGTGTGTATGTGGTTGTGTGCCATTGTGAGAATGGAGGTTACTGTTCAGATAATCCATCTGGTACAGATAGTGTAGGAGACAGCGGTTATATCAGATCATCTTGTCAGTGTCCTCTAGGCTATGAGGGTGTGTATTGTTCTGATATTATTCTAGATCCATGTTTGCAATCAGTTTGTGAAGTTGAAACTTGTCCAGCTGGTACTGAGAAGAATGACAATTCGTTGAGATGTGAAGGTGAGTGTTTGAATAACATTTACAAATCCATTACATTATGTGTAAATAATGTAATTACGACTGTAGATTTTGATGAATGTGAGACAGAGTGTTTGGAATCAACCAGGATATGTCAGAACACTTATGGCAGTTATATATGTACTTGTGCCCTTGGATACGAAGAAGCAGGAGAGGAATGTATTGATGTAAATGAATGTAGCTTTATATTATCTCCTTGTCAACAGCAATGCAATAATATTATTGGTAAGTCAATACTAATGATAATTATCTCAAAAGTGTTATAAGGAGATACCTTAAGGTCGGAATTAAGTACGTATCGTATTTTCACACTTTGGTTATATCTCACAATGATCCTAGAGATGAGGTTTCAACTGCTAATTAGGGGCAATGGTTTCCTGTGGAGTTTTTGCCCCGAACTATAACTGTGCTACATTTCTGTCGATTTTTTAAGATATTTGTATTTTTCAGCTACTTGTACAACTTATTCTATACTTTCCTATAGGCTCATTCGTGTGTGATTGTGATACAGGGTATGCACTACAACCAGATGGTTCAACATGTAAAGCAGTTTCCAATACATTCCTTTGTCCAGCTGGTTACTCGTGTCAGGATAACGAGTGTACTTCATTAGCAGATAATTTAGTGTGTAGTTACTGTGAGAGCGGTACCCAGCTGAGCAGTGAAGGGACATACTGTGTAGATTTAGATGAATGTACTCTACAGGCTGGTATATGTCCTTATCCTAGTTCTACTTGTGTAAACGCACAGCCCTTGTATTTTTGTCAATGCAACCAGGGATACGATGCAGATTCACAGGTAGTCGAATATTGGATGGTGGAATATTTGCTCGCCCATTTTTTTAGAAACAAATAATTACTCACTTTCAAATTTTTTTCTTAATTACAGTGGAACCACGTTAATTCCCAGATATGACGGACAAATATTTACACAAAATCAGGATCCTACAATGGTTATTCAAATGGTATATCCCGGATAAAGCGAAAGCATTTTGACCGTCCGTTTCTGTTCGAATTAACAAAGTTCCATTATATTTCTTAAATTCATTTTCTTGTGCTTATTTATCTGTAGGGCGTGTGTGTGGATATTAATGAGTGTATCAGCGCTTCTCCAGTTTGTGGAGAGTTGGAGCTGTGTATTAATAATCCAGGATCTTACATGTGTGTTTCAAACTGTTATCGCAATGGTATGGTTGTTATGAATGGAGATATTTGTAAAGGTGAGTATTTATTCTCGTTGTTCTTGTATATAAGACCTATTCCAAGTATTAGGACTGAAATATATCCAAACAAACAATAATCTTGTAGCGATAAATTTGGAGTGACACTGCTGAAGCAATTTTCTTATTCTGGCCTATGATAAAGTAGCAAGGGTTATGGGAAGATCTGGAATAGGTCCTGTTAATGTTACATTGTCAGCGTTCCCATCCATATTTGAATGGTTAGCTATAAATTCTTTCCTGAAAAAATATCCTAATTATGCTTATAATTAAATATCCTTTAATTCGTTTTCCCAAAATTGGATTTTTATTTTTTATCACATGTAGTCATGTACAATAAAAAACTGTTATTTAAGTGTGGGATAATTTTCTTTCTATGGTTGTTACTGATAAATGGATTCTGCTATATAAAATATTTATTAAGTATTTTTACTATTTAATATTATCCAAGAATCACTATATATTGCCCCACATAAAGATAGGAGTAATTTATCTAATCGATTGCTGATTTCAAGGCACGCGTATCCACCACATGGTTATTTAGTGGTTCATAAGATATCCAAAATATTTACGAATTTATAGATATTACTCCAATCGATAATACTACTACTCCCAGAGTACCTGTAAATGAAGAAGTAATCGCTATTACTTTTAACCTATCACTATCAGCACTGACATCTATACTCAAAGATAATAACAGCTCACTAACTGACATGTACTCTGCTCTAGCGGCCTTACTGGAAACTCCGCTTATGAAAATAGATATAGTAGAAACTGTAGGTTCTGAAGGTATGCTAGTACTTCTTCTGATGTCTACTAACTTTCAAGTGGAACCTCGCTTCACAGTTGGATTGCTACAGAGTTCTATGAATCAGCATTGGAAGCCTTTCTATGTATTCGTTACTAATGTTACTATTAGTGAGGGTAAGTGTACAGTAATTCAGTTGAATACATTTAATATCGATAATTAAGGACTGCACATTTTTGGTGCATGAACAAAACATATTCCTCCGCAGCTATCGAATATCCTGATTCCGAAAATATATTAAGACCTGATGGAGAGAACACGAATACGAAATTTCAAGCCTATTTGTATTGACTGTTGCTACTTATACTTGTATTTATCAATCTTTAGTTAACATCACATTAAGAGGGAACTTTAACGTGAAGTCTATCCTCATTATAGGGATATGTACCAGTATATCTCTAACTTTATTACTGTTATGTCTTGCTTCTTTATGGATACTCTACAATACCATGGGTATAAGACAAACAACACATTCAGCTCCAGAACCTTCTGTTACCAGACCTAAATTGTGAGTTTTGTTATATATATTTAATTTATAATATATCAAACATATTATTGTTTAAGGAGTGTACTGCATGGAACTAGAGCTGTAATACAAGCTGGCTTACGAACCTCCTCACCAGATAGTTTGTCAAATATGGTTATACAGTCTAACAATATAACTTTATCTAAACTGTCCTCTTACACATGTCCAAACATGGAATATGAGAGTAATTCTGAATTTGATTTGCTATCAAATACTCTACACACATGTAAGTAGTAATAGAGTTAATGTATCATTTATTGTTCGAATATGTATATACGTAATCTTATTTGTAGTTGAAGATATTCCTCCTGCTTGTGAGCTGAAAAATCGTTTCACGAATATCTTACCTCCTCCCCACTCCAGGGTACCTCTCTTCCTCAAGTATGGACTTCCTAACTCTGACTACATTAACGCTAACTTTATTCGGGGCTACAACAAAGTACCTAGAGTGTATATCGCTACACAGGCACCTATGTTCTCTACAGAGCAGGACTTCTGGAGAATGGTGTGGTGAGTGTGTGTATGGGAATTTCCCTATTAATTGAAACTACTGTATAATGCCGTATACGATAATTGGAGGTATTGCTATATTATATTTAATGCATTGTTAATAGGGAGCAAAATGTAGGAACAATCATAATGTTAACAGAGATCATTGAACAGGGAAGAGAGCAGTGTTTTCCATACTGGCCTGATTACGACACTATTAATTCATTGGTGTCTGGAGAAATAGTGATATTAGCTAGAAGTAAATTGGTGAAGGAGGATTATCAGATCTGTACTTTTATACTTAGACATAGAGGGGTAAGCTAATGTGAAAATAATGTGTAATAATTCTATTATTTTTATTTATAACCTAAATTCTAAATTGCTACTAATTTAGATCGATGAAGTTCACGAGGTGTCTCACTACTGGTACAGGAAGTGGCCTGAATACGGGGTCCCTGACAATCCCAACTCACTCGTTACCTTGTTACTAGAGACACGTACAGAGCCTCGTACCAGTAGTCACCCTGTGTTGGTACACTGTGCATCTGGTACCGGTAGGACAGGCGTGGTGCTGGCAGTGGACATTGGAATGCATGAATTGGAGGAGAAACGATCTGTAGATATTCTCCGTAATGTGAGTCTACTGAGACAAGACAGAGGGGGACTAATACAGACACGAGAACAGTATCACTTTCTTTACAAAACTATCTGTGCATATGCTAGATATCTCAATAAGCGAGGAGAGGAAATGAATTAAATTTTATATTTTTAACAATTTTATTTATCAGATTGGTATAATACTTAGTTTTATTTGTTTATTATACTAAATTATAATCAAAATTTACAAATACATATAATAAGAATGAAAATTCAAATACCTTATAGATATAGCTCAGCTATACTATAGTACAGTTTTTGTGTATTAGCTTTTCTGTCTTCGAGGAAAGATCATTTTTTCGGATTAATAAAAGTCACCTTTTCGAATGAGGGTATGGGCTTTTGTATTGCAAAAAACTGTACTATACAATAGCTCAGCTATATATAGTGAACCTCATGAAAATTATATAGAAATATGTGTGTGGAGAGGTTTAGATGAGAATAGCTCATACAAGCATTGCTTTAAACGAAGGTGCATTGTGCATGTTTCAGATTAAACTTATCCTTGACTATATAATAATCTATATTATTAAATCTCGATTGTTGTTTGTTTGTTTGTTCGTCCGTCATCACTCAGTCCCAACATTATGATATATTTCACTGGACGATTAGTTATCTGCTGGTATATCGAGTTTAGATAATATAATCATTCAAACTGCACTGTTTTTATCTAATTGATTGCTAGAGCATCACACAAACATATAATAACATCTTTCCAAGATCAATAAAAATATGTTAGCAAAATGATTATATATATACGTGTCGGTGTGTGTGTGTGTTTTCTGCTCTTGGATTCTAAAGTATTGTGTTATGTTAGTAGTGTTAGCTCATGTGTAAAAAGCTAGAGAATATTTCACTAGCAACTCAATATCTTGAAAATTCTATTTTTCGTTCTAGTGGAGTCAGTGGAATCTGCTTCACTCTGACATCCTCGACACGTGTCCATTGCTTCATCATAGATTTCTACTTGTAGCGTACATTGATCTATGTCGTATTTTATTTTAGCTAGCTGGCATGCTTTCTTAAGAATTTCTTGAGAGTCGTATTGTGGCTCTAAAATAGCATGTGTCATTAATGAAAGTAATAAATTAATGTCTATCTATTAGCTTACTTATGACAATGTGTCCTGCTAATGCGGTTCTTGTTGAGCTAATTGACCAGATGTTGAGAGTGTGTGCTTGTTCAACACCTTCTATTGCAGTCAGATTTTTCTTAACAGCTAAGTAATTGATGTTTTTTGGTGTACCTAATCAGTAAAGAAGTTTTCTCAATTTGAGTATCTCATTAGTCATTCCTAACCCCTTTTACAAATTTATCGGGTTTTATTGCCGAATCCCCGTATTTTTTAATATTTTCCCAGGATAAGAAGTGAAATTCCCGGAGGGTTGGTGAATATGGTACACGTATGCCTTTTGTATTGTTAGAATGTCTTATAATCCGAATTTACACTATACTTGTACAGAGGAATAGCCTTACCTTCCATCAAAACGTGTAATGCATCCTTCATAATATTTAGTGTGGTGAATAGAACAAGTATTGAGAATATGAATGTGCAGATTGGGTCAACTATTTTCCATTCAGGCTAAATATAATAAGAATTATTCAATACTTTCATAAATAGAATTTATGAGTGACAAATATGTAATTTACGTTCTTAACTACGTGAGGTTGTTATTCGCATCTGTTACAATTGTCATAATATTGTAAGGGACTATGTGTACGTATATTATTACATAGATAACATCAATAGATATATATTTATAGCTTTAATTACTTAACCTGTATTCTTATGATAAAGTCACGTTACTTAGCGTGCTGTAAATTAATTAAAATATATTTTCCAGAATATTCGAATTCCTAAGAGCCTAGATAGTTTGGTATTATAAGATAATTACCGGGCATTTACCTTGAATCGTATGATATAAGCCGCGATAATGACCCCAATGCTCTGTACAATATCTCCTATACAATGTATTAGTGCTGCTCGTAAGTTAATGTTTTCATTGTGATCGTGTGAGTGTGAGTGTTTGAGTTTAGATTTTGTCCATTTCATAGCTTGCTTTATTTTTAATTTCTTTCCTTTCTGCACCTGTACTTCTGTCAAATTTTCTGTATCACAATTGATGCCATTTTCAATGTTATGATCGTGTTCATGGTCCTGTTCGTTTATATGTTCATGCTCATGGGCGTGTCCAAGCTCCTCTTCGTCGTGTGTGTGGTGCTTGTGTAGTCCCTCCATATGATGTACATGTGTTTGTAAAATAAGCGCCATGCTATGAACACAAAATAATTATATTTATATGTTTCTTAATTAAATATGGAAATTTATTACTTACAAAACATTCACATAAAGTCCTACTGTTGATATGATAAGCATGATATCCGCCTCTATCTCAAAATCCTGGTGGATAACCCTTTGTATTCCTTCGTATACCAATATTCCAGTTACTAGCCAAATTATTAGCACTGAGATTACAGCACCCATCACCTCTGCAAGAAAATAGATTATTAAGCAATCTAACTTTTATAAATTGTATAACCTACCTGCCCTATGGAATCCAAATGACATTGACTTAGTAGCTCTCTTACGAGATATCCAAAGGGAGAGCAGACTTACTAAGATGCCCGAGAAATCTGATAACATGTGTGCTGCATCAGACAGCACTGCAAGACTGGAGGAGAGGTAACCACCTGTATAATATTACTGATAATTATTGTTATTGTTATTGTTATTGTGCAGTTAATATTAATTAAAAGTTCGTTTGTCTGCAAATTAATAATTACATGTGTTTATTTTAAAGTACACGTGACATACCTACTGCTTCTGCAATCGCAAAAGATAGAGCCAAAAGTGCTGCTATTACTAGCTTTGTTTGAGCTTCTTTATTTTTGTAGTTTTTTCCTTTCTTTTCTGGAACATGACACTCACAATGCTGCAAGCTATCAGCACGTCGTCTAGAAATGAAATATTTGATAACTACAAAGCCTTACACTCTCTATTTTTAAATATACATACATATATACATTAGTATTTTATAGCAAACGGTATCTTTAGAACCGAATACAACATTTTGTAGACCAAGAAAACGCATATAAACAGTTTGGGGATTGTTTTAACTATGTCCGGGAAAAAACCTGATTCAACACTATACAAATAGACAGTCTACGTAAGATTATTCTTACAGAAAAGATCTTACCTTTTTACATAGCTCAGTATTTTACCCATTTAAATGACAAATATTAATACGTATCTTGGTATATATTATTTATCTATGTGCATATAGTATCATTCATGATTTATACTATTTTTGTCCGAATTAATTGGTTGTTTTTCAAATAATGTAATATAATATTATCAGAATATTAACATTACCGTGCTGTCCGTAAGGGAGAATATTTTTGTATATGGGTTGACTCCTCGTTCAATAGAGGGGAAATTTCTCTAACTTCTGCCATTCAACTATATAACTCTGCTAATGTATCGAATCAATTCCAGATTGAATGTTTTAATGATATAGATTTACATACACTGTCAGCACAATGAAACTAGATAGCTAATACGATTAAATTTCAATTTCTTTGCTCTGGTATTAAATGGCGGTTATATTTAAGCATATAATGAGTGAATATTATTTATGTAAATGGTAATATCATCGAAATGATCTTTCACTGATTTGCTAACATCCGTGAATTTCAAATCAAATTTAAGAGCTCTATAAACTACCGTATTTCCCTCAATAATCTCTGGGGGATAGAATAATGCTCCAAGACTTCTGAATAAATTATCGCCACCCCGTAGAATATTTTTTCGTTGAAAATTGACGCCACATTTTGAAAACTAATAATAAGGCTCTAACTTTACATAAGTTATCTATCTTCGTGTTTGATGTGTATTAATACACCATTTACACTATTATACCCTTTCATAATTGTGTATGCACATAAACCCTATTTAGTTCAATTATTTTCTTTATGAGAGTGAAGTTATATAAATATTACAAACGTTGATAAATATACATCGCATAGGGCTATTGATATTATAAAAATTATCATTCAATTCACAATTCATATGCCATGTTGTCACTTTACCATATTTACATATAGTATAAATTTTGTAAATAGATAATGTCTGGCGAGGGCTAATGAATCTGATGATAACATATAGAATATGGAATAATGTCGGAAAAAGATAACTTCAGGATTTAGAACAAGAAATATGCTAATTTGAATGAATGTTTCGCCAACATTAAAGTATATTATGAATATGATATTACTATTATACAATATTTCCTGTTTAACTGTACCAGAATAGGTTAAATTTGGCTGCTTCTATTCCAGTATTATTGTCGAATCTTTATATGTGCGATTTTGATATTCACTTAATTCCTAGTCTAAGCTTAACTGTATACCAAATATTTGATGTATAGTTGCAGAAATCCATAGGAAATTCTGAAATTAACTGAGTGAACATATAACTATAAAGATTTTATCCAAGCGTTCCTTTAGTTGTTTAGAAGTATAGGTTATGGGAACGAAATACTCGTTGCTCTCTCTTTATATTGTAACATTTCCTAATTTAGGCCTATGGGAATATTATCTGAGGAGTATTAGTATCATATTGCCAGCAACCTGTATTACGTTATAGAATATGCACAATATGCTACGTCCATGCAATATATAATTGCATATAGTTTATTGTAAATGCTCTACCTCCACCTTATATAATACTATGGCAATTTCATAATGGCATTATGCATACTGTCTAGACCATGTTAATAATACTGTAATCAGAACAAGTTAGATGTCACCAATAAGAAAAAATTCATTAGACAAGCAACTGAAGGAAGAGGAATAAATTGCAAATGGCGGTGATTACCGTTGATGATAAGTTACTGGCAGGTAATGGTAGATATGCATAGTAACTTGTGAGATTGTGTTTGCCACACTAAAAACTTTACTACAGCTCATATTGGGAGGTATCTAGAGCCCTCTTCGAGTTGTGATGTCCATCCGTTTGTAGTTCGCGTGATCACATGATCTACTACAGTGAGGTTCACTTATTAGAAATTCGTCTAGTAAAATCCGTCTATTAGCAACCATTTTCATAGACACGATAGAGTGCATTTTAGTATGGAAATTGCTCCTGTAGGAAATTCGCATATTACTTGCAAGGAAATTCGATTTGCAAACTCCAAGATAGTAAATACCTACTGAATTAAAATTGACATATACTTACATTTTGGATAATTATTCGTATTTGGGGAGTAGCTTTCAGGATTTGTTTTAACCTAAATTTTAACTAATATTTAATATAGTATCACTTTTCGCGATTACTCAAAAAAATTTAACACATAATATCCGAGTACGTATACGTCTCATCCGAGTTCTACTGTACTTACAATATTATTATATTTTCGCTTTCGGCTAGATTCGATAATTCAAAACTATCCTCGAGATTAGATTCAATGTTTATTCTGGGTTGTTGGGTGGGAACTTATACTGCCTGTTAGTCGTCAGAAATTCTTATTGTTATAATAAAAATTCAGAACGAATATAAAAATAGTTAATGTCACTACTGCTATGTGGCCATGGTCACACTAGTACTTCAATTGAGAGACGCACAATATCATGGTAGTACAACGAAACTCCGCTTTACCTAAATGAAACCGAGGTCCCAGCACTTCGTTATAACGAGAGTTTACTATATTTCAACGAAAATTCAGAAATGTTCTAATCAGACAAAATGTGTATGTATGCATGTTGTTGGACATAACAGGAATAACATTTACATAAGAGGGCTTCGTAGTTCGTACCCTCTGGACTTTTCCCTTACAAGTAACACCCCAGTCATTGCATTTTAATAGGAGAAGTACTAATAATATACGTATAAGACTCACTGTTTTAGCTTGAAGAATCTTGTCAGCTTGTTCTTAAAGAGCACACTCCAAGGTCTCAAATCTTCTATTGGGCCCTCCATTTGACACAATATGGGCCCTCCATTGATTGTCACAATGGATAGTTCTTGCATTAATGGGGATGAGACAAGCACATCATCTAAACAATCAAATTCAACACTATTCTCATCAGCCATTCAATATTTTATTATTTTGTGAAGATAGTAATACGAGTATTACAGCTGCTCATATTCTTATATTTGATCCGAGAGGAATTGCGCGTTGAATTCAACGAATATCCTGGATCTTTCAAGGATTCCAATTGGCATATAATGAAAAGAACTTACTAATGTTCATACCATTTTAGACTGAAGGACCATGTTGCTAACGATTATGTCATTGCCTCTTAGCTTTGTATTATCTGAAAAATTTTTGCTCGGTTTATGTGACAAATTGATTGAAATATACTTAGACTATTGAGTAGTCCATATATGAATCAGACTATGTGCTAAAGAGAAGCTCAAGAAATTTGAATTTAAATAGAAGTCACAATTTAGTATCAAAGTGGAAGGAATGAATGCAGCTTCTATACAATAGATTGTTAACCATGAGAATTCGGAGACGCAAATATGATTCTGTAGGATATATCTCATCTCATAACTACGTTGTTCCGTCATTCGCTTCGAATTAATTACTTAATTAATTCGCTCTTAAATGCTTCATATTAAAATTTCTCTAGGAGACTTCAAATTATGTAGGAATTCAGTTAGTTGAGTGAGTGTCTCAGGCTATGTGCTAGCGTTTCTTATGTGTTCGAGTGAGGTTTTACTTGCACGAAAGGTGCAGGACAATACGAAATTTTGTGTAGTTTGAATGATCATTTTGTGTTGAACAAATTCTCTGGTAGTAATTCCAATTTCCTTCATCAGAAACATTCTAAGTCAAATTCCTGCACAATAAATAATAATCCCGTAAATGTAGACAACTGTGGAAGCTATTATATGTGATGAACTATTGGGCTTGTTTGTTTATCAATACGACGGTGTCTCGTATTGATAAAACAAACAAACAAATAGACATTATGTTGAAATTTGTAGAAATGTATAACAATACCCACAATATATTAATTGATGAGCTCTTTTTTTGTTACTAATTACTTCAGCGTATTGAGGCCTAATATCACAATCTAGCAGCTATAGTGTGATCACATTGAATGGCCTCTCGACCTACATGATTTGTAGAGATAGTGAGGGAGTTCAATTCCTCTCGCTATCTCTACAATTTCTACACTAGTCGGATAATGTATTGCTACCAGTTTTATTCCCTCACTGAAATATATCCATTTCTATTATCCATCAAATTGAGTGGTAATTTGATAGAAATACAAATCCGTATATAGCTATATAGAATCGGGAATGATATATTAATTGATATTTGTACAAATTATTTTGTCACTAACATTATAAACTATGTAATACAAAAATAAAATAGAAATATCAAAATTCGTTAATTCCAAAGAATCTTACTAAATGAAATTGTGGAAGTTTGGGTAGTACCCCAACTAAGAGAGCAATCATATTTACTATTGAATGGTTGATGGCATATTCTGTGTAGAAGCTTGCAAGTATAAATAATATTACAGGTACAACAATTAGCATCTTCTTTGTCCAGGTCATCTGTTTGCCTTTGTCAATCTGTTCCCAGTGAGTGCGGAATTTCATCGCACCCTCGTCTACCGATTCAGTGTCAAAAGGCGCTCCTTTCACAAAGTGGAAAGCTAAATATGAAGAAAATGAGTGTAACGCATTTGTGAGTGTCCATGCTACCGCAGTAGAGAAGAAAGGAATACTCATTAGAGAGAAATGGAGAATAGCTATTATCGTGAAGTATGTCAGCCAGAATCCACTGTGATTGATCCAGTAGGCGTTTGGGTTCTTCTGTGAGTGAAGTGAGCCAATTTGCATATTATGTCAAATAATGCTAAATTGTAAATTAATGAATAAAAATGTTACATAGCTCAAAGTCAGGGTTTATAATTAATTGTATATTAAAAGGTCATTATCCCTGTACAAGTACATCATTTGAGAGCCAAACCCCTTCATATTCCTCTACTAACAGCACACTATGTCTGAAATATTTCTTGTATAGCAATATAGAGTAGAACATTAGTTACACGAACACTATATTCCAAGTAATTCTTACTAATGAGTACATATTTATATACTTTAGCAGTCCCCTTCAATGCTTTTTCAATTAATTTGATTTTACGTAGGACAATAATACTCGAGTTAAGCAGATAAAGAGTAGAAAATATGATAGTCCACTGTTGTAGTATAACGAGAGTGTCTCTACATATTAAACTATTAAACTAGAACAGTGCAAATACACGAGCACTACCCTAAAGGCCTAGACTAATGTTCCATTATACAAAATACATTAATTTATATTTGTAGCTGTTTGAAATTATATAAACTTTGTAGTGAAATTAGATAGAATTGCTTGTTCAGCAATTTAATATTCGGTACAATTCTTTCATATGAATATGAACAGCCTAATCAGAAAGATCATTTTATGACGTTCAAGCTGATTTTCTGGTGTAATTATCTTGTAACTAGATACTGTAGGTAGTCACAATGTTGTATTACATTATTGACGTAAATAGGATCAATTCATTAACACGACTTTCACTAGCTAGAATCCACAACCTGTACATTATTATCTTGCAGTATTACGTTATTAATTACATGTTAGTTAATATACATCATTGTGATACGTCATATCTCTAATTGTGTCAGTCATTGTATTCCTCGATAACGTTTTCTAATTATTGTGAGTTTATAAAGCACATTATTTAAACAGGAAAGTGGCTGCGTTAATATCAGCTATATGTAAGCAAAATAAATAAAAATTGCTTGTATAGTAGCCTCGGCGATTAATAATTCAGCACCCCTAGGTGAGAGAGGAAATACGACTATTACTGTAAGGTGTACCAGTAGATTATTAACTACTCATAGAATGGGTTATTCAGTGTAGGCGATTATTTGTTATGCACAAACACCTATATCTGCTATATTATGCGGAACTTACAAATTGAAATTTTGTAGACAAGTGTGATATATAGGCAAAATTGCGCCCTTATATGGGCTTTCCTAATTCGCTTGTCTACAAGATTCGAACATAACGGACCATTCTGATACCCTATTCACGGAACGGAACGGACAACTTTTTCTTGATGAAAGTTCGAAAATCACAGAATATTGTAGAACAACAATTGTCAAACATTTGTTATGACATTTCACGTCAATGGCAATCAATATGTAAAATTTGCATCCGATATCCACAATATTTGAGGAATTCCGCCTAGAAACATTCCCTCTCTAGTTTTAGATCTCATTTCCTTTGGGAGGGAGGTAGTTATCCTGCCCGAAAGGTGGTTCATATAATATTCGCGATTAGAATGATGAAAAGCTGTTCATGCGGTATTACTAGATATTTTATAGATTTCGCTACGAAATTACAAATTTAATTAATCAATGGATTGACACCAGCAGACATGAATGAATTTTAAACTGAACTATTTTCTATTGCTATAATTATTAACAATATGGGTAAATATTGGTGGTTAAAACACGTATTATGACTCAATAGCCACCATTGATTACGCTATTAATAGTTCTATTTTAGATGTTACGCATCTATGACTATGACTATGAACATTACAGATTTACGCTATAAATAAATGAGCGCACTGAATTTGCAAATATTTTACAAAGTTTTCTAACGATGGAGATATCAGAATCTAACTTATATTCAGTCGAAAAAGTGAACTTGGAAGAATCAGGATTGCAAGCGAAATATCCTTCAGAACCTGTGATGATATTCGAATCAACAAATCCGCTAGATCTTGGTCAGATGTCTGCACTCGCATTTATTGAATGGGTAATTGAGAATCCGAAAGGAGTAATCTCTCTGCCAACCGGCAAAACTCCTGAATTCATGATTCGCTGGCTGAGTCACTATAAACGGTATGGATATCCTGGTCATGATAGTAAGCTGTGTGCATTCCCCAATACTTCTGAGCTTACATTTGTGCAGATGGATGACTTTTTCCCAGAATCTCACAACAGCTTCTATAGGTACATAAAGCAATTCTATCAACCGCTACTTGAGATTCCTGACGAGAGAATTATGACTATTCCTACTGAGGAATACTCGCATCTCTTCGCTTCAAGTCAGGAATCGTTTCTTAGCTTAAGGGAAAAATCAGCTGATACTCTAACAGCACTACAGCAGCAGTTGAAATCTGCCTTAGAGGAAATGGATGATAAATGTCACCAGTACGAAGAGAGGATCAAATCTCTAGGTGGGATAGGATGTGCCTTCTATGGGATTGGCCCTGACGGACATATTGCATTTAATATGCAGGATTGTAAATGTAATGTTACTCACATAACAGAGCTGAATTATCCCAGTGCTGCTACTGCAGCATGCGATTTGGGAGGCATTCAAAATGCTCGCAATAAGTTAGCATGGACTATAGGTACAGACACGATAAGTTATGCACTCAAAACAAATCCTAAATCTAGAGCATTCCTCTGTGCAGCTGGACAGAAGAAAGCTGACGTCATAGCTCATACACTGTCCAGTCATGTGTCTTCCCACTACCCAGCTAGTTGTCTGCATGGATTACCAGGAGCAAGGTACTATCTTACACACAGTGCTGCTACTCAGATAGAATCAAGGAAGGCAGTACGTCTGTTAGCTTATGAGAAAGGCATGTTACCTGATAGTGTTATCGATGAGATAGTGTGTCATATAGCCTTACAACACCACACGGAAATACTCAATATTACGTCAGAACAGTTGAACTCTACACTAAGTGGTAGTGCTCTCCTGAAGAGAATAGCTAATCCACTAACTACAGTATTAACTTCAGTACACAATAGAATCCTATCCAAACTATCACTACCTCCCTCTGGTAAAGTTATAGAGGAGAATGGTCCGCATCATGATGACATCATGCTATCTCATGGTACTCTATTAAAGGAGATGAGAAACATGGATAATACGTATCACGTGTCCTATGGTACTAGTGGATTCACTGCAGTCAGTAATGAGTATTTGTTTTCTCTGTTAGAAACCGTAGATATGAAGTTTATAGAAGAATCAGCTGATAGGATATTCGCAGAATCTAAGTATCCTCTTATGGATGTATTCAAGCAAGCATTCATTAACAAACAAGCCGATGAGATGGCTCGTATTGAGAAAGAATTAATGCTATTTTCCCTGAAGAAAGTATACAATTTGACATCAATTAAAGAAGTGTTTGAACAGTTACAAATCGTATCAGACTATCTACATGCTGCTCCCCCTGGAGCTAAGGATAATGAAGAAGTACAGCTGTTCAAAGGTACCATCAGGGAGTTGGAAGCAGAACGTATGTGGCATCTACGAGGTGTACCATTAGAGCATATACAGCACATGAGGCTATCCTTCTACAAAGGTGATTTATTTAATCCACAGCCCTCTGAAACAGATATATTAGCGTTTGGAGACCACATAGATAATATCCGACCAGATATTCTCACTGTTACATTTGATCCCGAGGGCTCCGGACCTGACACACACTTCAAGAATCTACAAGCTTTTACAGAGGGTATTCGTATGTACTCAGAACGTTGGCTAGAAGAGGGATACAACCCAACCATTTGGTGCTATAGGAATGTATGGTTCAAATTCACAGCAGCTGAGACTTCTCTCATCATGCCAACAACACGTAGTGACATGCTAGAGAACCATGAAATATTCATGAAGTGTTTCTCAAGCCAAGCACGTGCTGAGTTTCCTGATCCTGATCATGACGGACCATTCACAGAGAAGTGTATTATCCTACAAGAGCAACAACTACAAGATATAAAGACCTTACTCGGTGCTTCTGTTATAGAAGAACATACTAGTGTGAAGTTCCGCAATGCATCAGGACTAGTGTATATTCAACAGCACTCCTTAGAAGAGTATTTAGCTACTGTCGGAGCTACTATCAAGACCAGGATAGTACAGTAATAAGCTTAATTATAAGATAGTAGATAAGTATTATAGTTTGTTAATCACCAAAAATGGATAATTACTCTGTATTCTGGTATATATGACTTTACTCATACAAATAAGATAATTTGATATATTTAAATATTACATAATGAATCAACATAGGTTGTAAGCTGACTGGGTTACCATATCTATAGTACTTCTCAAGGAGATGCTGTCAAATCTTCTAAGATATCTTCATCTTCAATCTGACTCTGTTGCGGAGACAATTGAGGCTCTGCTGATGCTTCAACAGATAAGCCTAGAGCCTTAGTGATACTCTCCATAGTCTTCTTACTGATATAGTAAGTTAGGATTACTGAAGTATTTCTACTCTTTAGTTCCTCAATTAATGTGTAAGCTTGTTGATGGTCTCCTATTTGATAGCACATGGTATGTAGAATTGTAGATGCTTAACATCTGGTTCAGTAACGACAATATAAGGTGCAAGTTCAAAAACGGTTAATCAACTTAAATGTATTAGCTGATAGAATTCGAACTAACTCAATATGATATGGGTACATATTTTATGGAACTTCATCCTAATAGTTCAGGAAATTACAAAAATCTTGTCCCAAATTAATGATTAGATTGGAGAGGATCCATCATAGTAAGAACTAAGAAACACATGTATATTTAATGCAATTTTCGAAAACTACATCTACGTATCCTTAGGTTACAGTTATATATTTATTTTTCTAAGATTGAACTGTTATGAATATCCATATACGTACGTAATCCCAATACACAAATTACTTACCTGAAGCTACATAGTACTCCACCAATAGACCATACACATCTCCTACTTTTATAGCAACATCTATCCTAGGATTTTCTAATAAATCTTTACAACAAGAGACAGCTGCTTGTTGGTCTGTTTGGAATAATACTCTAGCTTCTAGAAACTTTTCTATCAATGCTATCCTCTCCTTGTATAGAGACACCCTTCCCTCTTGCTCCTGAGGGCTCATATCCTTAGCCTTGGTGATATACTTTAGAGCCTCGCTAAGGGCTCCTACTGCCTTTTCGTAATTCTGGTAATCATCTATCTCTACCTAAATACACCAGGATATGTTGTATAGTCATTTGTTTAGATTAGTTGTTACTCACAATACCTACGAAATATGTAAACACATATTCTATAGTAAACCGAAATTTGAAATATCCATTAACAAATGTCAATAATTCACTAGTCACATCTACTACATATGATACTTCAATTTTATGCCCGTAACAAAGTATAGAAATACTTCTCAATACGATATACATTCAGTGAAACCTGTTACGAAAGTGTTAGTACACTAAATATAATGGAAATTAGATTCCAGCATTGTATTCAGGCTGATACTATCAGTCATGCTATATATAGATTGTCAGTTAATACATAGTTTTAATTAATTTCTGTAATATTATCTAATGAATTCAAATATCCTTACCCTACAGGATGTACGATAAACTGAAATTATCAAATACCTGTGCACAGTGCTCATAGAACATAGCCAAACTATCAAAAGATTTTCCTTTAGTGTAGAACAGTATTATATGCTTCATAATATTAGCATCTTGTTTCCAGTCAAGAGACTGCAGATAATTAGCTGCCATAACGTAGATCTCTTTCTGACGACTGACATTTGCGAAGAATATAATCTTATCCATGTCACCAGATTTGAGAAGAGCTTTCATAGCGTTTCTCTTCTGTCCAGCTTGCGTATACTTCTTAGCAGCTAGATGATAAGACTGCTGTCTCATACAGCTGTCTGCTACACTCTCTAGTATCTTATTTCTGTTAACAGTTGTATTCGTGTCATTTTGATCAGATTTCTCTAGGGTCATTCTCTCAGCTAACTCCTCTGTGATATACACATTCTGTTTTAAACACAGCTCCAAAGCTTCTAGGTACTTCCCTCCCATTAGCATCAGATCTACTGCTTTATCGCACCTGCATTACACCAATATTACTACAGATTAATGTTATTATTGCATTACTTACTGTCCAAATTCAATGAAGAACTCAGCACATCTGTTTATGAGAGTAGGATTAGTATTCTGATCTAAATCTTCTACCATCTGTCTGAGGGCCTCGAATTGTTGAGTTTTGAAACATAACTCTATTGCGTGACCCAGATTACCACCCTTGTGGTATAGGATAGCTGCTTTTTCGTGATAGCCTCGTGACTCAAAGTATCTATAATTAAGCGTGTACAATTATACTATCCTAGATTAACTGACAGGATGTCTGCTTCATGTATGTGATATATATGGTGAATCGATTGGGGTAAATAATGAATTAATAATTGAGCTAATACTAAATAGTGTTCCTACATACCGAGCTACCCCGAGCATATCAGCTGGTCTAGCGAGCAGGGCTAGCGTCATGAGCTCAGCCTCTAATCCTGCATCTTTAGCAATTGCAATAGCATTCCTATAGCTCTTAGCTTTAGTGTAGAAATGCATAGCAAGTTGTGCATCTTTAGGTTCATATAACTGAGAAGCGAGATGATAGCATGCTGCCTTGTCTCCACATCTCTCAGCATAAGATCTAGCCTTCTCAAACTGTCCGAAATAGCAGTACATACGAACCAGGGACACGTGGTCTTGAGCAGCCTCGTAGAATTGCATTGCACTATCCATCTCACCTAAAAACAACCTTTATTTTGTATTTATCCTCTATTATCAATATATCTAACTTCGATTTAACGAGACTTAATTCGTATACATATTAACGCGTTATAACCTAAACTCTCCAGATACTCTCCCCACCACTTCCTGAGCGGCCTATCCTTAGAATTGAGAATATAATCAGCCAGTTTATCTTGATCTTCAAATAACATCCTCGGTACTTCATTGTGATGAGTATCTGACTTCTCGTACTCACTGATAGCACCATTTGTATCTCCAATTGATTCTAAGAATTGAGCATTCTTGAAGTGAGTTCTCTTCAAGTGCATTCTACACATGAACAGAGGTATTTACAATTACACATAAGATGGAACAAATAAACATAATTCAGTCATCTAGACGAAATATTCCGAGAACCTAGAGATAATATTTTAAATAAGCACCAACCGCCTAAGGGACACATTTGTATTTTCATTTGGAGATAATATTTCAGTTCTGTCTTAGTGGAACCATGATTTTACCTACCTGTCCTGACTCTCTCCTACTTGTATAGCTTTCTCCCATTGCCCTGTAGCTTGGTATAGTTTGTTTAGCAGATCATAACGTCCAGAAGAGGCGTACAACTCCTCGGCTTCATCATACATACCCAACTGTATTGCTAACATCGCAACTCTTGCTTCAATCTAAATGAGTTGTTTTTACGTAGATATTTGTCTAATAATCAAATATTTTAATCGATAAATTAAATTGAAACTACTACGTATGCTAATCTTTAATCTGAATGGTTTTATTGTAAATTGTATAATTCATCCTTTTTGTAGTAATAAAATCTTGGATCTGACGGTGATCATCTTTATGAATTATAACATTTTACTAATTACCCTGAGATGAACGAATTAGAGTTGAAATATTATAGTTAAAACAAGTAATTTTCTATATTTGTATTTTTCTATTGAATATCTACAACATCATTAGTCATTCTTCCTAGAGATTATTTATCAAAAATATTTACAGAACATTCCTTCCTAATTTATGCAATAGATTGTAAAGCAGGATTAGAATTAATTAATTAACTGATTGCGTTTATAAGTCGTATTTTTGTGTGAAGTTTTGCCTTGATGGAACATATTGGCAATGTGTTCATAGCTAGGTTTAACCCTTTTTTTTCTCTCGAATTTATTCGCAGAGAATCGACAAGCTATTTATACCTGTTACAGTAATCTCTCGTTAAAACGAAGTGCTCGAGACCACAGTTATATCTCGTTATAAGCGGAGTAAAATCAATGACTTTCAAGCTAGTATAGAGGGTAGTACCGTATCGCTTCGTTATAACGTGAGTTTACTGTACTATTTTCGTAATCCTACCTCTGGTTCATTTCTTGATTCTCTAAGAGCTCTTGCACCTCTCACATGCTTCATATTACCCAAACAAACAGCTGCTACATCTAGTCGTCTACTCTTTACACACATCCTTGCCATGTTCTCCCACACAGCCTGACTCTTTATTAGTTTAATGGAGCGGAACGCTGCATCCATGTCTCCAATAGTTGAGTAGAAACTGTAATCCGACATAGCTTGTATAGACTCTCTATCATTCTCCTGTCAGATTATAATAATCATAAATACGCTTATTTAAGCTTAATTTGTTCGTGTTAAAAATTGTAAACGAAGTAATAACCAAACTAGCTCACCTCCATTCCGATGAAATCTTTAAGAGGTCTACGTGCTATATCATCCTGTGACGTAACAGATTCTCCTCCCTCACCATTATCTCTCCCTCCCCCATGCTTCTGAGTCAGAATATAGTTCGGAACATCACAGCCTATTAATCCTGTAGGATCATACGATTATGTCTGTACTGTACGTATTCAAAATAGGTATAAATACTGTATACCAGTACCTAAGTCATTTGGTTGCATTGAGTGGAGGTCGTGTATTACTATGTTACTATCTGATGTTACAAACATTGAAATCAACAGTTTTGTATGCATTTTGGCATAGTTTCCTGCTCTCCTTCCCTTTAACTTTCCTTTTTTAGCAAGATTGCTAAGAGTGTGACTCTCACAGATTAGCAATCTCGGATCTCTAGAATCCCAGAAGTGAGAAATCGGAGCGAGATCTCTCAGCTTGGATATGTGTTCCAGCTAATTATAAATATATTGAATTAACCATACATAAATACAATTATTAAAACAGGTATACCTGATCCCTAAACACAGACTCATTGTGTTTAGCGCATCGTTCTGAATCGTTTCTCTCACGAGACTCTACATTTGGTGAGTGTATAGCTCCGTTAGATAAGTCTATATGTGCTAAGGTGTCATTCTCTAAGTTCCAGATTAAAAGTTTGCTATCAGGATACCCTTCCTATTACATTGTGAAACAAAAATTAGTATATACACACTAACTGAGGTATGTCTTATCTGAATATTCTTCTTATGCAATTAGAATAGATAATCCGTTTTGGAGAAAAGTGTACTAACCTAGAGTACGTCTTCCGAGTACTTCTTAATTACCGAATTATCCGTACTATATTATATTAACAGAATTTGGCAAATTACTGCAACCTGACTAACACACTAATTATGTATTGTCAAAGACGCAATTCTGTAAACTAGTTGCTCAATTAACCCTACCAGCTGATTAGCAATTAAAATATGCTATCACAAACCTTTGTTTGCATAATGATGCTAATTTTGTTGCCTGGAGTATTACACTTTATTGAATGAATTTGTTCAATAGATGGAAATATATCAGATAATTTCTTATTGTGTATCAGCTTAGCTTCTCTTCTTGACACATTCCATATACGCAGCCAGTTCTTACTAGTAGCGGCCAGTAAGAATCCTTTCTCTACGAACATAGCTATGTACTCCCCGTCCCCCTCTGATAACTTGAGGTTTTGTTTCACAGTACCTTGTAGAGTCGTGATCTAATTACAAATGTTAATGTATTACATTCGCCATACGTGTACATATAAGGTAATACGCGTAGTAGTATGTTCTAAATATATATTTAAACACACGTATTACATCACTGATAATTGTAATATATCTAGTTTCAAGATTTACCTGTAACACATCGGGGAGCATTATAAACACACTCTGATCTAAAAGCATTATATTACTAGACTTGGAAGAGAAAGTACCAGCTGGTCTGATGTGTGACTTTCCATGAATTATTTCAAAAACGAGCACTTTATCACCGTCCCAAACTGCTAGATGCTCCCGCGTCACGAATACTCCTTTTATTTGGATATCTGACCGCATCTTTAAACTGTTGCCTACATAAGGTGAGTTGTTTGTATCAGATCATAATTCACGTAGTTGTAATTATACATTGTAATCAGATTCAGTAATTATCGCAATCAACACAGGAAAAATTATAGCTTATTATTTAAAATTTTTGAGGTAAATCTATGTAAATTAATTTATACTAAAAATTCTTATTCTTAAAATATATTACAGTTCTAATCAGGTCTTGTCCCATTTCCTAACATGGTGCTTTTCGGACAATCTAATCTACAAAACCTATGTTTTTTGTTACAATAATTAATTCCCAAATGGATACGTTTTATCCGAGTTCTACTGTATTTGTTATCCTAAGCTAGCATAAACATAGAAATTTCATGCAACAAGGCAACATACATGTACAACAATGTGGAATGAAAAAATATTTCATGCAACATTGTTGCTAGAAAATAGAAGAAAATCACATCATCTACCTGTTAGATGACTAGATATAGAAAGCTCATGTGCTGATACTTGGACTACTGCCATCTCCTGATTGTAATGAGTACTCATTACGTGTTGCTTCAAAATATACACAGAAGTTGAGTTGTTAGCAGAGAGAATATCTCTCTTCTTGCAGAAAGCAACCTCGCTTATACATCCAGTCAGTTGTATGGTAGTAAGTGGTTCCCATGCATCTACATGTAATTGATATGTAACAATGATAATATACTGTAGTAACGGTATCCTGAGATTACACCCCACACAGCAGCACAGGCTATTACTAGTTAATTTAATTTACTACCTAAAAAATGTATTCACTCAACTATTTAAGTAAGAATTGATGTTATCAATTAGAATAAATAACAAAGGTTATAAAACACGTAAGAGACTGTGGGTGGAATTAGCTCAGAGTACAAATAATATATTAGTCAGTTTATCATATTGGGTATGGAAATTATACACCAACTTATTTGTAATATTGTATCTTATCTAATATCGAATAATAAAATTCTGAGGACTTAGCCACAAACTGAAAGTAGGTACAAATGTGCCAAATTTATTATTAGTACTCATTGATCGTATTTCAATGATTTCACCCGATTGGAGATGTATAAATTGAAATTAACTCAGTAAAATTGTAAAACCAAATATAAGTCAAAGTAATGGAAGAATCCGCAAAGACGAAGAACTCTGCAGATTCAGATTCTAGTTTCAGAAGTCGGTTGAATAAATCAGTTTCCTTCAGCAAAGTATTGCCATCACATGAAAGTGTTGTTCCCAATTCAAAGAGGCAGGGGAGACTACGAGCCGCTACAATAAGCGATAAGGAGGATTATTGCTTCAGAGACAACTTACACTCTATACGGAGTTATATCAAAAATAAATTTCAAATACTGAAAGGTAGAATCTCTGAATTGGAAGATAAAATGCTAGATTCCCTTGCAGAGATAGAGGGAAAATATTCACAGAAACTTCTGGAGAACAAGGAAGCCATGAATAAAATACAAAATCTCAAAATTATGATTGACGATGTTCTACAGGATAACAGTCTTCAGATAGGAATCAATAATCTCATCAATGATAAGCTAAAACCTAAATCAAGTCCTTCAGAAATATGTGTTACTCTGCAATGGCCAAGAGGGATGGATACTTTTCTCAACCAGCTTGACGACGCTCTCAAAATAACAAAGCACGATGAAGATACGTCACCTCTTGATTCACCAAGCCCTGTAGAAGTTGTGAGGGTGCAATCTCTCCAGTCCTTCGGTAGGTTGGGACAGGGTATAGAGGACATGGTATCGCCACGCGCTGTTACGATTAGCACGGAGGGGTTAGTCTACTGTAGTGATTGGGAGAACAACACGATTATGTGTTTCTCACCTTCCGGAATGTTAAAGTATTCTTTCACTAATGTAAAGCATCCATATAGTTTATGCGCACACAATAACAGACTGTATGTAACTGAAGCAAATAACTCTTTCCTTAAGGTTGGGAGGGTAGGAAATCATGCTTGTGTAAAATCGCTAGATCTGAAAGGTAACCTGTTGAATAAGGTAGGGAAGTATGGGTCAAGTAACGGTCATTTCAAGAGTCCTTCTGGCATAACTGTGTATCAGCTAGTAGATGGGGAGGATAAAGTGTTTGTGTGTGATACTGATAACAACCGATTACAAATATTCAACTCTGATCTGCAATTCGCTAGATTGTTTCTAGCTGGAAAAGTAAAACAACCAGATGATGTTAAGGTACAGGAAATGAAGGTATATGTGATGGATAAGAGGAACCCTTGCTTACATATATTCACCTTCCAAGAAGAGGCTCTAGCTAGTATCATTTCTCAAGGACCAGGCAGAGATTTGGAGTCTAGTTACTTCTTCACGCTAGATAAAAGTGGATGTATTGTGTTAGGAGATCATGAAAAACATTGCCTCAAGGTATTCACTCCCAATGGCAAGTTAGCTAGGATAATAGGAAGTCCAAATGCCAAGACAGGAGAGTTCTACTTACCTCTGGGGATAGCACAGTCTAAAGATGATGATCAGATGGCTGTTGTATCGCTGAGGCAAACTGGGTGTGTACAGCTCTTCAACATAAATCTGAGTTTGTTCTCCTTCTAACTAAATAGTCTTGTACCCAGCGTTATCTCTCTCTATCTCTTTCTCTCCTCAAGCCCCCGATTGTAATAATTGTATATATTACAATTTTATTATTTTTTGTTTACATTAACTATATTAGTTAACAAGACTTATTTGTTATTATAATGCTATTATCACGCGCTGTCTTATACAATTATTGGATTTTGGGAGAGATGTGCTGTATAACCATAAAAATGATGCATCACAATCAGAATACCAATTCTTGTAAGCTATCATACGTATTGGCATAACAAACATATCATAACAGAATGATAATTATTAACAAGAGTTGTCTTATTTCATTAATTTCTTTTGTATAATTTTGTTTGTTATAATGACCACAATTATAGATTGCTGGGAAAATTGTATGTAGCCAGTTATTAGCAACCTAGGGTAGTGGGTAGAAATCCTTTCTTAAATGCACTATATTAATCATAATAAATTCAGTGGCATGGATTTAGCTACCCTAGGGGTCCGAATAAACCGGGGCTACCGCTGATTAATTTCTAGATTTCCTGCACCCCCGCGCTTATTCAACCCCCCCCCCCACCCGTTTATTCGGATCCCTAGAGTAGAGATATAATGTAAAATGCTGTAACAGGGCGAGTTTGTAATTAAATTTTAAGGTTAGTTAATACAGTCTGGGTTGCTTATTGAGAACACTCATGGGACCAAAATATTGTCCGTAACTACATATTAAGCAAAGGAAATTTAATTCAAATCCTATATCTTACCTTGAGGCTCTGTACCAGCATAAACATATTTCCATAGTACAATCTTTTGATTATTTGTCCCTGCTGCTAACAAAGATTTAATTGGATTATAAGCAACACAAGTAGCTACGTCATCTGGGGATAAGTTGAAGCTATTCAGCTCTAGCATGTAGTTACTGTTCTGGATCAGATCCCAGATACGAACTCCGTAATCTGCACTTGTCATCGCTAACAATCCCATTCCTATCCACTCGAACTTAGCCATATCTGGTCTCCCACTCAGCTTCACACTCGTGGAGTCTGAGATTGAAGGACCTTACAAGTATAAGCGATTAGTATAATTGGCGATAATATTGTTTTCATAAATGTGTGAGCTAAAAAAAGGATAATATGTAGGTTCTTAGAGGTAGATAATTTTCAATAATTTATTTACGAATAGAGTTGAATTGACTTACATATTCTTTACCAATTCCACTCATTTCACAGACCCACAGTCTAGATTTTTAAAAATCACTGTTAAATATACACAATTGCATTATATTTTTCAGTTTGTATTTGTATCAATATCTCTTGCATAAACTTACCATCTCCTAACTCATGAACAGATAAGAATAGCCGCTGAGTAATTGTTATTAGCTCGGAAGCATTATCAGATAGAAACATTTTCAGTAGAGTATCTTCTTCCTTGACTAGTATAACACAATTATCTCCTTTCTCTTCTCCAAACACTACACTGCCATCCCTAGTACACAGATAGTACTCTACATATTCTCTAGCAGAACTCTATGAAAAATAGTCATAATATGATAGAGTTCCAAACTTCCAATAAGATTGTGTTTATTTAAAATGTTTATCATGGGTCTACCTTAGATGGTTCATTCTGTAGAGTGTTAAAATCAAAATCTATAAATATAATTAGTTGAGAATATATAAAGAAACATATGATTAGAACTGTTGTATGACTATTGACTTACAAGGTAGCATCACAGTCATACAACAGTTCGGTTGTTAAATAAATAGAAACATGATGCTTACTACAACTAATCACTAGATTACTAGCTAGCAAGTTATAAGTAGGGGTTAAGTGCATATAGGTACACAAATGTTGTACAAGCCGAAAGGGACAAATATAGTGCCATATGTGAATGTAGTATTCCTATGTATTTGTAATAAGTCTTGTAATTACAAGAAGTAAGGATTAACCGTCAGCGCGTTTTATAACTAATGTTCTATGAAACCTCAAATAATATATATTAGGTGAGTATTCTGATACCTGAATTTGTATCCAGAGTAAAATCAGGAGAATGTAGCAAGCAATGAGTTAAAGCTGAATTCCTTTCTACCACTTTGATTGGCGTGTTGATAAGATGTCCGTGTTGAGTTACGTTCCATATAGACAACATTCCATTTTGATCTCCTGTAACTAACCTACTCCCTCCAGATGACCACCTTACAAACAACAAATATATTCAACATCACCAAAGTTGATATTTACACAAATAACTCACTCTAACACTGTTATAGAAGCCTTGTGAGCATTTGTATTCTCAAAGAATGCGTGTTCAGGTTCATTGAATAAACACAGCTCTCCATTCTCCCAACCAACTGCTATTACCTATATACGCGTAGCCGCGTACCATCAAATTATTAATATCAATTGTGTTAAGTTTGATGTTTGTACTAAAGACAATACGTAATGTTCTGTCCAATTTTAGTGACGTAGCTACGTAGTTGTATAAATATCCCTCAGAGTATATTAATCGAATATATTTTGTTCTAATTTGAATTGCTTAATTATCCAGCGTGTACTATCAACTGGATATAGATTCAGAAATTGTCTATTATTCATAGTCCTGGATAACAATAATTATTATACCTTAAGAGCAGGATGCCACTTCATTAAGGAAGCCATACACGGTCTCTGCATGTTAGCATCCTCAATTAGCTCTCCCTCGTCTAGGAACACATTCACAACTCCAGCACTGACTAATCCACTCGGCTGGATGTACTCTGATTTGGAAGAGACAGCCAAAAGCGCGTATATGTTATGCCAAGCTGTTTGTTCGTGACTAGAGATCTGTTGATGGGAAGATGGCTTAATTTCAAAGTCAAAATAAACAGACATTTCTTGAATACACAGAGCTGAGTGCTAGTGAGTTAGAGAGTTAATATAATCATAATTATATTTAATATTAATAATATAAATATAAATAATATAATATAGAATAAACATATGTTTGTTACATAAAAATTAAATTGTTTATATTGTTAAGTGTTCAATCTGGTTGTTGTGCTTTCTTCAAGAAATCAGAATAAGCTAGTAATGTTTTGTAAATAAGAAAGTATTGGTCTTTAGTCTGTACCATACCTCCTCTATCTTGACGTAATATTGATATGATTTTGAGGAGATCAGCTCTTCCTTTCTTCTCCAATTCATGCATACCTACATCTATAGCTATGAACACTCCAGTACGTCCAATTCCTATTAGGATACAAATAACAACGATTATCAGTAAGTATTCCCTCTCTTATAACTTACCTGAAGAACAATGCACAAGAACAGGACTTTGACTATTCCTCGCATAAGTCCTACTGTCAAGCAGAAGCGTTATTATAGGTATTCCAGTCTCAGGAATACCATAGTCAGGCCACTGTTTGAACCAGAAGTGGATAACCTCACGGACCTCCTTGTTCTAACGAATAATATTAATAATAATAATAGAAAAATTGGTGTCGAAATATAATAGGCGAGTAAATTGTTCATTCCAGGAAGGCCGGAGAAAGTATGTGTCAATTAACGAGCCTGAAAATCGAGAAATTCGCATCATACCGAAATAGTATTTCATATTTACATTGTGGCCTCAACTACATTTTCTAATTAATTATGCCGGCTGTAACTCAACATGATTATAAACATTTCTAATTACGTGCTTCTATATCTGTCCGTTGTTTGATTTTTAATCTAGACAGGATGTAACAAGACTTATACTCCTTCTCCACAGGTGTCACCTCCAGGTCTCCAAATATAGCATTTGCAGAAACGTCTTTGTCAGGCCAGTAGAGGGCACATTTGTGTCTACCATGTTCTATCAATTCTGTTAACATCAGGATTACCTCACAACGTTGCTCCCTATTAAGTAAATGTAATATTGTACTAAAATTGTATCAAAATTCATTATTATACATTTATCAAAAGTAAGTAGCATTACATATGAAATAAAATCATAATAACACAGAGCATCAGTCCGGCAGTAATTGATATATGTCAGATCATAGTCTATTAATATTTATGTCCATTGAAACAGATTCGTAATTGGAAAACTATGATTACTTCTCTCTAATTAATTCTACAGTAACAAATGAATATTATTAAATTATAATGAGAATAGCTGAATTGGCTTTTCATTACAATTAATTCACTACATACTGTATCTCACCATATCATTCTCCAGAATTCCTCCATTGTATTGTACATGGGTCCCTGAGTCGCTATATATGCTCTACTCATCATATTGTAGCCCCTGATAAAGCTAGCGTTAATATAGTCAGACGTAGGTAGGTTGTACTTGAGGAAGAGAGGGACTCTACTGTGTGGGGGAGGTAGCACGTTTGGATATCTATTTTTAGCCTCAGTACCAGGTGGCATTTCATCCACTGAGAAATAGGTAATAAATAAATAAATAAATCTACAATGGAGATTCTTGTTTCTACAACTCACTGGATACAAAGTTCATAGGCAGAGCATTGAACTCTAGATGTATTGTGTATGGTGGAGACTCCAGTAACAGATCATTTATCTGTTCTGGGGATAGAGGACGAGACATTATACGAGCTCTAGGCTTGAATAGTGGAATCTCACTCACACTACTCTTTCCAATGTAACTTACTGTTTCACTCTTTAAACTGACAGCACGCTCTGTAGAGCTAAGTTCAGCTACAGCAACACTATTGTATGATAAATTAATGTATGAAAACATCAAACTATATATTTCAGTTTAATTATGGCCAACAATGGACTGTCTTAAAGTGACTGTTATGTACAGGTGATAGTTATAGGATAATTGAAGTAAAGTGCTCGCTATTATGCGCTGTGCAAGTGACGTCACACTCATTTTTACTGTAGTACGTATATAAGTTATTTCGGATAAATACCTTTTACGAGGGATACTCTCCCCTGCAGCTGGTCTTGTTATTCTAGTTCTCTTCTCAAATATACTCGAGGTTACTTTATCCATTAATTCAGAGTTATTATCTTTTTCACTATTTTCATCTAACGAAATATTATTCGTAGTCATTCCCATTAGAATCTCAAATTGAGCATGAGTACATAGCAATAACATTATGAGGGAAATAGTTGTAGCAATGGCTACATAGTAAAATAAGCTAGTAGCTAGTCCACTTGATGTTGCGTAAAGATCTGTATATTCTAAATATAGGAAGATATATTCAAAATCTTAGTACAGTTATTTTCTCCCAGTTTAAGTATTCTATGAATATTCTTACCAGTTAGCTGTACTTCATCCAGATAAGATATTAAATTAAATCTAGAGTGAACTAAAATTTCTTTTATACGAAGCGGATCGATTATCTTCCTATCTATCTCAAAGCTAACTTCTACTCTACCATCCACGCTAAATAGCGTACCAATAGGAACTTTATTGTCTAATGCCTTCACTATAGCAGATCGGAACCCTTGTATATCTCCGTTTCTTTGTGCAAATAATGAGAGATAGTCGAGAGAGAATTTGAGAGTCGCTATTAACAGTGAAGGAGTTGGGGAAGTAGTGACAGTATTGCTTGTATATGTGGATGTGGTAGCTGTAGTGTTTGCTGTCTGAGTAGTAGGCTGTGTAGGAGGCGATACTATACAGGGGTAGAGTATTGGTAAATACAAACTTAGTTAATCAGCATTTCTATGAATTATATAATCTTATCTCTATAGTCTATACTATGGCTGTATTCATACATATTTTAAATTTCATTTACCAATGTTTACCAAATGGTTAAATTGCTAAAATCAGTTTGATTAGAAAATGAGTTATACAGTATTTACCAGTTCGACAAATTAATAGAGTAGCATCTGATAACAAATCTTGAGCCATTTGAGTAGGTTCTATTAGCAGATAATTCACGTCATCTTTTCCTGTTGTAATTGCATTTAGCTCTACAATATTATGATTATTTCCAAAACCGATAACAACAATTCTAACACCTAACTCCATCTCCAACTGATCACTAAGCCTTGTTAATTCACCAGTATCTGCCACCTGTGTGTTACTACCAGCTGTAAGGAATATTATTGTCTTTTGTACTATACTTTTCTCAGTGAAAATGTCCATTAATATGAAGTCTAACGGTGCAGTTAAGTTTGCGGTTCCCCCAGGAAATGCAGTAGATTTCAGTTCAGTTATAATCGAATTAAAATCTCTGCTGACATTAGCATAACTAACAACATTGTCTGAGAACACAAGAAACCCAACTCTGTTATCAATCTTACCAACAGGATAATTAAATCGATCTATCAATTCAAGAGTAAAGTCTATCTCTTCGGCAAATAGAGTTTGACCTAAGTTACTGGTCCCGTCAAGCACAAATAACATATCAATCTGAATGAGACATTCTGGGCCTATAAATACGATCATAATCAGACAATTTATTCATTTCTTTGTTAGAATTATAATTTTGAGGGAAATTAGTAACTCACTGATTATACAGATATGTCCGTTTGTGATCCTGAAGCCCTTTTCACATCCACAACTCAGGTTATAGTATGTCTGCTGTACAGATTGTTGCAGCAGAGAGAAAGAACATTGAGTCAGGAGTGAACAGGTACACAACAATATGGTAGGAGAAAATACACTGGTAAGTCCTGTTGTGACGTCACTAACAGATATACTTATACCAAATTCTCCAATCTCCTGGTTCAGTACTCCATCCAGTGTGTATAGGTCATCAGAGTATGACAGCATGATATCTCTAATGGGAGAATATATAGATAACATGGGAGGATGGGATTGTGGGTTAACAGCTGTCAGAGAGTAAGAGAAGGCTTCTATCGTGCTGATAACGAGGATATGATTTCCAGTGATATAGGGTGTTGATGTTTCTAAAAGTTAATAATTCAATAAACATTTTCCGCTCGTATGTATGAGAATAAATGGAGCTCCTGAAGACAAAATTGCTCAAAATAGTGGTCGTGGTATTTCTCAAACTATGTTTGGAATGCAGATTGGTTACTATTTTGCAATTAAGTAACGTGTATATTGTTTTTACAGTAAAACTCGGATAAGACATACCCCCTCGGGAAACAAAGATAGTAAGTCTTATCCGATTAGGAATTGCAATTGCATAAAATGAATTATATGCAATGAATTTTTGGGATATAAGAAATAGTAAGTCTTATCCGAGTTCTACTTTATATCAAAGTCTAGTCGTGACATATATTATTATTATTATTTCTCACCTAAATCAATTCTTGCATCAATACTAATCAAAGTAAGATCTCTACTGGAGTTAGCTATCCCCTTCTCTCCAGTAATCAGCTGATCGAATATACAAGCTTTCTTGCTCTTACATTGCGTTAATATCTCAGAGGAAACTCCCATAGAGAGTGTCTCGTCTATGAATTTTATAATTTCAACATTAGATGGACTAGAGAAACAATATATAAGAATACACACTTTGTATCTGATAATATAATTATTATATAACTTACTTGTAAGTAGAATAGTTTCCTGTCTCATACACCATAAAGCTCTCATCTTGTGTTATCCTCCAAGAATCAGCAAACTCTTCCTTCTCTCTATCAGTCACATTCTGAGACAGGAGAGTACCATTCCTCATCAACAGGTCATTACTCATGTCTCCATCCCACTGACCTATAAGTCCGTTAGTCTTGTTAAAGCAACTATCTACAGGTTGTGATATTTGAAAGTTTAAAAGATTGTTTAGCGCCCAAACATTGATAGAGAATCCAGAAGAGAATCGTATTTTGATGGTAGCTACCTATTCAAACATAATATTATTAATTCCTGAATTAAATTCTCAATTTATAATAAAC
Source organism: Oopsacas minuta (assembly GCA_024704765.1). NCBI lineage: Eukaryota > Metazoa > Porifera > Hexactinellida > Lyssacinosida > Leucopsacidae > Oopsacas > Oopsacas minuta. Next base: position 860,995 of record JAKMXF010000365.1, read on the forward strand.
TCACATCAATCATATAAGAAATTATTATACAACTTAAAGCTATTTCTCGACTCATTAATAGCTTATCAGTACCGTTGATATATACCACTATATCTGTCTTATCAGAAGATAAACTAACAAATACTCTTGAACTACACTCATTCTCTCTAAGGGAAATAGCAGTAAATGATGTTATGTTAAGTTCTTCAGCAATTTCTGTACGGACTTGTAGCTGTATAGGACAATTAGGAGTACTCTTTAGCAACCAATACTCTCCTAAGGAATGATATTTGTCATTACGTATTTTTACATTTCTCAGAATAATTATTTTTATCAAAATTAATTTACGGCTCTGATAGCCAATACGAATTAATTATTTAGAAATTCTGTTTTTTGGCCGAATAATGAAATAGTGTATCTAACTATTGTATTCCAAGGACATAGGGTTCCGGAAGCGGGGCGGCTAGAACGGGACGGCCTTGGCCGCCCCATTTTCCATGGGCTTCAGACTGCCCTGGCATTATACAGTGTAGTGAATTTCATATACTATCATACTTATCATACCTACTCCATTAATTCTGTACTTATTGCTATCAGCTGTTATAACATGAGCTAAACCAAACCCCCATGCTAATCCAGGAGGTTCATAACCACTACAGTTGCTAGTAGCTCTGTTGGAAAAATACACGTCACAGAAGTCTGAGTACTTACAGCAGTTCTCATAAGCTGTATAATCTCCGAATAGATATATGTCACTGTTTGTTGCTGGATTATTTAGCAGAGAACTTCCACGAAATTTTCCCTCTGTTATTAGAGTTAATCTGTCTGAGTAGCAGCACCTAACAACTGGATATTTTAACTTTACCTTCCTGCGTTACTAAATAATATATTACATGTATTATTACTAGATTAATAATATTTTCTATTTGAATTAATTGTCCTTCAATTCTTCTTTTCCATCTCATTTTAAATAATCTATTATAACTACCTTGCTTAGCGACCAGTTCTTGGATAATTATATTGAAATACTAAAGTTTTGCTTTTCTGAATAATTATTAGTAATCATTTTATTTAATACCTGAGCTATCTTATATGTAGACAGTATATAATTTCCCATAGAACCTAATACAACATTTTGTAGACCGAGAAAACCAATATCAACAGTTTGGGGATTGTTTTAACTATGTCCGGGAAACTGAGCCAACACTATCAAATGGAAGGTCTACAACTACACGTATACGTACATATAAGATTACTCTTTATTCTTTATTAAATATTTGCTCCTAATTCAGATAAAATCTGTTTATCAGAAGTACCTTTGACTTGGTCCAGGTATCCCAAACAATGAGATATAACAGTCTATTTCATAAATTCGAGGAGATATAGTATCAAGTCTGAACCTCTCATCTATAACAACTTGTAGGAGGGTACAGGGACATACAGGTGTGTTAATCTCAAGCCTACTGTTGTTCTGTCTCCATATATCACACTGTTGTTGTGCGGATATAATATCATTATGGGTATAACTTATGTTAAAACCTATTATAGTCAGCTGACTACCACCTGTAATTACAAAAAGTTAATATTTAAGTGCAAACTTTTTAACCTAAATGCACTCACTAATTAAATCAATTTTATGAGCATTAGGTGTTCCAGAGAGAGGGTGTGTTTCAGAGAGAATAGAAGCAGCAGAGAATCCGATTATAGGGGAGGTACCCATAACTGTAGACCAACTCATGTCTCCACGCTTATACCCATACAAGACATAAGTATTCCTGTAGTCTGTGACTAGTCCAAGTTGAAATGAATTCTCTTGGAATGTTTGTGTACTATCATATGAGGTGGGTATCACACGAGACCAAGTAGCAACCAGTACAGAAGCTGCAAGAAAACTGATAGGTGCATTAGCATACTGTATAGCTAGCTTTGTAGCATTATTCCTTATCTCTGTATTATTAGTATAGAGTTGGTAGAAGAGAGTTCCTTGAGAAGAGTAGTCAACATTTGACCAGAAGGGAGCGAGGATATAGAGATCTAAAGTTTATCGTCTATTAAATACGTATATATGTGTATTTATGTGAATAAGGACTGAGTTTTCGCAATTTCGTTTGCACAAAATAAGTGCACCGGTATTGACTGAATTAAATCTCAAACCTTGTAAAGTTCCAGCCCCGAACTCTTGTACGTCCCAGTAATGAAAGGGTGTATCAAATGAGAGTACACCAAGAGGAGAAAGATACATAACTAAGGTAAGATGATTTCCAACAGGTAAAGCTTGTTGTAGCACAATAGCAGGAGATTGAGCGTAGTCACTATGAGGTACTTGTGAGTCTCCAGGTAAAAACCCAAATGGAAACATTATCCTATTAGCTTCAGGTGGAGCTAGTGTATGTATACTAATAGAACTGAAATTACTAGATCCATACATATTCTCTCCTGATATCTTCACCTAGGGTATATAAATAGCAAATGTAAAAACTACAGGCCTACTGGCCTTGAAATAAGGGATAAATAAGGGAAATGAGTATATTTTGATTTAAAATTGGACAATAATTTGCTTTGGATATTTTTCTTGGGAAACCATGCTCAGAAACTGAGAATACATTTATTTGTATAATTACATGTTAGTAACCTCGTAAAATGAATCTGAATTCAGATCAGTTATATTGTAGGTGTATACAGACTTTGTAACGGTGACAAGTAAATTGAGTTGTGACATTGTATGATCATCCAAGGCTGTAATATTTATAATGAAGTTTCGTACAGTTTGAAGTCCAGTAAAACAGCTATCTCCATTCTTCCATTTAACAACACTCCATTTCTCTCCTAATTCAAATACTAACACATTTTCAGGTTGACATGGTGCAGCTAGCAATCCTATTTTAATAGATATATACCTCTGACCTACTAAGTTGTTACCAACACAAGTCAGATTCTGTATAGGTTTTTGTATGTTTTTAATGTGTAGAGATACAGTCACTTCTCCTGTCTCTGTTGCGAATCCGTTTATGATATCTAGAATGTATAAATTTGTAATAATACTTATATTTGCTATCATTGCTATGGAATAAGATTATTATTTACCTGGGTTACGTATAGGGCTTATTTCCACTATAGCAATATCAGGAGGAGAATTCACAATAGCTTTTCCGTCATTTTGCCATGTTAGTAACTGTATTGGATGACCAGAACCTAAGCAATACAATGGCAAATCTGTACCTATCTCTACCCTGTATTGCGTACCTACAGGGCTAGAGGGAGAGCGTGGGTCTTGAAGTTGCAGACTAATTGGTACATATTGCTGTACTATTTGAGAAGCATTTCGCGTAGTTCTAGTATGTCCTGTGAGATAGGAACTGCAGATGTAATTTCCTGAAAGATTTATATCTGATCCTATTATTTTTAATGTCTTACCGTCAGAACTCAGGCTATACGAACTTGTCTATAGAAATACAGTTAACATCGGTAACTCGAAGGAAATCAAATCTGTTCAAGATAACGAATGTTCGAGTTACCAGATGTTAATAAGTATCATTATAGCAATTATTTACCATTATCTTTATACGTGTATACATGTATGCAGTTTATAGTCACATGAGGCCGTAATTAATCGCATGGGTTATGCGGCTATAGTATAAGTAAGAACTACTATTTTAGTTTCATATAAAAATACCTGTGAGTTTATGCTTTCTAAAATGTTAGAACGTCCTTCATACTCCCAATAATAACTAATATCTGAATGAAGATTATTGTTGCTAGACTTAGCACTGCAATAGAGAGAATTCGGGATATTTTGAGATTGTACAGTGTATGTTATATCAACAGAACAGACGAACAGTACTAATGGAGCTGATAGGCACGAGTGATTGGAAACTCCGTAGAATGTGTTATTCACCTCACAACAGTAGAAATCTCCATTATTGTTACGTAACGTAGTGATGAACTGACCTACACTTGCTACGATCTCACCGTTCAATAGCCAAATGAATGTTAAGTTTTCACTTGGTTGTACTGAACAGTTGAACATAACTTCTTCTCCATCATAAACAATACTTGGTATTTCTATGCTTACATTGAGAGAAATTGTTGGTGGAGTAGGTGAGGGCAAAATATAAGTTGATGAGGTTACCATACTTGTTTGACTTGTAAAGCTTGTGCTGCTAATTGGAATAGAAGTTGATGATATAGAAACTAGTGTTGTCATTTGAGTCTGAGTCTGTAAAGTGAATCTACTTCTTGCACTCTGTTTTATAATGTTAGATATACTCTGTCCGTGAATACATAGCAGAGTATGTATGATGAGTAGAAGGACTAGTAAGACAGTATTCTCATGTATTTTGTTAGCACACATAATCTTCAAATCTTATATTATGTACAATTCATAATCAATCTAAGTATAATACTTATAGTAGTACAATTACATACAATTACATATAATACAAATAATACATAACTCTTAATTTATTAATTTGGGAAATTCATCCAATTTTATATTCAAATGTATTTTTAGTTAATTACTCAACATAATGATTATAAACTGTTTGAATATTATTAAAACCCTCCTAGAGACGCTAATATACTATAAAACAATCGTCCCTAGCACCCATCAGGTCCAAGAGTAGGGGTCTAGCCCCCCCATCCCTCAATTCATTCATTAAATAAACCAATGTAAAGCAATTAGAGATGCCAACTTTCACGAGATATCCGTAAGCCCCACAGACTCTCGTGCCTCTAGCAGTAAATATCACGGGGTTTTGGCTCACTAACTGTACATGTTGATGCAGAGATGTTAATCTCACGGATTGATGTTAGCATCAATGAGCAATATCCACATGGAATTTTTCCCAAATGCTGTGAAGTAATCAATTTTATTTGTTGAGTGTTTTACATTCAATTAACACTAGAAGTAAATAATAAATACCTAAAACCGTAATATTATCGAGAGTTGATCTTTTCTCATAGAACAGACTCTGCTATAATTATACATATTATAAGGAGGCACAATGTAACAAAATTTATACTTTCAGTATTGTTTCATGTCTACTAGAAATGCAACCTTAATCATATTAACCATTACTATTCACCAGTCTAACCACTCCAAGTTATTCTAGATAATACAAAATGATTCGCATACCAAATAGTGCTGTAATATTCGCGCTTCTACTTCTTAGCTACGCAGTGCTGGTACATACTGCTCTAAGTTGTACATCAGCTGTTGACTGCACTAATGAAGTTATATCTAATCAGAGTAAGTATGTCAGCTGTGTGGATGGATCTTGTGTTTGTGATTTATGTTTCACTGCTGATGTAACAGGAATGTGTACGATAGCCAATTGTTATTCATACAATTATTTCACTGATGAATGCACCAATACAGCGCCAAGATGGCTTGCAGCACTTATAATGAGCATATTAATTGGAGGAACAGGTGCTGCTAATTTCTACATAAGTAGATATAAAATCGCAATATCCCAGCTGATGTTATTCTGTATAATACTGACTCTACCATGTATCATTTGCTGTGTTTACTGCTGTACTGGTTGTGACTGTGGAGATGTATGCAGAGTATGTGGTCTTGTTATCAACCTTATATTAGCTATTTTATTGCTGGTGGTTAATCTTTGTCTGGCAAGCTGGTGGATTGCAGATCTTGTTATCTTCTCTCTCAACGATAGGAAGGATGGAAACGGATGTTCTCTAGTTATGTAACTAACATGGAAGTTTGATATAATTATTGATCTGTGTTTCTATAATTATGCTATGTAAACTGTATTTCTTTAATTGTAATGTACAGGGTGTTTCACAATTGATGTCGTATTTTCTAAATTTGTTTATTATGCACCCATGCAATAATATCTGTGTATTTAAACTTGCAATCGTAATTAATCTTACAGGGTTCTATTGAGTAATTATTTCATTCATCAATCGAAACATTTTATAGCTTCTATTTCCATATCCAAATTGGGCTAATTATTTGCATAATATAATGGTGAAAGAATACAGTATCATGATTCGCTCACAGGCTGTTGGCATGCTACAAGCTGGCTCTTCTCAGAAGTTTGTGTCTCTTAAACTTGGAGTTAATATCCGTACAGTTCAGCGTTGGTGGCGACTTTTCAAGAATGATTTGACATTAGAAAACAAAGGGGGACGTGGCCGTAAATCGTCCATATCGAAAGTTGCCAAGATTGTAATTACTAAATCAATTGGCAAAAAACGACAGTCTGTACGTGGTCTATCCAAGAAATTAAAGTTGAAAGGTCATTCCGTATCTCAGAGTACAGTGTACCGTTATTTGACAAAAGAAAAGGGCGTAAAATCTTACAAACGCCAGCGGCAGCCGTTAATAACAGAGAAAAACATGGCTGCTAGGTTAAAATTTTGTAAAGAACGTGCAATTGGACAGCAAATGATTGGAAAAACATATTATTTACAGATGAATCACCGTTTGAGTTAAATCATCCCCCAAACAGGAAAAATGATTGTGTTTGGGCGAGAAACGCATTGGATGTCGAGCCCGTTCAGATGGTGAAATTTCCAAAGAAAATTCAAGTATAGGGTATGATGTCACATCGTGCACTGTCGGAGTTACATTTCATTCCCGTTGGACAAACTGTATCTGCAGAGTACTATGTTAGTGAGATACTGGGTAAAACTTTAATGTCTACAATGAACAGAAAGCGAGAAAGAGGCACAGTTGTTGAGAGGAAAATGTTAAAAAATATGTCCCGTGCGATATTTCAACAAGATGGCGCTCCAGCTCACACGGCAAACATGACACAAAATTGGTTGAGAAGTAACCTAAAGAGTTTTTGGGCGAAAGGTACCTGGCCAGCCAACTCTCCAGACTTGAGTCCCATTGAGAACATATGGTCGATTTTGAAAGATGATCTAGATTCAATAGGTGAGATAAAAGACATAAAAATGTTGGAAAATCGACTGAAAACAGCATGGTCCAATATTTCACCAGAGGTTTTGGACAAATTGATGGATGGAATGCCAAAACGAATCCATAAGTGTATTGAACTTAGTGGTGGATATATTGGCAAATAATTGTAGTAATATATCTAGTATTCTATTAGTTATGTAATATTGTATAACACGACATCAATTGTGAAACACCCTGTATACAAGAAAGCAAAAATAAAGTGTCTAGTAGATGATAAGTAAAGAATTAATTATAAATTGGCGAGCTACGAATTCAATTTTAGAATTCTATGTAATTCATAAAACGTACATAATACCTGTTACTGTAATTCAAATTCTGAAAAATTGATACAATTATGATATTGAAAGCACAGTTAAATCAACGCAATACAGTGTTAGTAACAGTTAAGAAGTACTTGTAAATTACTATCTTCATTTATGTTATCAGCAATTATCATACATTACATAGTGAATGTAATCTATGGGTGTTATTTGTTTTCTGTATTGGTAATATGGTATAGTGGTTCAGTATTGAAATTGTTTTAATATTGTGTTAATTTTTTAATATGTCATTGATATTATTGAAAGTATAAACATATAAACTTGGTTTAATATGATTAGCCAGCTGTTGAATCTTTGAAATTATATACTTTTGTAGTTAAAGTCGAACCTCCGAGATCCGGCACCATTTATTTCAAAAGGTTTGAATTTAAATAGACAATTTTCATTTAACTTTCCTTATAATAGAGTTATCTTTAGTTGTACTTCATGACTAACCCGTAACTAGAAACCGTTAAACCTTCTTGATTCGGTAATTCAAATGCATCTCGATATTTTATCTCATATGCTAATTGGAACTCCAATAGATTTAATTAGTTCTGAGATCCGTGCACCCTCGGACGAGACTGGATCTCAGAGGTTCTACCGTATAGTGTATATAGATCTATGAAAATACTGCGGAAGAAGCTTTTAACAGCGCTGAATTATGCAAATGTCAAACAATAGAAACATTTGTACATTCAGACAAAAGTTATGCATAAATATATTTTCTGATTGTTGACATCTTTCCCTATCTATCTACCATTATGCCCTTCTTATTTGTATTGGCACAAATATATACTCTTAGCTATGATACGACATTTACAAGTCTAATGGAGAATAATTACATTAAATATTCTACTACTGAACCCTTTCAAGTATAATAAAATATTTTTTCTCCGTAAAGTCGATTGATATGAACAGAGCACTTTGTCATATCATATTGAGTTATATGAATTTACCCAGCAATCATTTTATAATTTATTTAACCGACCTTCGCCTTTCCACAATCTTCCTTAACACAAGAAATCGAGTTTATTGCAGAGCAAACAAAATGTGAATTTCAGCTTTCCCTGATATATGAATACGAATAAAAAGATGTCTATACAACACTCAACTGAACATATGTACAGTAGTACACACTCTTAACTTCAAAATTAACATTCAAGTACTCCTTATGTATAGTAACGAAATAAACGGCCAAGCAAATTTGTATTCCCTTCACCAAACTCAGCAAAGGTACTCGCATGTACCTTTGGCGATACAATTCCGATATAACAATAATATACATAAATCGTAGTACTGCTTATTAATGTCATTTGTGATTTATTTCGTTTGTTGTGTTACTTGTTAGAAATAATATATATTCGTTAGTTATATTTGGATTAACCAAAATATGTCTAATATTATATAGTGTTCATTTGGTATTGAAATATTGAACCACAAGCTTGAATCAAACCACAGTAATGTTGGGCTGTTTATAATATTCGATTGTATAACATTCCTCTTAAATCGCTAATAATCTATAATACTGTCATATAAGTATATTCTCGAATGTTTTAATTACAATAATTACTAATTTTTAACTTCCATATATCAAATCCAAATTTTTGAACAGTAAAGATAACAGAATATGCTCATTGTCGTATGTACGTATAGGGATATCATATGCAGCTGTCTATGGCTTCTGGAGCATAAATTTCAATTTTTGAATTAAAAAGATTTAAGGACACATATTTTCATCTAGAGGGTGGCGATAAATTTTATTGACGATTCTTGGATCGTTTATCTAGAACCCGGCGCTCACTCAAGCCCCAATTATGCATAATCTTGACAGGACTATGAAATCGAAAAGTACTTATCAATTCTCTCTATCGGATAGGATTATGTATTTACTATATTCGCAGACTAATATTAACTACTGAACAACATTAGAAGTACAAAAATTCAAAAAATATATTTTCCAATAATCATCAGGACAACAAGCCATTGCGTAGATAAAGTAGTTCTTAAGCACGCGAAACATGATGCGACAAGTTCCGCATCTGTTAAAATCTAAACAGGAGCTTTATTGAATTGGACTGAATAGCACTGAAAACAGTGTATCATTTATTAGCATGAACTAGCAAACTATTGTTACTTTCATCTTCATACGTTTTATTTTGTAACAATTTACCTCATCCAATTTCAGTGGTCAGGCCACTCTCAATTAATTTACTTTCATATCTTTGGAAAATTATCAGAATTAAATAAAATTTAATAAAAATGTAGTCCTTAATACAGATTATTACAACTGTACGAGCGAGTTGCGAGAACTATTCCTGTTCGGTCAAATCCTAGGCCTCGTGGTACAATCATTTTATTCTTATCTCTATTTACCATATGAAGCATATTTATTCAAGATTACACAAATGAACTGAAAGCATTTACATTGATCGATAATGTAATTTCAGTCACATATTATCAGAAAAATATGTGAAATGAACCTCAGGCATTTGAGGATTTCTAATATTAATATGTTCCAAACTTTTTGGCGGATGCTTGAGTCAGGATTTAATAATCAGATATTTGTACATTGAGAAATTCAATATATCAAATTTAGTTCAAATGAGTAGATATGAATTTCCAATATCAATTTTGACCCCCCCCTCTCTCTGTGTCGCTTTTTGACCGTTTGGTAATACGAAAAGAATGCGGTAGTCACACTTTCCATACCACCTCCTCATCTTGTAACGTTACTTAACGTTTTAATGGCCCCTTAATTTAGATGACCTTACGGGCGTATATAAGAATTCTAGGAAAGCCTAGATCCAAACTACTTTAAGCCTATATAAATTCTTCCAATAAATACTTGTCAAAGGAGGAAGTAAGCGCTATCAGGATGTAGACTTTTCTTAGAGATTTCCTTGAATTTGTTTTATCACACCCCAGATATGCAGATGTGACAAAAGGTCTCTAAAAGTCCCCTTCTACAAAGAGATTTTCCTTGTAATAATATTATTTTTAGATTTCAAAATCTACAGTAACAATCAACTAGAATTCACACATGATGTATGCCACAGGGTACATTTAGTGCTGCGGTTCCCAATCTTTTTCACCTGTGGACCCCCCGCTCAGATGGCTGCTGTTCTCTGTGGGCCACCAAAGGGTCCATGGACCCAGGTTGAGAACCGATGATTTAGCGGGAGGGGGGCTCAGCTGCCCCCTTAAATATATCTTATCTTTGATTTTTCCCCATTATAATAGTTTCTAAATGAAACCCTGCATGAAATTACTGGGTTTCAGTTGGTAAAGCTATAATAATATAATAATATATTACCCCAAGTTAATAGCCATAGATTGAGGTTAGATTCAATGTCATAAAGAATTTTATCCTAATTAGTGAATATCCGCCTCTACTGTTGATCGTGTTATTAAAATGAATCGAAATAATTTTCTCAATCGAATATATTTGATAGTTTGTGCTTCTTACCCAAACAAGAGAAACCGGTGCGAACATCTTTGGTGCCTATAGATGATGTGTGTTTGTGAATTGTTACTATAAAAAAACTAGTAAAAGAAGGTGAATCATAAGTACAAAATTTGATAGATAAATTTAGCATAAAATTTGATTACTTCTTCTTTTTGATACATCAAAAATTCATGAACTCCTTAACAACATTAGCATATATATAATAATATCACATACAGTAGAACTCGGATATGACGAACCAAAAATTAATCTACTTGTACAGATAAAATAGATTTATAAGTAAATACACACAAGTTTTAGTAAGGAGTTTTTGTTTCAGTACTGAATCAGATTTCTATGACATAAACGAAATGAAACTAGCGATAGATAACAGATTTACTATAACAATATCGTACTCTTAGGGTTAATTTGACATAATTTAAAACTGAAAATACTCTGTATAAGATTATTTGATTAAACGATTTTAATATAAAAGAGAGCGATACAGTATTTTTCAGAAACAAAACATTGGAAACAAATTCGAATAAATAAATGGAATTGCTAGATACGGATTGTATTGTTGAATCTATTTGGCCTTGGCTTGGGAATTATGATAATGAAGCATTGCCAATTTATCAGCAAGAAACAGGATATAATAATAAAGATATACGGATGGTTCTGAAGAATAATTGGTCTGTGTCAAAATTCAAATTTTGGCCTGAACTGGTGGACAAAGAAAAGCTAGTTAATATTGATCTCACCCAATTCTATGAAATGTGTCATTACTCCCAACTAAACTTGTATGAGATAGAATGCATAAAGGATATGCGAAGAAAAGCGCAAAAATGCCGCAGTTCTCTCAAGTCGCAGGCAAAAATGAAGGTGACAGATACAAATCTTGAGAAGAAAGTGGGATTTCTATATGACGAAAAACTGAGATTACAAAGAGAGAAATCTGTTCTCAGAGATGAAATTTATCATTACAAGTATTTACTTGAAATCAACTAACGTCTTACGCATGAAAATCACAGTCTCAAGCGAGATTAATTATCATGTAATTTGCTGCAATAATTTTGCTATGCATTTCTGGCAACAGCTTTCTAGATTTGACATTTGCTATATTTTCCAATTAAATTTCCAGCATGGCTATCAATCTCATAAAATATATCATAACAGATGGTTACACTATTGAGTATTGAGTAGGTCGAGGGGACCATATTTTACATAAAATATCAGCATTATACAGTAGAACTCGGATAAGACGTACCCCCTCGGGAAACAGAAATTAGTACGTCTTTACCGAGTGTACGTCTTATCCGAATATGTTTGCATTACAAATAATGATGACTGATATTTTGGGATATAAGAAATAGTACGTCTTAACCGAATATACGTCTTAAGCCGAGTACGTCTTATCCGAGTTCTACTGTATATACATGCGCTTATCTTTGACAAGAGGTTGAAATCTTGTTTCTAGCTCCTTTACAATTATATTTTGAAAGGTGTGAAATATGCTTATCGTAACTAAATATAATATAGTCAATATCTACATCACAAGCAATTTTCTTGATAATTAATCATAGATTTCGTCTATGCGTTCCATAGGGATCATCCCTATCGGAGCTGAACTAAAATTGTTGAGTCAAGGATAATGTTATTAATAATAAATTATTATGCTAGATAGTTAGACGCTACAATACTTCGAAATAAATTTGATTTAACGTAGTGTACACATAAAAGTATACGAGCCTTTAGCTCGTCGCTTCGCGATGAACTCAGCGCATTGCGGCTCGAGGTATTCAACGGACAAATAAACAGACAAACAACAATTGAGATTTAATAATATTGATGCTGTTTACAATATTCAGACTCAGCATACTCGAGTATACCAGTATAGTCGTTGAAATTATGATTCTACCTCAATTTTGAAATTTGTTTACTTTATATTCATAAAAACAACAATAAATTTACATATGATTAATCCAAAAGTGTGAAAATCGGATTCAGCATATTCGATATAATTAGTGCAGGTTTATCGAATTCTATTTACTTCCTTGATAAACACGATAAATACAAACTTCTGCGACTATTTCAAAATTGCATACCATAAATCCTTTCCTTGACAACGGACAAACAAGCAGACAAACAAACAACAATTGAGATTTAATAATATAGATTTCACCGTTATGACATTATTCACAATACACATGATTCATCGTGTATCAATTATGAATTATAATTTAGTGGAATTTTTCCGCCAACAAGAATCAATTTTATTACAAAATATTTATGGCATATTTTAGAGGGTTTACAAATGATTAATAATTGACTGTATTGCTAAAAAACGTAATACAGAGTAGGAGTGTTAAAGCGAGATTGGAACGCACTCCATTTTCCTGGAGCGGGAGCCGGAGTGCACTACTTCTGAGTAAGGAGCGGAGGTGGGAGCACCGCTCCTTTTCAGGGCGGAAGCATGGAGCGAGAGCGCAATCCAAAATGAGGAGCGCTTAATCCTCTGGACATAACCTGTGAATATGTCCATGTTATGATTCATGGTAAATAGAATTGAAATAATAGCTTTACCTAATGGATATGCTCTTTACTGAGTAATTATAAATCTGATTTACTTTCAATATTGAAATGCCCTTTCATAAAAATACAACGAATAAATATTAATGCAAGCTGATTCAATATATGTCTACTTACTAGCCTACGCTATTTTTAGTCTGATTGGGAATACGTATTCCTAATCAGACTAAAAGTTATACATTACAAGTTTTAAAGTCTACAATTACTACCCTAGACGTATTACGTATTTGGTCCTTCCAAAGTTTAAACTGCTTGAACCAGAAGATCAGTATTTGTTTAGAAAGGAACATTTTGAATTCTCATAATACAGTGGATATTAACTGTCGAGTAAGGTGAAAATTGTTGTGTTAATTTAATTCTTGGTTGAAAGAGCATTTCAAAATCATATACTGTATTAAACAATACCGTCAAGAAAGCAGAAACTCTGTTAGCAGCTGATTTATTAATAAATTGCATAGAAATATTACAAAAAGCAAATATAATATTTAAAACATTAAGCGAAGCCATGTAAGATTGTGTGATCATGTAAGCAAGCAATGGGACTGAATGTATTGTCAATAAATTCATCTGATGTGTAGTTAGCAACACTTGAGTACTTCCTGTTTATACAAGTTAATATCGCGTAGTAGCTCATCCTTTTCTAATTCCAGTTCATTTCTAATTGTTAGTAATACCTTTATTTCTTTGATTTGTTCGATTTCTCTATGCCTTTTGTTAGCGTGACACTTAAGTGAACTTTTCGCGCGTTGTGCCTTCTTTCTACATTCTTTGATTTGAGTAATTTCAGTCGAAGAGAGATTGCTCGTGTTTAGGATACTAATAAATTCTTGAAAATCAATATCTATAATTTTCTTTTGATCAATCAATTTGATCCAATGTGCAACATTCAGATCTGCCCAATTATTTTTAAATATTCGACTTAGGGCATATTCGTTTGTAGAGTGTTGAGGATGGCAGGGAATAGTATTGGGAATTTCAATTGCCCATTGTGGTACCTGTGTTCCCAAACAAACTGAATTATATTCAATACTCATTTTGTTTTTGTTGTTCTAGATTATTGCTGTTTATCACTCATGTTTTTATTCATTGTTTACTATTTATACTTTCACAAAAATTATCAGTTTCAACCCCCTCTACAGCATCTTATGGTAATTATTTGCTAACCAGTGATCTTATTGGTACTGAATGCATTCCATTCTACTCAATTTACAGTTTCAATTTGCTGATACGACGTAATAACACATCACTCAGTAGGGTATACATTACAAAATGTAAATTTGATTAATCAGTACAAAGTGTAAATTCATTTCAAATTATCATCTTCTAATAATGAGTGAGAAGTAACCTCTAAACAGACTCACCAAATTTAAACTTTATGCTACTCATCAATTGTGAATCGACCAAGATCACGAAATTGCTAGATTGCCAAATTTCGAGAATATTCCACACTTAAGCGAAAGTTCTCAATTGGAGTCAATAGTCGAACAATCTATGACAATCATTAAATTAGGTTATCATTATTATCATTATTATTATAAAAACAGGTTCGGTATCAGGCCTGCTAAAAACGGTGGTTCGTGTCGTTAACTGCCAAAACATACATATTATACAATCCAGTATAGTAACCATCTATTTACACATATTACAGTTGATTCCTACAGGTAACAAGTTCTCATTCAATTTCACATTTCAGCACATATTTGTTAGTAAAAGATACAAATGCATCATTTAACGCTCAGTGCCGTTTCTATTGGGCGCGTCCGAGTATAGTGAGGCAGCAATATAAATACGAAATCTTTACGATGCGTATACTTGATATCTCATGCTTGTGCATTTTTGTAATGAATGCATACATATAGAGCTTAGTAGACATTTACAAATTATTGTCCAATAGAAAAAGTTAGTTCCAAATAATAAGGGTAGAACATAATTATGCTTGGAGGGTCCTCTTAATATAAATTATTCAATCATAAAGTGTATCAGCGGGTTTTATCCCACCTATGCTTAAAGTACATAGTTAATGAAGGACTTAAGCTGCTATAATTAAGTGGTTTGAACAACAAAGGCCATTATTATTATTATTATTATTATTAGTCCAGTACTTTGCGTTCTATCATAGCACATACCACAATTGAACAATTGCAAAAATGACTGATTTGGAAGTGCACCTGAAAGTTCAAGATCTCCATTCCTATCTCCTAACGTTACCTAAAGCAATCCTGGAGCGTGTCTACACGAATGCAGCTTGCTGTTTAATGGTATTTAGGGAGGTACCAGAGATAGGAAGGCATTTTATGATGCGTATGGCTTACATATCACAGCCGTTACCGATAAGTCTAATCCTATCATGGGTTAAACCACATAAAGAGGGAGAGGCTAATACGGCAATAAATCGAATGCTAAACTTGAGAATAATGTGTACAGTTAAAATACAAGGTAGTCAAGAAAAGGGTGTGGAGATTAATGAACAGTTTAATGACAATCTGAAACTCATATTCTCAGGTAGAAATCTGCAGCTAACAAAGACAGAACTGCTCGGAGCGGACAAGCACGGGAAAGGGTTGGAAGAGTTAGAAGTGTACGCTGATGAGCGGTGGAAAACAATTCTGAGTTTCATGGTTACACCTGAAAAGATGCAGAAAGAAGTGAATAGTGATTTAGTAGAAATATTAGTCCACTCAGGTTTGATGCACAGAGCTAGTGAAAGCCATCTGCCCACAATAACGCCAGGAGGATTCCAGTTCTTGTTAATGAACGAGACGAGACAGGTTTGGTTCTTCATGCTACAGTATCTACGTAGCTGTGACCAGAGGAATATGGATCTAGTTGAGCTACTCACCTTCATTTTCCAGCTGAGTATATCTACAGTAGGAAGTGATTATTCTACAGAAGACATGAGTGATACTCAGCTCAGATTCCTGCAACATCTCAGAGAGTTTGGACTAGTTTATCAGAGGAAAAGAAAATCTAGAAGATTCTATCCCACTCGCATGGCTATTGATCTAATTTCTGGGTCAAAAGATGAAAATCCTCAGGGTAGGAATAGAGGTTATTTGCTGGTAGAGACAAATTTCCGAGTAACAGCTTACACCAATTCACATCTCACTACCAACATACTCAGCCTGTTCTTACAGATCCTCTACAGATTTCCCACTATGGTGGTAGGAATAATTTCCAGACAATCTATCCACGAGGCATTAGTTAACAGCATAACTTCTAGTCAGATTATTAGCTTCCTAAGAGCGAATGCACACCCAGCAATGCTAAAGAAGTCTCCTATTGTTCCTGCGACAGTGGAACATCAGATAATTCTCTGGGAGAAAGAGAGAGATAGATTGAGTTGCAATGAAGGCGTGTTATACAATAATTTTGAGACTGGACAAGATTTTGAAATTCTAAAAGACTTCGCAGAGAAGAACGGCCTCTTGATATGGGCTAGTAGCACCAGTAAGACAATGGTAGTCACCAAAGATGGTCACGATGAAGTCAGAAGGTATTGGAAACGGAACAAACCTCATTAATTAGTTTAGGAAAAAATTTACTAGAGTAGATACGTAACATATTTTTGTTATTGTATTATTCAATTAATTTTTCTAGATTTATTTTCAATTAACTTAATGTATTGTAACTTAAGAGGTAATCAAACCCAGATTTTAAGATTTCCATGAAATTACGAATTTACTCCTCCAAAGTAAATTCCGCTTTCAGAACCAAAAGATAATCTTACTTAACTAGTCAATGGCACTGGTTACGATAATGTAATATTTAAATAAATGAAACTATCACTTCAATGATGTATGTACGTAGTCAATTGTAATGTGATATAGTTGGGCAAGGTTACAATTGTGTTTCAGATTAATATTATTAAATTCTTTCAGTGTAGTTTATAAGAGTTAGATTACTATTTGTTATTAGAGCTATTAAAAGAAAGTACTACAAAAAATCAGAAATATTATTAAATTATATTAAAATACCGAAAACAAAAAATGAATAGTTTTCAGACATATAGTTCCAAATAAATATTACATCCATTTTCGTCAATGAAACTAATTATCTCCCAATATTTGTGAAAATGTCGACTCTCTAGGTAATAAAATTTTTATGGTAGAGATTAAAGGTGTAGAAGGGACTCGAGAGCCAGAAGTTGTTGGGTGACCAGAAATCCGTCATAGCAGTGGACTTTTGTGGACTGAGTAAAGGTTTGGCATAAGAATGTTGGTTAAAATATAGCTGGTTCATGTCAGTAATCATTTTGTAAGAAAGTTCTTGTACCTGGTGCTTGTGGGTTGGACATGTGTACTTCTGTGTACTAGTCTCATCTGGAGAAATTTCAGATTTAGTAGCTATTATTCGTAGCTTGTACGTGCCATGATAGAAGAATATTACATTACATCCAATACTCTGTCTAGACTGTTGTGGTAACTACAAATAAACAAACTATGTAAAAACTTGATTATACAGTCTCTACGATCTGATTTTGTTCACCCTTATGGCTCAAAAGTTACGTAATGTTGGTAAGGGGGATGGCCTGTCGTAACCTGGAGCTAATTTCACATTTTATGAAATACAGTAAAACTCATAATTTATAATTCACATGATTGTGAGAATCATGGGGAATACTATATTTGGAGGACATAGTAGCAGCTTCTCTAATAATTGCACTTATTTTCTCATGATTAGGAATGGATAGAACAGTATATTGTATGAAAATGCACTAGTCCATTACAGTGTAACCTCAATTATCCAAACTCCTAACAGGTCCTCTGGCCCCAGTTCATATTCCACTATGTATAAACGACCTCGGTTATCCGAACGATTTTGATTTTTGACAGGTCAGGACTAGTTCGGATAATAATCTAAGTTTCTCTGTAACAGGCACAGATGAATCAAATAATATAACCTTATCAATTGTCCAACTTGATGAAGGCCATACTGCAGCTTTCCCTGTTGATTCTGAGTCAATCGAATCAATATTATCTTCATATATCTTCAGTACTACTGATACAGGTTCGATATCTACGTCTAAAATGATGAATGAAATATTTAGAAAGTAGTCAGTGGTTAGTCACATTGCCCAAACACTATTTTAGCTGAGCTGAGGTATTTCCGTGTGTTAATAGTTTGATTTGTTAAATAGATTAATCGCATTTTGAATTTATCTAATCGTGAATTTCTGAAATCTGAATAAGCTTCAGGCCAGTTCACATTAATCTACAATTCTTATCTATTTCTATAAAATATTGTGTTGTTTGAAATTAGACATTTTAACGGATTAAAAATGATCACGATTTGTTTATCAATATTCCCTATCTTGAAGTGGTAAGAATATTCCTTAATCAAATTATAAATCCCCCCCCCCTTTTTAAATTTTTTTTTTTTGTTTATTGGACTCAAATTAGATAAATCTACAGAATGATATGTATTTCAATATGATGTAATAGTTTGTACAATTTCTCTATAATATCAAATTCCTTATACAGAGTTCGTCAGTGGCATAGTGCTGCGCACAGGTGGCGCATTGATTAGGACATGTGGCACAAAATCGGGGCATGTGATGGCGGATTACCTGGCGCAAGAAAAATACATGCAATAAAGGGTTATATTGTATGTAGGACAAGATGGAATGGTATAGTTTAATTTTACCTACCTGAATAATTAGATAGAATTATTACAAGTTGTGTCTGCTGTCCTGTTAGGAACTTAGTCTCATCGTCTGGCAAGATAATGCTGTCATTCACCCGCAAGTCTGTTAGAATTACAAATGTTAAAATAACCTACTATATTATTAAATGAAGAATGTTATATTGTTATCATCAAATTTACAAATTTTTAAAATTCTCCGAAAATCTGCCGAAACTTGTTCTCTAAGGTTATTAGGGGTGACCACAATTATTGGGGGAAATTATTTATATCATAATTGCCCCTATTCCTCCTAAATCACTAATATCCTATAGGAATGCAATCATAATTTTACATAAGTATACAATTGCTGTGTTCATGGCATGAGCTAAAGGAAATCTGGTCATGAGCCATATATTATACACGGATAATTGACAGGTATATAGCCCAGCTATACACCTAAATATAGGAAATTACCAAAACAGATGGGCTCGCTCTTCAGGTTAAGCAGCATGTTGTATGTAAGTTGAAATCCTTGTAGAGAAGTATCCCCACATCTCACATCGTGTTCATCTAACTATGTGCGTGTGTGTGTAATTAACTGCAAACATTAAATAATGTTACAATGCTTACCAGTCTCCAATTTAATTTTATCAAGTTTGAAAGTAATTCAGCATAATCCAGATATTCCTGTTCCTAAAATAGAAGACAGTAGAATCGCGTTAATATTTACACGAGCGGAATTTCGAAATTTGTACTTATTCGGAGTACGTATTAACCAGAGCAATATCAATTGGAAACAATGGTAGGGACCTTTTTGGTGTAAATATTCGTTCGTATAATCAGGAAATTCGTATTAACCGTGTTCGTGCTAACGAAGTTAGGTTCTACTGTAGTTAGTTAGAGGGCAGCTTGCTAAACACTGATAAAGTGAGGTAAGTTAGCCAGATTATGAAATTTGATTTTAACAATATGTCACTGATAATTCTTGCATTAAGATTTTCGCACCAATTCAGATGTGTACGTCTGGATACAAACTAAACCATATAAATTATAGTAACAAATGTAGTAAAGTACTTTTTGGCCAGTCGGATGATTTCAAATATCACTCTGTAAAATATTTAATTAAGCCACAAGTTATGTACATATGGCGATAGTAAGAGAATTAGAGATAGTGCAAAATAGTTACTTGTATCTTACCTCCCAATTATTGAATTCCACTGGTTTTGCAAGATGAAACTTCCAAATATCAATTTGTAATCTGAAAAGTGTAATTTGAATTAATCAAATTTCGATGTCAAAACAATATGACGTATTAATTAATTAATTAATCGGTACCTTTTGCAACTAGTTGGGAAGAGAGTTACTTCTTTATTACTTTCTAAGTCATCAAGTACACTTTCTAGATGATCAAATACTGATAAAGTAATTATTCATGTTAGTTCCCATTGTTTAAATGTTTTATGTAAAGTATCATATTAGAGTTGATTATTTTGGGACTAAGAATCTGTAGATACAGATAAATGATATCTACAGCAGATAATCGTTATTACGAACAGTAAGGGACCGTCGAAATTAGGACTTAATTATCCTAAGTTCATTTAACCAAATGATTTTTGTTGAAAATATTGAACTGGAATTTTACATTTGCTAGAGTAGGTATAACAGTATTAACTGTCTCTATGCGTTAATAATTGTCAAGCAACCTAGCAACAAAAGCAGTAATATTGCAAAAGAAAAGTATCGACTCACTCTGTTTGATAGAACATGTTAAAATAATAGTGTCTTTAGATAGGTTGAAGACGCTGAAACAGAAAGAACACATACGAGGATTGCTAGAAAATATAGAATTGATCATATTAATGCAGATTAATTATTGCAATATTAACCGAACCCTACTGTCGGGAAATGTGTGATTTATGACGTCAAAATGTGAAAATCTCGTTTTTGGTGCGGGAATTGGTTATAACGAAGTGGTAAATTTTAGTGTTTCTTTCCATTACTAACTTCAAACTTCAGCCGTAATCACTTAACTATACATTTTATCAACGGGATTCGACAAAAAATTGATGATTCAATTTAATCTAACTTATTAATAAAATTAATTCCTAAGAGAAGCAATACCCCTGTGTATATGTATATATATATGTATATGTACCTTGGAAAAGGAATTATATCAAAGTAACCGAATACTAGAGAGGGTTTAATTTTGAAAGAAATATTTCCTGTACATTCTCTGTAGTAGCCTTTTTCATGTGCAAGCTCTCCGCTATACTTAATTTGTATTTCTCCCTCAACAGTACAGTTTTTCGGCTTTTCTGGAAAAGAAGAGAATTTAGATTGGAATGCAGTGTTGAAAGAGAGTTGAGAAACTGATCTAGTTATTCCACCAGATGAGGGAACAGAGAGAGATGATGCATCAGGATAGTCATCATGGACAGTGATAGAAGAGCGTTTCGATAATATAGCATTTGCCTTTGGGAACTAGAATACGCAGTATTAGGTAATGATATATTCGATATAATAACTGTTACTGTACTTGTCAAAATTCACAAAAAAGTAGTTTGAATATTTGCAATTTTGTCCATAATGAGTGTGATACTCACCGGCTGTTTAGGCAAGTCTTTTTCCATGATATCCAGAGACTCCCTTGACGTCGTCAAAAGGATTTCTTCTTCCCTGAGATTAGTTACAGAAGAGCTTTCAGCATTAGCTTTGATAATATTGGTTATACTTTTTGTCTTCTTTCCTAATCGATGTGATTCTGGAGTCCTTGCCTCTGGATTATTGGGTGTGTTTCTGCTAGTAGAACCACTTCTGCTTCTCATTGTCTTCTTCACTGAACTAATAATCCCCTTCTCAACTAAACGATATAAATGGGTGTGTTGAGATACATCCATCTTGTACACATGTGTCATCCATACGTACATGATTGGATGAGTGCATGGGTGTATCTCTAATCTCAATACACAAGTGCCTCTACTTAATTATCAACAATACCAAATTCCTACGCACTCAAAATTCAGTAATGCAAAATTGCAGATTTATTCGTGCCTGAGAGAACAACACCGGATCTAGATCCGCGAAATATTTAGCTTAGTTGAAATCCTATTAGCAATCTTGGTAATCGATATGTTCATCAATTAAAGGAAAACTATATTTACCTTCATTCAATGAATGTATATTGGGAGCTGTATTTCTATAATGAAAATTCTTCCCTGATTTACGTGCTTTTTGAGTGAGTCCATCTTTATCCTGAACAGAAGTACACGTCACTTGATTATGTGTGTCAAATATAGGTAATGAAGTATTTGAAATCGTAGAAGTAGTTCGTATGTGATCGGGCAATCCTAATCCTCCAATATTGTCACTAACTAATCTATCTTTACTGGAGAGTCCCACTTGTAGAGATATAGGGAGAGCTCGTGTCGTGTCTGGTGTTAAAGGTACCAGTCTCCCAATCACACTCTTGTCAAAAGAAACTCTCAGATATTCGTCCGCTCCTATCACATTGTATTAACGTATAATAGCGAAATGAGTAAATACGTCTTATTACATCAAACTCACCAACTGGCCATTGAAAATTGGCTTCAAGATAAGTTGTAATTCCTTCATTTGCTTCAATACTGATTTCATAATCTTCTAACCTATAAATGAAGAATCACATAATATATTGCAGGAATTTTCGACTTGTGATCTGCCGTAGTATATCATACCAAATATTTTAAAAATTGGAAGTAACTTGTTACACATTACTAAGCATCACAAAACACATAACCAAGTGTGCGGGCCCGTATGTGCTAGGGTGGTTATAACGGAGCCCACATTTACACAGGTATTATATATATATTCGCTCGAATTTTAAAATATATAGGACATGATTCACTAACATTCTAAGAATTTTTCTGAGAAAAATGATAAGTCAAATTCTATGAAAAATTCTAAGAATTGAGCCAATTTTAAGACTAATTCTTAGAATTGTTTAGAATTTTTGTGAAATAAGGCCTTATAGCTCGATTAATGATAAAATTTACAAATTTACATACTTTTCTCCATCAAGAAGTTCAGAAGGGAAGTTGATGGCAGTAGTGAGCATGGGTAAGTAAGGAAGTACATCTACCTCTAGATATGGTTTATGACTGGGGAAGATTACTTGATGTTCTATTTCAAACAGTTCATAGGAGTAACCTGTAAATAATATGATATAACAAATATAAGGGCACAAAAGAATTATTATTATTATTATTATTATTATTATTATTATTATTATTATTATTATTATTATTATTATTATTATACAGTTTCTGATAATTTGAAAATGATTTCAGCTGGGGTTTCATACTGTTGTCTTTATCAGACAAAATCTGTATTGCTTGATTCTCACCTAGTCCATGTTAATATGTTCTCACTCAATAAATGGAATAGATTCTTATCAACATTTGTATTTTCCCCTATGTATAGCGTAATTTGGTTACGGCTTTTTGAAAAGTTCGTGAAAATGAATAATTCTTCAACCGAATACGGCCAGGAAAATATGTGATTTTATGACGTCAAAAAGGTGCTAAAATCTCGTTTTGGGCGGGAATTGGTTAAAATCAAGTGGTTATATTTTGGTGTTCCTTTTAATTCTTAATACTTCAGCGTGATCGGTTAAATAAGTAACCATGAATTATTCAATTAATTACTAATACACACTAAAAGTGGATATTTAAAATCATTCCATAATATTAAATTATAATAATTATATATATATAGTGTATACAAATACTATTATTCTTATTCCTTCTCTATCGTTTAAAATTATGATTAATTCTCAATTTTAACTGATAATATAATATTTGCCATTTTCAATTATTTCACCTTATATGGTAATATGGGATCGCTTAATATTAAAATAGAATTCCTAAATTCAATACTACATTCACAAATTGTACATGCTTGATTAACTAATTATGACACTAAGAGCGAAAATAATAATAATAAGAGCAGCAAATTAGAGCATAACTCAAACCCTGGTACCAGCTGAACTACTAACTATTACAATGCTAGAATTGCTGATTATATTAAGTTTTGTGCGTTATAGGCACACACAACATAGCTTCAAATCACAAGCAAGAAAGATTTCTAGATCTTGCTAATAGCTAGTAGCAATGAGTTCAATACTTGTATCCTGTCCACATTGTATTGCTAAAGTAAGGTATGATAATTTGAATTCTCATATTCAGAGAGTGCATGGTGGTAACAAGCCTAGAACAGCAGAAGTGCGAGTAGACACAAGTTCAAACAGAAATACAGGCTATCCCACTCAACGCTCTTCCAGATACAGAGATTCCACGACAGAGTATCAAAGGAGAGTACCATCTCATCTAGCTTGGAGTTGGGATAAAGGCACCTATGCTAACAGATATGATACCGATGATGTAGCGAGTATAAAACAAGAAGATTACTACACTACATCAGGCGATATGACTAGAAGGGTTAGCTCACCAGATGTAGTAACAAATGGATTGAATTCACATTGCAGTAGTGTAACTAGTTTCAGTCAGACATCAGAAATTCCTATCGTATCCGATCAACTAGATTTATCAGATAAAGAGACTAATAAGCCACAAACTAAGAGAAAAGAATCCCGTAATGATTGGATTGTCTTCTCTACCACAACAGATGTATTTACACAAAGACGTTCTGATGGTTTCATATGTCCTGTAACAAAGTGTAAGAGTAAATTTATTGAAGTAGAAGAAGTGATACAGCACGCATTTACTGCACATTTCTTAGAGAAATGTCCGTATTGTAAAGGAGTTAATTTCAGACCGCATAGTAAACTAGGAGATCACATACAACAGGTTCATAAAATTGATAAACAGGACAGATATACTTCTCCAAAAACTTCACCAAAGCAGAGTAGTTCTAATGTTCATAATTACAAAATCCCGCCAACTACGAATAATGGAAGCAGAATATCTTCTAGCAAATGTAAACTGGAAACAAATATGAGTAATATAACCGCTGAAAAGACAAAAGTAAAAGTAAATTCACGAGAAATTCTACCATCAAAAATTCAGCCAAATTCTACAATTAAACCTCCACTAGTAAGCAAAGATATTCCTAAAACTTCACAATCCAATTCGTCTAACATTAACAATTCAAGACCTACCCTACAAGCTAACAAGCCGAAAGCAATCGTTCAAAAAACAACGAAAATTACGTCGAAACCTAGCGAGGTAAAACAAGCACCAAGTGCTCATAATGTTACGTCACAAAAACCTGTTACAACTGTAATAAAACCGGACCCAAAAGTTGTTGAGACAGTAAAATCAAAATACCCAAGTAGACCTACTACGCCAAACACAAGTTTACCTACCAGCTGTTTAGTAAACAAATCCGGAGAGACAATTAACACAAAATGCCCTTCAGTACTCAGCTCTAATAAACAAAACGTTTCATCTGCGACAGATGTACGTGATAGGAATGTTGAAACAGCCCACAACCTCCAGTTAAAAAAGGTTAGTATTGGAAGTAGTAATACAGATGTCGAATTTATAAATGCATTCAGAGATCCCAAATTAGAAAAAGATACAAATTTCAAGTTTGTCTATACAGGTGACCTCGTAGGATATAGTCTCAATATTATTTAATTATATTCAAGAATAACTAAATATAACAAATTTATTACTTATTTGAGTTTGAATCAAGAACTTAGTTTTTAGTTCCAATAACAGTATTGTCACGTGTTCTGTGTTCACATTTGATTATTTGTACAGTCACCTCCGCTTAATTGGGACACGTCTCCAGGGACGGAATCATCTTCGTTCAAGTTAATACTAAATATTTTCGATTAATCGGGACAAACTCTGGTAATGGAATGAAAATTATTAACTCAATCAAGACGAAATTTCAATAGAGTGGTAACTTGCTTTAGGGGACTCTGTAACTGAGAAAATAGAAGAATGCTGCTCTTTAGTATCATTATTAGAAAATCTTGGTTAATTGGGAACTCCGCTAATCGGGACAAAAGGGCTGGAACCTATATGTCCCGATTAAGCGCGGAGTTGACTGTAGATAGGATATATAGTGAAACCTTAACTGCGTATTTCTAATAATAGTATAATACGTAAAGTATTTGCGGTATTGAAGTGTTTCACCACACACTAATTGAAGTGTTATAATACAAACCCTTTTCTTTTCTGTTAGTAATTCTCTTATAACTCAATTACTGAAATGTTACACGCAAATATTGCTATACGAAATGGAGCCTTCGCATTCACATTCATATTCTACCCACCAACAAGATATCTCCCCAATGGAATGTAAACCTTCAAAAGATTTTCTATTAAAGATGGATTCTCCTTGTCACCTGTCACCAGTCAGGTTTAAAATAGGAGAAGATGACTGTGGTGACAAGGAGATGGGAGCTAATGAATATTATCTGGGTTATGATGATGAAAGTGATGACTGCGATTGGGATACAGAAATACCCGTGGATCAAAATACAGAAGTTGCCTCACCGGTATTTATAGATTTTTGTCAAAATTCAGATGCGGAAGAGATTTCTACAAATGAATCAAATTTTGATCAAACTAACTACGCAGTGATCTGTTCCCCTTTGGGCTCAGAAATCTGTTCCTATTTCTCACCGGATGCGGTGAGTTTAAATTCCATAGAGAATGGATTAATAGTAATTGAAGATATCGGGAAAACAACTAAAGAAGTTGGGATATCAGAGGATGGTATGGAAAAAAATAAACCTGAAATTGCGAGTAGTAAAGTAGAATGTGAAAATATAGGTAGTATTATTTCGCCTATACAAAAATGCTCTCCAACTATTCCCTTTTTTGTTTCATCATTTGATTATAATCATAAAGTTGGTAAGTTAGATGTTAAAAATACCATAATCGATTACTTTTCGTGTGAATCTCAACAAAATAACTCAGTGTTACCATGCGACAATTCTCCGAGCATGTATTCTAGCCCCAGAAAGTCAAATTCTAGAAAGAGAAGGAAAAAGGGAAAGCGCAGATCAAGTTCTATACATTCTACAAATTCGTATCACTCAGAGAGAAAAAGCACTACAAGAAAAAATCATTCAATTAGTGCCAGTAGTGAAAGTAGTTATAAGAGATCGGTTAGGTACTTTAGAACAAGATCTCAATCCTACAATAAACATTCAACAAAAGAATTAATAGGATTTCCAATAACTAGAAAAGACCGTAGAGCTCAACATAGTCCAATTGAATCGACAAGAGAAAATAAGATTGCATGTAAATGTCCTGAATGTGAATATACGTCGAGTTCCAAAGAAATAATAGATCATTACTGTACAGCACATTTCATGCTAAGCTGTCCTAGCTGCGATCTCCCTATTCAGGAACCTTACTTCCTTCAGCACTGTAAGAACTGCAAGAGTTTAAAAGAAACGCTAAATTGTCCTAGTTGCCAATTAACTTGTACTAATAATTCTTTGCTATCTCTTGCTATGCATATTAAGTTCTCACATCCTATAAAAAAGTGTGTTGGATGTAGCGAATTTTTCGTCCCACAGAAGTTTGCTAATCATGCGAAAAATTGTTTCTTTGAACCAAAAAACTCTTGTATCTGTCCTTTTTGTGAGATTAAGATTCCAATGAATAATTTGAGTGAACACGTACTCACTCACCCGATAGCTGAGTGTCCTCTTTGCAACAAAGATATACCTCAGAAAGAAGCAGAATTACATATGGAATCGTGTTATCTCGAGAAGGTTAATGATTGCGAAGAATCAGTTTTAGGAACTCTTTTCAATTGCCCTATTTGCAGACAACGGTATTCATTCGAAAAAATGCCAGAACACATAATAAAAAACCACCTCTCTCTCAATTGTGTATTCTGCTACATGGTTATGTCTCTAGAAGAGATGAGAGGGCATGTTGTGGTGTGTAGTCAGAAAAAATCAAATGAATAAGTGTAGCTTTTATAGAATATTTTAAGATACAAGTAATACTTATTTTATTCGATATGTTGTGTTATATCTATCAAAAAGTTAGAGTTTATTCATAGCTGATTTATTCTCTTATTTATTATAAATTTAGTTAACCAATGTTTGTATATGTATATGGAGGTGTAAATCTATATTATTAGATCTTAATTTGTGTGTGTCTATCTGTCACGCTCCCAATAGAAAACAGGTTCAGTTCATAAAGTCTATGACCAAATATTACACAACATAATGTATATAAAGTAAACAACTAGTTGAAATCTTAAAATATATTTGGAGAACTACTCTAAACGGCTTCAATGGGGTAACAAAGTACGCAAATTGTTCGCAAGCAGCGTAGCGTGAGCAAACGAAACGACTCGCAATAAATAATATTGAAGAGATATATGTGTAATAATAACTGTATCAGTAAAATCCAAATAACTACCGATCTTTCGTTATACCTTCAACTGGGGTGAGTCTGATTTCATACTTTTAAGATTTTCTTTCTCGACTTTCACCAAACACCTCTCAACATGACTCTCAAAATTAAATAAACCAAGAACACATGAGCAAGCAGGACAATTCAACCTGTAATGAATAGTTAAAATGTGTCTAACCAGTTTCGTTGAGCTTGCTATAGTGTTCTTATTTGTGTTAAAGCAAACAGGACATTCTTTAATGGGTAAGGATTCTAAGTGATCTATTCCGATATGATCTATTAGTCTTAATGAACAGAACATTGGAGTGTCACATAAAATGCATTTAACTCTCAAGTGACCCATCAAATGTCTGCCATAAAAAGCAGAAGTCACTATTAATCCACACTGATTACAATTAAAACCATTTTTCGCTTTGATAAAAACAGGTTCTTGAAAACAATAGGCTACTTCATCAAGATTAAAGAGAAATGGAGTGATTGCAGTTGTACAGATCCGAGGCTTGAATACATATGATAAATTCTCTTTGTGATTCTTCTGCTCAGAATCAGGAGTATCTACGGGTTTTGAATTTGTTGGTAACCGTTTGGAATTTGTAGGTAACGGTTTAGAATTTGTAGGTAATGGTTTCGAATTTGTTAGTGAAGATTTCGAATTCGTTAGAATCGTTGGTAAAAGTTTCTTTTTTGGAAAAAAAATCAATTTTACTGGTTTCGAATTAATTGGCAAATAATTCAGAATTGTTGAAAAATTCCATTTTAATCGTTCCTTTGAGTGTGTTTCTTTCTCAGCATGACTTTCCTTAGGAGAATTTTCCATTTCTACTCCAATTTTATGATTTGTAACTTGAGAGTATGCCTCGAATAATTCGCTTGTGTAACCAGAATCTGGATTTTTTGGATTTTGAAAACTTGAAATATATTTTCTATCTTCCAAATTATAAGAGAGAGGTGTAAGTGATCTACTGCGAGTTCTACTGAGTGACCTTCTGTATCGGTACTTTGTGTGTTTACTGCTAGTTCTACGATATCTACTATAAGACCTATCAGATTTATTATACGACCTGTTATACCTGCTATAAGACCTATCAGATTTACTATACGACCTATTATACTACCATAAGACCTATCGAATCTACTATACGACCTACAAGATTTACTATAACGCTTATCAGATCTACTATACGACCTGTTATACCTGCTATATGACCTATCAGATTTACTATACGACCTATTATAC
The DNA here is from genome assembly GCA_024704765.1 of Oopsacas minuta. Taxonomy (NCBI): domain Eukaryota; kingdom Metazoa; phylum Porifera; class Hexactinellida; order Lyssacinosida; family Leucopsacidae; genus Oopsacas; species Oopsacas minuta. The sequence goes on from JAKMXF010000365.1 coordinate 890,510, forward strand.
TTACCATAAGACCTATCAGATCTACTATAAGACCTATCGGATCTACTATACGGCCTACAAGATTTACTATAACACCTATCAGATCTACTACATGACCTACTAGATCTACTACACGACCTACTAAATTTATCATCAAATTCATCATATGATCTCCTATCTGATGACTTATAATCTCTTCTAGATTGCCTATAGTAATTCCTCTGTTCACTAGATCTGCAGGAATTTGATCCACCAGAATCACTACTACAAGATCTAGATCTATGGATCGAGTTTATAGGATAGGTTTTATCATAGCATTCAAGAGATCTGCTACGTGATCGTGAGCTATATTCTAATGGCCTATCATCTTCAGTATCGGATATTCTCTTGGATCTTTTGCGAGATGTGCTTTGTGTTATTCGCATTGGTTGTGGAGGAGAAATAGTAATAATATTCGTAGGATAACTCAGATCTGTATCTGTATCTGTATCTGTATCGGATACCTCATCGAACACATTACAATTTCCACTATTAGAGTCAGTGTGAGATTTGGCATCACTCTTATTGGCAGATTTAAGATCGAAGAGAGCATTAGATAGACAGTTAGTGCTATCATCTGATGAGTCGAAACTGAATGGAGATACACACTCAGAGTTTTTATATAGTAAACGCATTAAGAGCGAGGAAGATTGATTGTTATTGAACGGAACCAAATCTTGATGAGGTTGAATTGAAGTAGGGGTATCTGAGCTAGATAGCATCATGGATGATGAGATATCTGTATACGAGTCTTGTCCATGTTTTACACATGGATTAGTATCGACAGTAAGCAGTCCTTCATTAGAGGAATCTTCAAGTGGTGGGGTTGCGTGATATAAAGTGCACTTGGGTGTGTCGTACTCTTCAAAACAGAACCGGTTGATAGGAGGAGAGGGGACACCCTCAAAGTCGAAATAATCCTGACGAGAGGAGAAGTTGATAACAATAGGAGGAGAATGCAGATCGTATTGAGTAAGCGTAGAATCTTCAATTGTGTAATCTAGATTAGAACTATCTTCACAATCAGATAAAGATTGACAAAAGATTTGTAATTCTCTCTCTGAAGTTATACTTTCATTATTCTGATATATGTCTGTAGTGTAGGAATTGGAAGAGTTTTCTGGGTTAAACTCACATTCGGTTAAATGTATTTTGATATCAGCCAAGTAGAAATATTGATAACAGAAGGGACAACCTTCTTCCATTATAGGACTGCTAGGTCTCCTGTTAATAGGGAGCAATCCATCGTGTGATAACATTCTAATTTATGGTGTTAACAGTGAACTGAGCTGAATACCGTAGAATTGTAAATACTCATGAGTTGATGATTATGCGAGTACACGTATATGCTAAGGGAGATGTTGACATTTGGAACATGTTAACATCTACCGCGGGAGATGTTAACATTATTGGTTTATACATTTCCCTAAATGCTATTTCATGGCTTCTGGAACGCAATATTCAAAGGCGGTATGGATAGCACCGTCAGTCACGAAATATATATGTATTTCCAACAGGGCAAAATATTTAAATGATAAGTTTAGTGAAAATAACCAATCCTTTTGTAAACCTTCCATTACATGTCTGACAGTCTGACAGCCATTCTACAATAAGTTCGATAGTATGTGAAGTAATAAGTATTTATCAAATAGTTTGTCAACAAATATGTGTTGTTTTCTTTGCGGTTAATTAGTTAAAATGATGGCAAAACGTTTCACTAGATCAAAGTGAAGTCAATACTTTGGTGAGTCTCGTGTATGTTTTCTAGTAAGAACAATATTTAGAAGATGCATAAACCAATAATGTCAACATCTCTTTGGGAGATGTTAACGTGTTCCAAATGTCAACATCTCCCTTAGCATATATACGTAGAATTGCTATACGTACACGTAGAGTAGATAATAATATAGCGATTATATTGGATATTCAGCCAAATGATAATTATTTCCACTATAAATACATCACGTTTAGGATGCATTATATTCTGTTTACCTGATAGGACATAATATAAATTTTAGGAGTACCCAGAAGGGACTAAATATTAATATATCCAATCAATCACCATTTTTTACTATACACGTAATTAATACAACTGTAATATAAAAAGGTGATCAATGGAGTAGCATGGGTTCGGAAAGTGGATATATTTCTCATTACTGGCCTGGAAGAACAATGTAAGTTCGGAAATTTTCGGGTACACACTTCCTTGCCTATGCTATGAACAAGACGGATGAATTTAATATTATAATATTTGTGAGCTGTTGCCAACTCTGGAATATATTCCAATGATGAGAAGGATATAACTAATATAAATTTTCATCGCCACTCGATATAATAACTCTATCACCAGAATCCTCGAAAGCTGTGGTATTTAATAACAGTCCTGTAATTCACACAAATCATTGCTGTCACTATCAGATAATATCTCAATTACATCTATTGACTTTGTGGGAGCATTAAAATTAATATTATTTCGTTTATCTTCGGTATCAATGGTTTGCACTTCTTCATCATGTTTACGAGCTGACCGCGGCTGTATACTCATCACTCCGTCTAGGTTTAGATTCTTTGGTAGTGAGAGAGCCTCCACTGGCTTGAGGACCTCATCTCCATGTGCACCTAATCCCTGGCCAGGAATATACCCCATTTTAGTCATTAATATTAAACCAATCCCTTGGTATGTCTCTCCAATCCACCTCGTTACTATTCTGAATTCACTCCACATAAACAGGTGTAGTATCACTAATATTACAAGCAATTGTGTAATCTGAGGTCTGGCTATCAGGATTTGATTTCCGTAGTGATGATACAATTAATAGTTTGGCGTGCAAAAAATAATGTTTGGAGAATTCACGATACTTAATTGTTTACAACATGTAGGTATAGGGCAATAAGAAGGCTGTATGTGTTGTTTCAAGTGCTTGGTTAATTTTTTGCACTTGACATCACAAATGGGACAACACTTTCTAAATCCGACGAATCTCCTCAAACAGACCTTTGTATGTGTAACAAATTTTCTAAAATGAATGATGACGTAACATAATGGGCAAACTAGTACAGCATGGAATCTCATATGAAGCATAAAAGTAACTTGAGCCTTATGAAAATTGGAAACAGTGATGGGTTTAGAGCAGATGGGACAGACAACCGTTATAGTGTGTTTTTAGGCTTTATGGAACATTTATCAGTTCTACCAGTTTCTGTACTATTTTTAGAATATGCTGTAGTCATACTAATTCCTGTAAGATTTTGAATATGTTCACTCACATAATTATAATTAGTGTGACAATCCGCGGGAAGAGTTTGGTAAGAAATTTCAGGTAGTAAAGGATGAGGACTAGCATTACTAGAAATTGGTACAAGAGAGTTGATTGAAGTAGAATGACTGTAAGGTCCTATAGCTGGAGGATTTGCAGCAAGATTATCTGGGAATTCAGAATTTGGATGAATTTCAGTATCGGAAACAAAATCTGGGAGATAATAAGCCATCTATGCACTAGCAGCATTAAACAATATTATAATCAAATAACCTTTGTGTCTGTTTAAACACAATAAATAAAAATATACAAACTACGTTCAGATGGGCAGTACATTATACGTATTACATATCGAAGCATGAAGGCGGTCAGTATACGTATGAACGAGCTGCAGAGCTGTCTTTGTGCGAGTATTTTTGCATAATTATTCTTATAGCATAGGGACTACTAGTCAAAGCGATAAATAATTATCTCCGAGCGGTCTTCATTAGATGTGTTACTGGAATTTTGTCCCAGAGGTATCGACCCCGAATACTACAAGGTTTTAATCAATATTAATAAGTTATTATTGTGTTAAAATGCAAGAACTCTATTCATTGAAAAAATTATATTTAAATATTCTACACAATTAATACTACTGTTGAAATCGGGTAATATTCCATATTTGATTGTCAAGATAACAAAATAACCCGTTATGCTGAACACTGATAGGATAAGATAAATTTGATAGTTAATATAGGCTAATTGACAATAAACATGAAGACTGTATATTATCTGCTATTTATTAGGCCATTCACTAATCAGTAAGTATACTGAAAATTCACTAATAAATATATACTATAGGACAAATAAGACAAACAGATTTTAATAGTTTACCCCCTCAGTTTGACAAATAACCCGAAGTGAAAAAAAAATCGATTATTGTAGTATATGGGAAAATCGAATGAACATTTATACGATGACTTGATGAAAAAAACGGAGTCAAAATAACCCGATTTCAACTGTAAGTCTAAAGATAATCTTGATAGCCTTATGATAACAATATCTAAAACACAATTAGTAGAATAATTATCACAATGAAAACTACTTGAATTCGTAATAACGATCAACTACTAGTGGGAGATTTCTAATAGTGCTAGTTAATTCTCAGCCCAACTATATCTGGTAGATTTACAACATGTAGGTTAGAGTTATCCTGTATTTTTTCACAAGACAGCAAATGTGAACGAATCAGTTGAAAATCTTCAATCTCACTAAATTGACAGAAAGGACATGAGAATTTAGAAGTTGGTATAGCAGTGCTGTTGGTAGGATAAGACGTTTTAAGTTTCGATTGAATTGTAGGGGTGGACTTTGGGGGAGTAGGGGTAGACTTGGAGGGAGTAGGGGTGGTAGGGGTAGTTTTCGGCTTGTTTGTTGAAGTTTTAGGCATATTCTTTGGCACATCAACAGAAACGTTATGTATAACTACACACAATAAACCATGAAATGTGAATTCATTCTTTGACATAGCTGTATAACAAATTGGACAGAGATAGGAATGCTCTGTGAGAACATGCTCAGAGAATCTTGTTTTGGAGACATGATTAAAACAGAAAGGGCAGCTTGGTCTAGATGATTCAACACAGCTGTATAAGTGAGGTGTAAATTCACAAAGTTTCTCTGTGGACCAACCACAAGATTGACATTGAAAAATAGCATGCAATAGCATATGGGAAGATAGCTGAGTTTTCTTGCATTGCTTTTGACAGATAGGACAAGTAATTTTACCAGAGGAATTTAGAATAATTTTCTGCTGTTTTGTTAACTGAATTGGGGCCTTGCTTAAACATTGAATGGGATGAGTTCTGATAGTAAAACAAGGGATTGTATTATGACAGCCATGACATGTGTGGAGTTTGGTGATATGATTACGATGGATATGTCTAACTGTTGTTGTAAGATCAGAAAACTTACGAGAACATCGAGGACATTTAAAAGGGATAGTTTGAGTTTGTAAGCAGGTTTGTAAATGAGATTCAAATTTACCTTCGTTTATAGATCCATTACAGATAGGACACTGATGAGATATAAGAGCATACAATCGTGATTTAACGTCTAATTTGTCTGTAGATTTGTCGGGATTTTTATTTGGTGTTTGTACCGGCCTGTTAAGATCTTCAGGATTGGTATTTTTCTCAAAAAATACATGTTGTGAATAAGATGATTCATATACACCTTGGGTTTGAGGGATACTATTAGAGTTCTCACTATTTGGAAAGTGCGGACTCTTCAGGAAATGTTCAACAGAACTCAATTCTTGTTCAGTAACCAGCTTCTGAATATGGGTAGACATGTGAATATTAAATTTGTTGTATTCAAAAGAATGATCGGGTGCTATAGGACATTTCAAACTAGGTACATGTTGTTTGAAATGTTTATTAGGTTTTGTATTTGGTAGTTTTTCATTACACAAAGGACACGTGACAGTTGCATTATGCGATTTTCTACACTCGTTGGTATGATTAGAGAATGTACCCATGGATACAATTGAGGAACAGAGAGGACATATAACTTTAGTATGCATCTTCATATGTTTAGCAAACTTCTTTTTATTTTTAGAAATAGCTTTGGTACAAATAGGACAATGTAATGGGTTTATAGTAGGAGGTGTTGGCTCGGGCTCAGGATCAAGAATATTGTCAGGAACTGAACTGGAGTGTCGAGTAGCTACGTGATCATCCAAAACGCAAGGATTCATAAAAACATGACACATCGGACATTCTACTATCTGGTGACTCGTGCCAGAATGCCAAGCTGCCATTTGAAGGTTACGAAAGATAAATAGCTAATAAATATCAATTTATATTACTTATAGAATTTTCTGAAAAACTTATTGCATATATCAATATAAGTAATATGAGCAGAGTATTGCGGTTATGTTGTAACTGTTGAGGAGTTAAACAATATGGAAGTAATGAATTATTAATTCAATGAATCTTTGAGTATGTTAGTTTATTCTAAGGACTTTCTACTTCAGTATCACAGCAGTTAGAGTAAGGGAAGAGAATAACTAGAATGTCCTATATACAATTTACTATACAGGTATAGCGATAAGTAATTAGTTTACAAACCCATATACAGATAGAATACAAAAAAGTGTTGTTTGTGATTAAGTAAACCTTTGAACAAAATTCGTAGTTGTTCTAAAAGGTAACGAATCCTCCAAATAGTAGCAAATACAACTAGTATGAACAGGAAATTGTATAAAAGTTAATAACGAGACAGGTCTAGAAATCAGAGCAAGATGGTATCTCAGAAAGTAATAATTGTGATGGGATGTGTGTCCATAACAGTACACTTAATGAGTGGGATACTACTGTTATTCACAGCTACAACTGGAATGTCAATTCTAAGTGGTTTAGCAGTGTATAATTCTATGGATATCGAGGTACCGGGAGAATTTAACTTCCTAGGAGCAGAGGTTGTACTAACAATAATATTTTACACACTGCTAATAATTCTAGCTGTGATGGGATCTATATTCGCTATGCTAGATTCTAAATTCCACAGAGCTGCTATAGCCCTGCTGGTTACCTCACAAATACTAATAGTAATTGTAATGGTGTTGAATATTATAGCAATTGGAGTATTCAATACGGAGAAATCTAGAGAGACTTTTGATGTACAGAAATACTACGTTCTCAACATCTTAATAGTATTCTATCTTGCTGGGGTGATGGTTTACGATACTGTCTTTATCGTGATGAAAATGTGTAGCACAAGATCAGATAAAGTCAATAATTAGCACAACAACACCTAACATATTTCCACGCGAAAAGGTACTATAAATATTATCAACCTGTTAAACTGATCAAATATGTCTTTATCAGTAAAAATATAATGTTATTTTGTATAATTTATACTAAATGTAATAAAACGCAATAAACATGTATGTCCAGATTTAACTGTATATAGTAACCAGAGTGGACCTACCATGAGCCAATGGGTCATGGTTGGCCATAGGTGACCCATGGTCCAGGTAAACTTTGATTTATAACTGTGCATTAGTTAAACCAGTCAACTAGTCCCTAGTCACCTCAGCATCGAGGGGCGTAAAATCCTCTTATTAACAGCTGGAGGCGAGTGTATAACTAGTACAGGGAAAGTCTGGATTCACAAGCAATAAATACTCTAAGACAAGTACTCAAACGGTAGCCCGCGGGCCATTCGCTGTCGCACACGGATAATTCACTTGTTTTCATTATTCATATATCTATACAGTAAATTGACGTGCTTCAATCGTCAGATAATAATTGTTTTTTCTAAACATCATATAGAAATAATTACGGTTACTCTACCAATGCATTAATGTTCCTAGAATGAATAAAGTATTTGGTAACTATAGTTTGCATTTACGAATTCTATCAATTATTAGAGCTTCACAAGTATAATGTAGGAGGCAGAACCTAAATTGATAGTATAGCTTGAAAATTGATTAAACTAAAGCCAGAGGCAATCTATGATTTGTGGCCCGTAAGGCGGAGCCTAATTTTTAAAGTGGCCAGTAGATTTAAAAGTTTGAGCACCCCTGCTCTAAAACAACATCGAGTGGGTGTAAAATAGGTAAGTTGACTGAAATAAGAGGTGCGAGTTAACCAAAATAGTACGAGTTGACTGGCTCCCGTCAAATCAAATGAAAGTAAATCAAAGTGTGTAATAATGAATAAATAATCTATTTAATACGTAATTATTTTGAGTAAGTTTATTAAAAAATGAATTTATTAGGCACTTTGCAAGGCCAAGAAGTCCAACATTTCTTCGACGACATTTAGCAATGTTAATAAGATAATTTTATTACTTTCTTATGACAGCAACAGGAGAAAGATAAACTAAAAATATCCCATAAATTAATTAAGCATAAAGATATGCGAGAAGGAAGTATATTGCAACCTCGATATTATAGAAAATAAGGACATGCTAAGGGTGATGTTATTATGATTAAGTATTCTTTGTAGAAATACGTAGTTGTGTATAAAAGGTATGGATCCTCTAAATAGTGCCAAATATGAACAGTAATTTGTATAAAGGTCACTTAACGAGACTGGAGTATATATAGAGAGCAAGATGGTATCTCAGAAAATTAATATTCGTCATGAAATGTGTATCCATAAAGCTACACTTAATGAGTAGTATACTGGTGATATTAAAAGCTACGACTGGGTGCAAATCCTGAACGTTATAGTTCTAATAAACACTCCTCTTAGTGCTAAAGTACTAGGAGAATTCAACTTCCTAGGAGCAGAGGTCGTACTCACACTAATATTCTACACACTGCTAATAATTCTAGCTGTAATGGATCTATATTCGCTATAGATCTACTGATCACCTCACAGATACTGATAGTAATCGTAATCAATTTAAATATTGCCGCAATTGGAGTATTCCATACTGGGAAACAACTAGTACTATATTCACAATATCATTATTGTATTATATCTTGCTGGAGTGATGGTTTACGAGATTGTCTTTATCGCGATGAAAATGTGTAGCAAAAGATCAGATGCAAGTTCAGATACAGTCATAATTAGCATAACAAATGATTTCCCATAGATTACTTTAATATAAATAATAACCAAGTTACCAACTGATCAAATATGTATTTATCTGTGGGATTGTAATACCTATTATTTATGTAGAGGAATAAAATCAAACTATAAACTATGTCAATCAATATTTCAACTAATTGAACACTCTATGAATTGTAAGTTCTATGAGAAAGGTATGCTGGGGACAGAAATTATCGAAGCTTTGCGAATTACTACATCACCATTTATCATAGATAATCGTCATCATCAAATAGAGAAGTTAGCTCACAATCTGAGTTTGAGTCTGGAGAGATTGATATCAGAGGATTAGTAGAGAGCTGTTTATCGTTAGTAGAAATAGTTGGTTTGTTTGCAGGTAGTTTCCTCTTTGATACAGGACCTTGATTGATAGGAGGTTTAAGAGCTAATGCAGGAAATTCACTATCTGACAGACTGATAGTATTAGATACTTTAGAAACAGGCTTAGAGGTAGTAATATTCAAAGTTTCCATTGCATGTGACTGTACTGGCATTTGTTTTGGATGTATAGCTATCTCAACCTTATGAACTGAAGCTGTAGCTGTACTCAACTCTTGGGATACCTTCTTCTGACAAGATACAGCATGTCTAGCAATTGAATCACACTTAAACTTCTGTTTACAAGAGGGACAAGATATTTTAAGAGTTGCATGGAAGCTATGAATGTGATTATTGTTCTTATTTGCTAATGAAGTACCGCACAAAGGACATGTGTCTTGATTAGGACGTTTTTTCAGACATTTAATGACATGGTCATCAAAATTCGTCTCAGAAATATCCCTTGCATGGCAGAGAGGGCAGGCATGTTTAATGTGAACTTTCTCAATGTGTTTCTGTAGAATTCCATCTGTTGAACACACAGTTGTGCAGAATATGCACTTGAATTGTATTACAGTTTTAACAGGGTTGTCTACTGCTTTTTTCCGTTGTGAATTAGGATTAGCAATAAATGGGTTTGACTGACTGCGTTTATTGTATATTTTAATACAATTCTTTATATGTCCTGCAAACGTATCAAATGTGAATGATTTCTCACACCCAGGAATAGAACATGTAAGTTTAGATATATGCTTAATTTTGACATGTCTCGTACTGCCGTCAGGAGATCCACAAATGCTACATGGAAACTGATCAAACGTGTAAATAACCATACACTCAATAAGATGGGACCCTAGGTCATGAAGAGGATAATCGTTGGAGCATCTGGGACAGCAAAATATTGCATGCAATTTCACATGGCAATCACGTACAAATTGAGGCATTATCTTTCTACAAAGAGGACATTGCCATCTGATTTTCATTGGATCGGTTACGGGCTGAGCTACAACTGATTTCACCTTAGGGGTTATAGGGTTTAGATTGGGTTGTAATGGCGCTAGAGATTCTGCCATGAAGTGAATTTAACTATAAATGAATTAGTGTGTGAAGCAAAGAAATTCTGGTGTACTGATTGTCTTGCAATATCTTGTAATTATGGCAAAAGATTAAATACTATACAGAAAAGCAAATAATCATCATGTATGATCCATATTCCATTACATACACAAACTGAATGTATATATTGAAAATGGGTCAATTGCATATATGAATCAATGTGTAGAGAAAATCAATAATTATAATTCCAGAAATGAATGAATCTTCTGAATACCCCAAAAAATACAATTCCAAAATCTCAAAATCTCAAAATCTCTGTCTTCACAAACCATGCAATTGATAATATAACATCAAGGGAATTAATTAATTCTGAGACCCAATAGATTGTTAATAGAAACTACCTGCATTCCAGCAGGAATATTCCTACACTCAGCGATATGATTCTCCAGTAACACATCTCTACACTGATAATTACAGAAGAGACAAGTTACTTGAGATTCATATCTTGTTTGTACAGTATTCGCATAACTGCGATTTGAAAGAGAAGCAGAACTAATTTGTTTCCGAGCTGCAGGAATATCCTCTTCCGAATAAGAACTCTCCTCAGAAGATTCAATCTCAAGTTGTTGGTACAGCTGGATAACTTCAGGGTCTAGACTAGGATGGTCTTGGAACAGCTGTGCACTCATTACACTTAGTTTAGCACACTTATTAACATGTTTGCTAAAGTTATTAGGACCATAACTATCCTGACAGAAAGGACAGGTCAGCTGCCGATGAGTACGATGTATGTGAGTTGAGATTTCTCTCACGCTATGACACTTCGTTTCAGAGCAATAAGGACACAGATAAGTAGGCCGTCCTTTAACTTGCTTAGCTCCGTATCTCCCCAAACACTCCTCTAGATGTACTTTGAATGAACTGTGAGCAAGTTGTTTGCTGCAGATAGGACACTTATGTGTGATATGATTCTCAGTCATATGTCGTCCCATCATTCTAAGAGGACAGTCATCGTTACAAATAGGACAGCTGATCTTCTGACCCATACTAACATAAGGAAAGGAGACTAGGTCCTCTGGGTATCCTCCCTTCTTACCCCTCTTCTTATTATCTGTAGGCAGGAGAACGTAGTCCGAGTCTGAGGGGTCAATGAAAGGAGCGAAGAACGGCTTAGACTGATGATGACTGCCAGAATAATTGCCTTTACACCTAGCATTAGTTTCATAGTCATAAATCAATTCTTCATAATCTGAGCTGTCATCTGTCAGAGATTCAGAATCTGATGGCGTGTCAAAATCATCTTCAAACTCTCTAAACTTTTGGAACACCCCCTGAAGCAGAGGAGACTGACTGGCACCAGGAGAACTATTCCTTACACTACATTGATTCAAATGTGAAGTTACTCGCTTTGCTCCTAAAGTCCCTGAACAAATAGGACAGCATAGGGTGAGATGAGATACAGTGAGATGCTTAGCTATATTTGTAACAGAATCTTGTTTCTTACATGCGTTGCACTTCATAACACCAGCACTACTAGGTGTTACATTCTTGGGTATACACTTGTTGAGGAGATGAGTAAACAGACCAGACTTATTAAATCTACTCTTACAGAAAGGACATAGAATCTTAAAATGAGATTTAACATGACTTCTCAGCTTCTTATCATGCATGTACGTGTGGCAAATAGGACAGCTGTGGTTAGACTGGATATCAGTCTGAAATAAATCAGAGTATTTGTAGGATTTATTGACAGCTGATGAGTAGCTAGTTAGGTAGGGATCTGGCGGATCACGTAGTTGTTGGTATTGTTTGGTTCGCTCCTTATCATGATGCTTCTTCCTCAAATGCTGCTCAATATATTGGAATCTATATCGACAGAATGGACATGGAACTGTCAACTTGGGACAAGCATGTAAGAGATGGGTTTCCATAGAGCTAATAGATATAGATGCGAGACAATGTGGACACGTTCCGGGTGATATCTGCTGACCAGGTTTTGGCCTCGCAGGACAGAATTGATTGAGATGTCTTGTCAAGCTGGCAGGTTTGACATATGCATTGCATAAATGACATCTCACATTTTTAGGAGGAGAACTGGTTGCTGGTAAGTTTGTGGCCATAATAAATGAATCTCAAATATTCTAGTACAATTCAGTTACTCCATAATCTTCATAAAGATATTAGTTATTATGGGAAGCGTAGAAGACACTTTAATAATATTCAGTGTCATGTTACAAATGTGATGACTAAGTCAGTCAGTAGATGATATTCGTAGTAAATAATAAAATCGTACTTGTAAGTATAAATATAGCAAAAGATATATCAAGATTGCAAACTAAAATATAATAATAGGGCATAAAGAAATATGTAAAGACAAACCTAATATCTTTAGACATCCTTCTTGTATTGGCTTGCAAGGAAGATCGAATGAATGAGAATCACAAAATGGAGGAAGGTAGACACCGGTTTTAGACAACTCACATTCTGGACCGGTTGTTATCAATCTCTGTAGAAAGAAGAATATTAGTCACAAAGTTTATAAATCGTTAATATTACCAAATAAAGACCGACGTATCATTCAAAGCACCTGGTTACAAAATTATTTAATATATTTATCAAATGTTATAGCTACAGCAAGTAAGGGAGGATTTCAATAACTACAATGCACTACAAAAGTCACAATTTGGCACGATCAATTCAAACATACTGCTGGTACATAAGTATGTTAAATACATCTATTGCTTAGGCTAAATTATATTTATTCATATGTAGGTTATAAAAACATCATATACAATTCCCGATGATGTTCATATGCCTGACATCCACAGTCGGGGATTATCTACGTGTTTGGCGGGTACCTAAAAGTGCCAGTTTAGCAGCAATGAAAGACACAAAGTGGTGACCATGAGACCCAAGTTTGTACAGGATCAATTGGATACAGGCGAAAAAACTGCCATCCAAGGGAGAGTTCATACAAGAAAATCTGCCACCAGTTCCGGTCAGACATTCCTTAAACCCCTGCATTAACTGTGTTAACAAATACGTAAGCAATTAAACATACTCACTCACCATGTTAGCAATATTAAGGTCGATTGGTAGAAAGTTAGAAACTGTAACATTTGTAGGACACGTGTGATGCTGAATCCAGAATACTACAAACATAGGGAATAGGAAAATAATAATACTACTATATCAAGGTCATCAACAAACTTAAATAATCGGCACAGGGAATTTCTACATAGATTGATTCTCGGAGGCTCATCAATCACATGGCCACGACAAACTTGTCCTCTGTCTACACTACTTACGACCCTACCAATAATAAGCATCTAGTATATGTACTCAATACTAACCGTGTGTAGAAGAAGAGTTTTTAGAAGATATCTTATCTGCAGCACTCTTCACTTCTAGATTAAACTTAGGGAGAAGGTGAGGGAGTAAAGGGCTCGGTCTGAAACAGCTAAAAATAACATAAAGAAAGAATATCATAGCCTATGATAATACGAATGTATTAATCCAACAATCTTGTTTATTAATATTTGATGAATATCATCGCAGGGAGTGAAATGACTTTTCTACATTTCAAACAATCCAAGAATAAAACTGAAAAATCAATCGCTCACTTCTCATAACATTAGTAATTCGCACAATTAGGAGATCATAGTGTTGGCAAAAGGCAGATAAACATCAGTTTTAGACAAAATGTGTTGTTACACACTCTTAATCATACTATTGTCCCAAACAATGTAATCATGCTCCTAAAGCAGCATCCAGTACTCCTAAATAATACCCTCACTATTCCACTATAATTACTAACCATACTCTTGGAATTAAAGAGAGTTGATATTTGTAAGAATGCTGCAGGTTTTCTTTCTTAATAATTTCTATCCTCTTCTTATAGCGATTAAATAAGTTCTTAACCTGATCAGTGTGCATGTAAGGACTGTAAGTATTCAGAAGCATGTGTAGATATCTAAATAATTAATACAGTAATTAATAATATTAAGTAATATACAGTGGTAGTGTCAGTCACAAACGGGCCTATGGTAACGGGGAACTTCTGGAAACAGAGTGGAAAATAAATAGAGCGAATTAATATATATAACATTAACTTTTAAGAACAACGCAAATAATTATTACCTCACCGAAATGTGAGAGATTCCTTCTTAGTTCTTCTACAAATATTAAACATGAGATATAAGATCTGGGACTGGAGGAGTGGCCAGCCTCTTTCCTTATTAGCTAGATACAAAAGGTTAATATTTAAAATATGATAAGCGAAGTCAATTGAGTTAGTAGGTAATAATTACATAAAGGAGTTCTCTAACCAGCAACCTAGGGTGCTAGGAGATTTGTTATAGCAAGCTAAGTTGTTATTTAGAAACTCCTTATAAAACATTACTATAAGTAAATTGACGCGTTTAGTTGTACATTATATTACTTACTAGTTTGAATAGAACCATTCCTCATATCCAGATTATATCCAGGAAGAGCTAGCTCTAACATTTTGTAAGCCTGAATAAAGAACTGTGAAAATATCATTCGTTATAATTATTACAATATACATACTTTGTTAGCATACTCTAGTGTAGTCTCCTTCCCAGAACATGTGACTGCCCATTTGTAGTAGAGGCCAGCTTGTCTATAGAATCCCATCTCTCTATATACCTCTGCTATTCCGGATAGTAACTCCATCTAATGAGGAGATAACTTATCATTAATTAATGCTATAAGGTATTGTATTAATAATTGTATTAGAAGCATATACCTTGAGGACTCCATCCAAACTACAATGTACATCCATTATCTTCCGTAGTTGAGTATGTGCATCTATTTTTCTCTAAAATGAACAATAAACAATAACAAACATAAATAAATGAGAACAATAAGATCTCATATAAATAGAATGCACTAGAGCTATTCAGAAATAGAGATAGTCATTGGAATTATAGTGTGATATACTCAACTAAATACAATTCTACAACGTTACCTTCTGTTCCAATAGATATCTAGCTAGCTTCAGTAGAGCCTCCATCTGTGGGATACTACCAGAGATACCAGCCTAGAATAGAAAAGTATAAATAGAAGAACAAAACTCATATACACACATTATATCAACCTTATGATAATACGTAATACTCTCAGTAAAGTTTGATCCAATAGCATCTCTCTTCAACTCAATAGGTTTAGATAAATCTGGCATTAATGCATTGTTAATAGCTTCAACACCAAACGAGCTTTTATCTCCTATAGAAGTAGTATCAGACATATCATCTGTCATTCTCTCCATATCATCAACAGCTAGCATCTCTACACTATCTCTTAAGTTGAATAGACTTCCTGAGAACGGGGCAGTAACGTCAGAAGCAGGAGCTATTAAAGTTGTTGTTTTGAGATCTTTCAAGTCTCTAATGTAAGCAGTAGCAGCTAGTCCCTCACAGGTAGCTCCTAGCCAAATCCAGTCCTGAGCAGCTCTCAGCTGTTCAGCAGCTGTTGTATAGTAGTGTAAAGCCTCTTCATAATGGCCACACTGAAGAGTTAGGTCTGCTATGTGTTTGAATACACGAGCCTTGTATCTCTTCACTAGAATTCTAAATTAATTAATTATTTTAATAAACAGCTGGTAATTATTAATAAGAATAAAGTCTATACTTTTTGTCTTTAATTTCTGTGTCTGCTTCTTCAAACGGACTTTTGAGTTTATTTATTGAATCAAAATTCTCAGTTTGTAGCAATTTGATTTGAGATTGTCTCCGAGATTCAAGAATAGAGTTTAGAACCAAAGTGAAACAAGACAACACCTAAATATACATAAATATACATAAATATACATAAATATACATAAATATACATAAATATCAAAATAAATATCAAAATAAATATCAACTATTTAGTGATATAAGATATCCTACCTCCTCCAATTTGTTATAGTTAATAAAATCGTCTAAAGAATCATCACGAGCCATATCAGATATATTTATTAGTACATACTCAATACCAGAAGAGTTCAGACGAGAGAATGCTTCCTCTAAGTTTTGTTTAAAAGAGGGTCCTGTGTCTAGAAAGTCAGGAGTAGAGGTATGAGTTGTTGGAGAGTATAACTCCATCTCCGTAGTACAGAATACTAGACACATAGAGTGACATATAGCTCCCTTGTAGCAGTTAGAGATTGAGTAGACTGTCTCGTGAATAGATTGTACCTGATACAAGCACACGATATTAACAAATTACGGTCGGAGTTTTACGCTTGTAATGAAAAGGAACACCAAAATATTACCACTTCGTGTTAACCAATTCCCTCACCAAAAAACGAGATTTTAGCAACTTTTTGACGTCATAAAATCACACATTTTCTCGGCCGTATTCGGTTAATATACGTATACGTACTTCGAATCGAATCCTATTAATTTGGATACAATAGCTCTGTTCTAGAATATTCGGCACTATCAAGGTGAGTTACAAATTTTTGGAAATCTTATTTATTAATATCAAAAGTTTTATCAATATGTTAGTAAAACGGTTCAATATCATTACGTACTATCTATCTAGCTACTATTCTAACCTGAGATAGCTCTGAGCATTGTGCTACACCCACAAGACCAGACAGCTGCTTATGAGACATAAACTTGTTATATTTAACAGAATAAGCCCACGGAGCTAAGTTCCTCTCGAAATTAAACAGAGCCCTGACAGGGCCAAGTAGACCTGGATTGGAGGACAGACCCTTAGTAGGCAGGATGAGAAGGGAGGAGTTATCCCTCAGGAAATTATAAATCCTGTGATAGAGTTCTCCTGATATATCAGATATAGGATACACGAACACTTGGAGATGTCCAAGATCTTTTATATGCGACTTCACATCTAACAGCGAACCAGACATTACAATACTAGCTAGCTAAAATTCATAAAATTTAAATTTATAATATAGAATATAGAATATAGAATATAGAATATAGAATATAGAATATAGAATATAGAATATAGAATATAGAATATAGAATATAGAGTATAGAATATAGTATAATCTATAATCTATAAATCTATATTATACGATAATCATATGATGGACAAATTGTTGGGGATAAATGCATAATACAGCTGGAGATAGTACCTTATCATTCAAAAGAGCCTTACTGGCTGTATTTGATGGAAACTAAAAATTATTCATACAAGTCTGAAAATACATATATTTTAAGGATTTATGAAAGTTATCGTTATTGAGTAATATAGCAGGCTAGGTGGATACACCAGATTAGTGGAAAATCATTGAGAGTAATTTGGTGTAATTATCCATGATTACCGTGTTGAAAATATTGTATGTTTCGTTTATTAAGTATTTTCGTTGCAAATTAATATATTAATAAACATAATAGACTAATAGTAAATTATAATAATTATCTCTTCCTCTTTCCCCTGGATAGAGTAGTTTTGTTCCGTTTGAAATATCGGAAAGCTGCATGAGCTCTGCTAGCCACACACTGCTTACTCATTTGTATCTTTGTGTTGTAAGCAGTACCTTGCTTATTGTAAGCTAGTTCAATTACTTTAGCAAGTTTAGAATCTTTCTTCTCATTGGTTGCTCCTATCTCTTCTGCGTGTTTGACTAACCATTTCATAGCTAAAGATATACGTCTCTTGTCACGTATCTTAACAGGGACTGAGTACTGACTCATAGCCCCTACACTGACTACCTCCATCAGGGGCATTACGTTATGTAAAGCTCGGTGAAAATATTCAACAGGGTTAATCTGGTCAGGAGGAGGGTCTGAATCAGGATTAGCCAGATATGCAGCTTGTATCAGTTTTGTACGTATTCTATCAAGGGCTTGAGAGAAGAATCGTTGAGCTTTTGTCTTGTTGCCTTCTTCCATTAGTTGATTAATAAACTTCTGTGACAGAGGATCGTATAAATAAGAGTTGGAGAAGAAAGAGTTTGCAGAGTGTGTAGGCCCAGGAAGTTTCTATAGAATTATTAGTAAATAATAATAAATGAAAGTAATTAATTGAACTTACTCTACTATTTGAGAATTTATAATATTTAGGGCGAATAGGTTCCCTCTGTCTAATTCTGTCCCAGATAGTAACTATATCAATATAATCTTTAGGATCCATATGCTGGATGTTGTCCACTATAGTATCATTATCTTCTGATTCAGGGACCTCTGCTTCAAATTTAGTAGGAGTATGACTCATACGACAGAGGGAGCGAGAGAGTGGTGAGATCAACCGAAGTAGTATGTTATGTATTATCATGAAGTAATTTCTAAATAAAACAGATCTAGGGTTCAGAATACAAGTATTCAATCATATTAGCATTAACCGTATTTTCTGAATAAATGGTAGCAGACGAATCCCTCCAGTATTTGCTAATTCAATGATTACAGGATATATGGGAGTGAATGGGCTATAAATAGATATTTCCGTATGCACAATGAACTCCAAAATTAGGCCATTTGTTCGATAATTTTGTTGAGCATTTTGGAGTTGCATGTACGTCGTGAAAAATAACAATAATAATATTTCCTATTCAATATTCTCTAACAACAACTCTATGGGAACACTACTAATTAGCTAGATACGATGTAATCCGACTAGAATTTCATCTCGTGTGGATATTGCCCCTTCTTAAGAGAGAACTTAGTTCTCAGGTAGGCATCCACATGCTCACGGGCCTGAATTGCTTTTATAACAAGTGTGTCCACCTGTTTCTGAATCTCCTTCATTTCAGTGGTAACTACAGATTTAGTTTCTTCAGGTGCAAACAGACTCTCTTTTCCTTTCTTAGCTCTTGTCCTCTTGCGTTTGAAATAAGAATCAGTCACTGCAGGTGGAACAGCGAAATCATTGATCTTGATTTTAGTCTGTGTAGCGATGACGTAAGCTTGATCAACTCGTCTCAGAGGTATTCCATTGAGCGGGTAGGGGCCTGTCACAAGAAGCAACCCACTCTTGAGTTGCTTCAGAAACACAACTCTTTTCCCTTTGTGCTTTCCTCCCAACAGAATTAGGATAGTACCGCGAGTTATGGAACCTCTCAGATGGGTCGGATTCTGTCTGCGAGTAGACTTCTTCCTCTTGGGAGAGTCTTGTGTAGGGTACCAGCGATGAGATTTCTTGAGGTAGACCTTTCGTTGTTGAGGTCCACTCTGTGTGGTCAGTTTCTTTAAGACGAAACGTTTCTTCTTTTCTACAACTTTCTCTTGAGGTTTGTATGCCTTTATTCGGTGGAATGTTCCACGTCTACGCTTCATGACTGTGCGGGAGTACCGACCAACCGTGGAGGCCAGTTTGGGATTCCTCGAGCAGTGTTTTTTGGTTATTGTCATTCTATAAAGTAATCCTTGCAATTAGTATAAATAGCAGCACTGTAGTAATTTGGACAAAATGTTGTATGAGGAATGAGTTTATTTTAATATACTATGACATTAAAATTAAGAGGATACGTGGTTCACAAGGAAGAAGTTGAGCATCCAGGCCTGCTAGCTATCCTTATGACTTAGGGAAATATTTGAAAATTATGTGCATGTTTTCGCATATAATAGCCTGAAATTGCTATCCCTGGATCTAAACTTGGAAATCCAAGGAAGCGGTTAGTAAGTATGATTACTACGGTAGATGTCAATATAGTATGGATTAGATAAATTCACAATGTATTTACGATGAGTGTTGTTACAGCGTATTTTAGACACTATTTGAATTGATTTGGATGATATTTACCTTTAATTATTGGATAAGAAACCTTATAAGTTGTTCTGGTGTATTTTAACTCTCTATTCAAATTCAGGGAAGAAACTTCAGCCATGTACCTACCTTTCGACCGTCGTATCGTACTGTTTGTACAACCAGTAACCCAAGTAAGCTGAATCAACTGTAACTTTAAGTTGCACTGAGTAGCATGTGAGTACAGTTCTTAGGCCAGAGGATTAAAAATAAATGCAAATAAATGAAATTTCAATATATTGTAACAAGAACACCAACAAGAACGAGAACAACAAAATGACACAAAGTAAACACAACAATATTATTAATATCAAACACTAAAAATTAATACACAGTAGTATTGCCAATTATTTGCCGGAAATAAACGCTTCTGACTACTGTATTTAAATTCCTGTTTTGTCATGAACTAATTGCACTGAATAAAAAAGCGTGGCAAATAACAGGTGTCACAATTGTTAGTGATCTTGTTTATTTCATTAAATTGTAGAACTAGTTGAATTGAGTCCGCTAGGAGGATAGAAAGCATGAGTAGAGGGAGGCAGAGGTAATTCATTCTGCACTATCTCATTCAATAACGGAGTTGTAGGTACGGGACTGTATGAGTTGGTGTGATATATGTTTGAGTTAGTGTTCATATTAAATGCGGTAGAGTTAGCGTGATGAGGATATGAGTTTAATGGGCTAGGACTATACGCGTTAATAGCTGAATGAGTGTTATAAACAGGGTTAGAGTTCTGGTGCTGGGGATAGGGGGTGGTGTTAGCACCCATGTAGAGGTGTGAGCAGGAGGGCTGAGAAGGTGTCCTAGCGATAGGAGAGTAAACAGGGTGTTGCATGGGGATTGGAACCTTTGGGAAGAATGCAGGAGTTAACTGGTGTTGATGTTGTAATGGTGTAATCGGAGTAATAGGTTCAGGTAGAGGAGAGTAAGCATCCGAGTTTGTATATCTCTTAGGAAAGTAGTTAGGATAGTTTTGTATGTATTTAGGCATCTGTGAGGTATCCATTAATTCATCGGGTTGTGGTCTAGCAGGAGAGCTCATGAATGGAGAATGGACCTGTTTCATAGTCCTAGCAGCTGGGTATGTAGGTAGAGATGAGTATACTCCAGGAGTAGTGGGTCTCGTGTCCCATGGTCCCATCGGGTAGGGTGAGTTGCTAGGATAGGGTGTGTTAAGGGGTGTGGTAGGAGTATAGGGGTAAGGAGGGGTTGGATTGGGAGGATACGGAGACTGAAATGTGAACTTAGCAGCATGAGAAGGTTGAGGTGTAATGGAATCTCTAACTGGTATAGAAGTAGCCTGGAAGTTATCAGAACTCTCTTTCTCAAATTTGATTTTATTCTGAGCAAACGTTAGAGGAGTTATACGCGTAGAAGAAGGAGATATATTCAGATTCTGTAGAAGAGCTGAGTGTGACTGGTAGGGGAGAGGGGAGATAGGCTCGTGGGTTTGAGGAGGTTTCCTACGCTTAGCAATACCTAAAATAGCTTTAAACTTGTTAGAAGATAGATTAGTAATAGTACTGTTGTTATCCTTGATATGAGAGTCAGTTAACTGCTCTACTCGAGCTCGTACTCTCTTTATCTTCTCTTTATGTTTAGCTTGTATATGTATATCACTCTCATTACCCTTATCACGGAAGATAACGTGTAGATAGTGCTCGTAGCATTCAGATGGTATTCTTATTTCAGCGTGAATAGAAGTTAGGTAGTCTGATACAAATGACCAGTTTAGCTCTTGAGAAGGAGCTATTGATACCAATCCCAGTGGAGATTCTAAGTGATTCAAAACACAATGACACAATCTCCATTCAGAGGGTAACAGCCAGGGAGGATGAGCAAAGTGTTCGGGGGACAAGGTTGGCGACTTCTTGAGGGGTTCGTTGATGAGTTTTGATTTTAATTTCTTTTTGATCCTCTGTTTATCTTCTTCAGATTTAATTGATATAAACAGATTATTTATCTGAGGGAGATCTTTCATTTTACGAATCAAACTCTTTCTATGAATATTAGAGGATTGAGTAAACTCTGTATCAGCTGTGGTTACAGACTGTAGTTGAGGAGGTTTGACCTTATAAACACCCATCTGTTCTTCACTCAGAAACATGATAGGCCCATTGGTACCAGTATATATAAGTTCTCCACCTGTATTGTACAGGGATGATATGAAAGGATCAACATAGATTCTGCTATCTGTCTCTAAGACAGGAGAGAGGATATCATAATCCATAAGATCTGTATCAGACGTGTAGGAGGGAGGGGGAGTAGGGGCCCGACTGGGAGAGGTAGAAGAAAGAGGAGTGGAGGGAGGTGAGTCGAAATAGTAGCCAGCCGGGCTATACCCTAAAAAATGGTTTTGTGTTTGATCTGATTCTCGTGCGAGTATAGAGAATATATTAGAAGGTGAGTGTTTGAATGGAAGATTATGTAAATTTCTCTCCAGATAGAGGAGAGCAAAGTTCTCAATCGAATTCAGCTCTTCCTGTAGAGATAGGAAGTCACTCTCTATCTCAGACCTCAAGGTTATCGGGAGAATACTAGAAGTTAAATTGTCTCTGTCACTCTGTTCTAGAATATCATTCTCCTCACTTATTTTAGCTTCTGTTGTTGCGTGTTTAGCGAATTTCGCATCTGTGTCTTCTTCAACTTCGAATAGAAGTGAAGATAAATTGTTACCATCTTCTCCAATTTTAGCAGCAATCTCTGTCAAACCTTTATCTAAGTCAGAAGAAGATTCAAAGAATTTTGTTGTAAAATGTCCTTCTTCTATAGCAAGTTCTCCTAACAACTTCTTTTGTTGTGATTTCTTTAAAATATTCACTTCAATAGTTCCTTCACAAATCAATCGATAAATGTGAACATTTTTAGTTTGTCCGATACGATGACATCTATCTTGTGCCTGAGCATCCATGGTTGGATTCCAGTCTATATCATAGAATATTACAGTATCAGCTCCTGTAAGGTTCATTCCAATACCTCCACTCCTTGTGGAGAGAATAAATACAAATATACTCGGATCGTTATTGAATCTCTCAACCAGATAGAATCTATCCTCTGGGGAGGTTGATCCGTCTAATCGGAAGTATTTATACCCATGGTAGTTGAGGAATACTTCTAGGATATTGAGCATACGAGACATCTGAGTAAACACTATAACTCTATGCCCCTCAGTCTTAAGCTGATAGAGTAACTTGTCTAGAACTTGTAGTTTACCGCAGTCATACTGTATCAGTCTAGTTTGTGGGAGTTGAAGGTAATCGTAGGACCTAAATATATCCCAGCTGTTACAAATTGACTCAGATATATGTCTACGTATATAGCATTGATCTACAGTACTCTCGTAACACCATGGAGTGTCTAGAGCCGAGGTAGTGACTAGCCTCGGGGTCTGTGGTTTAACAGAGGGAATATACTGAGAGAATGTAGTTATGACGTAATAGTTATTCTCACAGAGAGGATCAGTGATGTGTGGTATATAACAGCTGATTTCCGAGGTAGTAGCATGACGTATGAATGCGAGAGAATCTATTAAGTCAGCACCATAGAATATAGGACGATTGAGACGAGTACAATTAACAGAGTACATATACTCTAGTCTGTTAGCATACAATACCTCTTCTCTACTAACTTCTGTGTTATATTCTTGTAACAGCTGGGTTAAGCTATCCCCTATAAGATTATTAGATTCTGTGGTGGGATATGAGGGAAGAGGATTGTGTTTGTAAGGGAAGTTATCTGGTGTGAATCCCTCGTGTTTAACTGATAGAGAGTTAGCACGAAATGATCCAAATGCTGTCAAGTAGCTAGTAACCTCTGATATAAGGTCTAACCCTATTCTCTGAAATAATTCAAACTTATCCACTGTAACACCTGATACAAACCCTCTGGTTATACCGTGCATAAACAATAGAAATGGTAGTAGGATAGTGAGGGGATCAGTAGAGAGGGGACTGATGGCGGGACGAGGCTCGAATAGGTCTGGATGATTACACACCTTTCTTAACTGCATCAGAATATTTAGTAGGTTTATCGCTCCACCTGTCTTGATCCTGTCACGAGTATCACTCAATGACATATAGTCTTCATATAGGAAGCGCTGTCTCTTTGACAGATGACAGGGAATGATGTGTTCAATCTTCTTGGGTAACTGTAGCTCAACTTCACATTTAAGTCTTCTGAGTAAGAAGGGCCTTAATATCCTATGTAATCTCTCCACTACTCTATCTCTCTGTGTTTGGTTACCTTCTACTATTTCCATCAGAGGCTTTGAGAACCATTCCTTAAAGTCTGAGTGACAACTGAACAGATCTGGCATTAAGAAATGCATGAGAGCCCATAACTCCATTATATTATTCTGTAGGGGAGTACCACTCAATAGAAGTCTCCGTCTAGATTTAAATGTGAGTAGAGTTTGCCATCTCTGTGATTTGTAATTCTTAATGTTCTGAGCTTCGTCTAGGATTATGTAATCCCAGTCGATCTTTCCCTTCAAACTCAGCTGATCTGTAACTGCCAGCTGATACGAAGTTATACAAACATGAAATGCATTCTGCTTTGTCCAGCCAATTCGTTTGTTACGTCTAACTTTAGCATTTCCGTAATAAGTTACTAGTTTGAAGGCAGGACACCATTTCTTGAACTCATACTCCCAGTTAAGAATAACAGAGGTTGGTACTATAATGAGGTGGGGACCCCATGTACCCTCCTGACAAGCGAGATGAGAGAGAAGTGCTATTGTCTGAATTGTTTTACCTAGACCCATTTCATCAGCTAAGAATCCATTTAGTCCTTGTGTGTGTAGCATAGATAGCCAGTTTAATCCTATGTGTTGGTACTCTCTCAGCTGTCCTCCCTTCAGGAGGGATGGTACAGGAATACTCACCTTAGAAGTAGATAGTGTGTTACCACTAGGTTGTAGATTCTTAGCTAGCTCTGCTGCTGTACTCAGCTCTCTGTTACCTAATTCCTGTTCTGCCTCTTTCAATACAGGCTTTGAGAGTATAGGAGTACTCCTGTTAGGCTCAGAAGATATAGAGTGATGGTTGTGAAGTAGCTTCTTAATGTATTCAGGAGGAAGAGAGTCTACAAGATCGTCAAGAGGTAGGTCTGCCTCCTTGTGGAGAGCTTTCACCTCGTCCTCCTCACCTGACCGCTCAGAATCAGACTCATAAGAACTGGAGTGACCGTTAACAGCTGTATAGTTAGGAGCTTGTACTCCCATTCTTATTTTATGAGAATAATTCTCTGTTTGTGAGAGTAGATCAGACAACTGGGATTGTAAGTTGTATTTCTTAACGTGATCGTCTACTATTTGTTCTTTCCATTCTACTATCTTCACCATTTGAGACCAGAAGTTGTGTACCTAGATATGCAATAGAACCTCGTTAATACGAACATAGCACTCTGAATAAAGAGCACAAAATTTGTACACATTATCAATGTGTAATTTCAATGAACAATAAATATTTTGGTTACTACATGCTCGGGAAGAGAAGAATGCATTTCTATGAAAGATTCAATATACAGATGAACCTGCATAAACCGACAAAATTTCCATATCCCATTACGGGTGTCAGTTTATGCAGGTTCAACTGTATACCGCATCGTCAACATATTAACACATTTATAGATCATGACGGGTGCCAGAGTGTATCTATAGAAAGTGTTCACATATTTTGATGCGGAACTTCCCTGAACAACAACTATAGGGTCATACAGGACACCTTACCAGCGATATGATATACGTATAGTCGTATACCTGTTTAGCGATTGCACTGGCTTTCCTCTTAATAGCAGCTTGCTCCTGAGCAACTCTTAACCTATCAGCTGACTCCTTGTCGTGATGGTACCGATCTACAGCCCGACTAATTCTCCTCAAAGTAGCAGCTCGATACTTACGCTCATAATCAAAGTCAGAAGCTAGCCAACTCATCTCTTCGAGCAGATAGTCCCAGTGTGCTTTAATTCTGGGAGGTTCCCATACCTTAGGTAGTCGAGTTGGCTCCCAGAGGCCCCGCTGTCTTAGGTTCAGCGCCCTCTTCAAGGTGCTGGACTCGTGCTGAATCTGGGAAATGGCCGGGTCGTCTTCTGAAGCATAATATAATGTAATAAATTGAAAATAATAGAATTAAACACAACTAAATAGGACGTAGAAATAACGAATATGTACAATTGTACATTGCTGAGAGTAATTTGTATTCAAAATGATCTTCCAATAAAATACAGTAGAGTTTTCTCGTTAGCAACTTAGGTTTTGGTTCTCAAACAGTTGCTAATAACGGAACAAGATTACTACAAAATTTATATTTGGGAACTGAAAATAGGTTACACTAATAGACAATATATTGTTATTAAGAGAGTTGTCATGCTAATAAGCGACTCTACATTATATTAATGTATCTCTACAAGTGTATCAAAACGTAAAGATCACACTTGAACCATGGTAACAAGGAGATATATAATTTTGCATAAGATAGTAGCAGTGTATCTAGAATTATCAAATTATTTAGAATTAGACGTATGGTATAGATATTGAATATTGGAATCAGTTCAGCTGTGGTTATCAAGGACAAACGAAAAAGTCTGGAACAGATCTATTCTTACGAATTCAAGTATCATACTATCGAAATTTAAATGCTTAACCTCATATGTTCCAAACAGTAGGATTGCTATAGATATAGATTGGAAGAGCTTAGAGATCTAACTACTACACACAATATACGGAAATACAGATATGTATTTGATAGATGCTTTGGATTCGTTCATCCTGAAATTAACCTGATAAGAACAACATTACGTAATACGTATTCTAATCAATTCAGTTGGCAGATGCAGACCCAATTGTATGATACAGAAAATATATAAAGTTAATGTAACAAAGGGATAATTATAGTTTGTACAATTTATGACAGTAACTACATGCGTAAAATAGTCAAGTTGAAGTCCCAGGAATATATAAAGATACCCTTGATCTGGTTGCTTAAGAAACTCAACAATTTGCTCAGCTGGGGATAATTAATATACAATTACTTGAAAGAGTTGAAAAAAATTTCAACCATAAGAAAACGGTATCAGATATAATACAATGAGTGAACATACATTAGTATGTATTCTAAAATATCCATCTGAGAGTAAACCTACTATTGCCGAGAGGAGTGAGGGAAACGAACGAAGCGGAGAATTAGTCATATGATAAAGATACAGTATCTAACGTTATAGAGTATTCGTATTAAATCAATAATTATTACGACATTAATCACAATGAGGCTTATGAATAATTAATATACTAGAGATTGAGTATACTAATATGTAATTAGAAATTAATATATATGTAATACTCACTTGTGACAGTTTGGCTGTCATCGTTAGAATGCCACATGTCAATCATGCGGTCTGGAGGTCGTGTCTGATGTCCTCTTGTGGGTCTAAGGAAGGACGTGAGGGTGTGTGGAGATTTTGGTGTACTCATTGCTTCTTTCCTGAGCTCTTCTACTCTTGAGTCCACTTGTTGCTGAGAAGATATTGAATTAGTACTAGCATCAATTAGGTTAGCGGTAGGAGAGAGGCCAGTCAATAAGAACCGCTCTTTCAGCAAATCAACATAGTCTGCTTCAATAGCCTCGAGCTGAGACCTGTAGTGAATCAGAATCTGATTCTGTATAGGTTGCAGGGGTGAGGTAGCGGTAGGGGTATCGGCTACGTTCATCGGGCTTCATAAGTATGTCAGGCACTAAGAGTAGCTCCAACCTGCATGGATAGAGTGCTAAGTGGGACTCAACACAACTCTAACCTGTAACAACACGGACATGCATGCCGGAATTGTTTGCAATTATACTCTCCTTTCATAATTCTCAATTTATACCAACGTATGCAATTACTTGAATAAAATTTTTTACAAAATTTTAGCATCAGTTGTATACTTTACATTCAGGAGACACGAATTTTCACGATTAAATAGCGTATAACGGATAAATGTGAGTAAACCCTCGCTAATCAGAACATGCATAATGATATAATCATTTGGAAATTGTCTAAATTCAAAATGTTTAAAAATACCAAATGTACTTGCAGGTAAAACAAAATACTATCTTAATAATGTACACATATATGCTATATTTATCTTATAGTTTTGTTTCAATACCATTCACTCATCCGAACGAATTCACCCACCGAACGATTTTATTTTCATTTATACCGGACTGTTCGGATTAGTGATGGTATACTGTATGTAAGATAACAATTATGTTATATGCAAAATTCAATAGCAATATTATTAAATAATATTAATTAACAAACAGATAAAGTGATTTACACAAGAAATGCTATGAATTTATCTAATATGAGGATCGCGAGTATAAGCACTCTATAATATGAATACACTTCCGCTTTTCGCGATAATAAATAAGAATTACAAGGATTCTGGTCATAGATAAGATGTAAAAAAGCGCAGAACATCTGATGCTAGTTGTGTAGTCTTTTCTCTTGCGAGAGGTGAGTCACATACTAAATTGTAGAATGACAGCATCTGGTGAAGAAGTGTAGCCATCTTTTCAAAATCATCTATTCCCATTCTCTGAGAAAGTAGAGATTGTGCTTTACTGTTTTTAGAAGCAATCAATCCAACTAATAAACTAGTCATAGCTGCAATGATAGAGCTCTCAAAATTGGCTGTTGCCTTACCCTTAACTTCTTCCGAGGTAGCAGCTTCTCGAATGAAGTCTGACATTTCTTTGGCAGACATTGCCATGTTGTCAGCTTCAGGCTGTGTAGTGGGAATATCCAATTGCTCAACACTGTAAATACTGTCAAATGAACAGTCATGTGTCAACTTAGAATTGAAGTATTCAATAGGAAATGACACCTTCAAATGCCTTGAGTTGTCATCATCTAACATTGAAAGCTTGTCAAGTTGTGACGTAGAGAATGAACTATATTTAGAAGTATCGGATTCTGCACTCAGATTATCCTCAGTTAATTTAATAACTTTAACGGGAGGTGAATTCGATAACTTTATACGAGAGATTACTTGAGAGAGTTCTTGAGTTAAAATATCTGCCTCTTTCTGTTTAGCAATATACAAATTAATAAACTGTTTAAACAACATATCTCCATTTGTGGATGACAACTGTAAGAAAGATTCGCATGCTGCGTTAGATTTCGCGAGATGATTTATTAGAGCCATGAGTCCTATTATTTGTATATCAAACTGATATTCTGATATGTAACTAGGTGCCAGGGTAAGCACACAGTCTACAAGAGAAGTGAGAAATTCCGCAGACTCGTATATACTTCTAGAAAAAGTCTCTACTTCATTACACAACTCAGTAATTGATAACATTCCCTGTTTAAGACATTCATAAGCCACTATACAATTAGAATCAGCTAATAGACAATCTCTATTTAGCTCGATACATCGGAAAAATAAGTTAGGAAGCTGTACAGTACTGATCTCCCCCAGCTGGTGGAGAGAGGGTGGATATTTCTTCGTTAGACTATTCAGTGTAAGGAGAGATGTAGAAAGAGAAAATAAATGGAGATTTGATTGAGATTCTAATGATACTTCTGTTTTGATTTTACCAAACTGTTTGAATCTAGAATATTTATCAGGGCTCTTACTCTCTGTATATTCTCCATTACTTGTTGTATGTTGTATTCTAATAGCAGCATCAATAGAGGATGCTATGAATGTAGTTATATAGTCTAGAGCTCCTAACTCAGCTAACTGCTGACAGAATTCTTCCTTCTGTAGAGATATCAGAGATTGTAGAGTCATTAGAGCTAATAACTGGTATATTATAGGACCTTTAGGAGGTAAGGGATGTGATTCTGTAGGTTCTAGTGAGAATAATATATCTGTTACTCGAGATTCTGTTGTCTTAGTAGCTCGTATGTATTCAGACTGTTGCATAGAAGAGCATTGAGTTGATTGATTAACTTGTATATGTCCGTAATCTTTAGTTAGCTGTAAGATAACTTTAATAGTGTCTGAATCCAGTTCTGTAGAACTCCTATCTCTACTGAGAGCATAGAGTAAGAGAGCAGCAGCTAACCTGAGGGGAGGAGGGGATGTTGGAGCATCAGAGAGGGATTGTATTAGCTGAGGCATCAGCTGATGGAAGCTCAGTTGACGTCTAAATAGAGGAGAGAAACACTCAGCTGCTAAAGAACACTGAGCTAGACAGCGAGTAGATACAGGTTGAGCTGGTTTTATTCCATCCAGTAGATACTGTACTTCATCACGGAACATCTGTTGCTGACCTAGTTCTCTACACTGGTGAGGTTGCTTAATGTCAAATAATTCTACGCTAGTTGTAGCAGTCAGCTGTTCTTTGGGTCTCTTCGGAGATCTAGAGTCTTGTAGCTTCTGTTTAGTCTTGAGTAATTTGGGTTGTTTGTTCTTGTCTTGTTTAGGAGATTTGAGTTTAGGGGGACCTATCTGTATTGGTAGTTCTAATGGAGGAGATAACTTGATGTCTGTTCTGTTCCGCTTCTTACGGGAGGATAGTATTTGCTGTCCGATAGGACCAGCTTCTGTGTCAGAGTCTGTATCAGGAAATCCGAAAAAATCAGCTGATAGAGACTCAGAGGTTATCAAGATAGGCATAGGCGGTTTGTTATAAGAATTCAAGAACTTTGTTGGAGTATTCTTAACTTTCGTATCAAATGGATTGTTAGATTTCATAGAAGGGAGTGTGATAGATCTCTTTTGAATATTTTTACTAGCAATTGTATTATTGGGTCTAATCGAAGAAGATTGAGTCGAGTTCTTTTGGACTTTTCGCAACTTTTTAGATTCATTATTAGGAGAATTTGTGTGTTTAGTAGTTTTGAAAGTTGTCAAATTAGAATTGGTAATTTCAGATTTGATATAGTGATTACTATAATTTGACATGAGAGAGTCAAAATTGCTCTCAAGGAATGTAGAGCCATGTTTATGTGTAGATTTTCCGTATGTCGTCTTTATTGATGTGTTGGTAGATGTGACTGCTGAACTTGAGTTGATATTCATGGCTCTACGGTTTAGAACTAATTAGAAATTTGAAATGCATACATTTTAACATGAGTACAGCTGTTATAGATTATAGGTAATCTATGGTAAGAATAATGTGCTATGGACATACGTCGGTCTGTGCGATCCTACCAAATTTAATATCCAATCGACAGAATTGGTTTATGAATAAGTATATTCGTAGATTTAGATAAACATGAATACACGCCTACTTACCGACCACTCGTAACTGTTTTTCCCTGGATAGTTTTCTCGGAATCCCTGAATTTCTAATTTCTATGTAAAATAATGAGTTTTTCCCACTTTATGTGAAATGCCAGAAATAGCCAATATTTTCCTAGGATCAAATCCCTGGATGGTTGGCAAGTATGTCAGTAGTCACACTTTTAACTTTTGGATAATATGTCTCAAATTTAGCCTAGAGAATGTTCAGCGGCTAATCATGATAATTTACCTGAAATATATTTCCCAGAGCTACACTTACTGGCCTATTTATAAACATTTTACATATATATATATATATATATATATATATATATTATATGCATCCAGAATTCCTCATGCAGCTAACACACAACAGATACGAATCCAAGCAATGAGTAAAATATTCTAAGTAGAGTAATACGTAAATATTCTGGATGAATACAGCTGTACGAGGTTAGAACCCTTAATTAATTGTGTGGATTCGAACATTAATTAACACTTTGAAGGAGGGGTTGTATGCTACCAGATGTAAGGAGATTCTATGATGTTAAGCTAAAATATTTCGAGTCAGTACCATCCCTTTGGAAAATTGTTAAATTCAGCGAATAAAAATAAGTACAGCCAACCCTCCAAGATCCGGTCAGCGTCGTCCGAAGGGTGTTCAGATCTCAGAAATAAGTCTAGCTCTATAGTACTCCCAAACTGTTTCAATGTTGAGATGCAATTAATTATGGAATAGAGATGATATTCAGAGTTTGTGGTGGGTAAGAAGCATGCTTGAAGTGAAAAAACATCTAAAGTAGGTGTTTTATGGGAAAAATTACCCCAAAATGTTAAATAATTTTGAACTAATTAAAAATATTCTGCGAAGGCGAAGTCCGTGCCGCGAGGGCTCAGATCTTAGAGGTCCGGATCTTGGAGGTTCGAATGTATAGTAAATAATTATCTATTCAGTTGACATCATTTTTGACAGCTTATGTTAAAAAGGATGGAAACTGTTTTGATGAATCATATGCGTGAACGAGTCAGAATTTTGAAAAATATAAAATAAGAAAAATGAGATTTATTGTATGTAAAAAAGGAAATTAGATAAGTAAAATGCCCCACTAGCATAACACTGAAATTCTATAGGCGAAAATAAGAGAATAAATCCATTCTAAAATAATCTGAAAAGTAAAGTGGTCAGGTTGCTAGAACTTGGTTTCATCTTGCTCTCCCAGTATCATACTCACTCGAGGTTTAGCTGGTTCATTCGCTGGCTGTCTCTTTTCCCTAGCTACTCTCCTAGCTTCCTCCTGTGCTGCTATATATCTTTGTAATATCCTCTCAGCCCACGAGAGTAGCTTTATTCCGTCTGGAGGAATCTCTACATTTTCAGGTCGTTTGTTTAGAAGGTAGAGCAGACGTGTGACATCACGCATTACAGCTTTATATTGCTGTACATTCTCGTGATCAGCTGGTAGTTCTTTCAAGCGTCTTCTCATGTCATTTAGCATTTGTAGAAAAGTAGGAGCGCGCTCTCGGAGAAGATTTAGTTTATCATTGAAAAGTTCTCCTACTTTCTCTAGGTTAGATTCTCGCTCAAATCCTGGATTCGTAGCAGATACAGAATCTTGACTTTGAATAGAAGTGACGTCAGTATCTGATATAATGCTCTTAGTATCAGTATTACTATCAGGTATAGAAGGTGCTTTTGCTGGACTAGCTTTATCCGTCTTAACTAGTCCTCTAACTATCTGTATAGACGGATCCTTCCTGGAGCTAGCTATTGCTCCTGCCCGGGTATTAGCCTCTACGGTGGATAATTCAAACGAGCGTTGCCTGTGACTCATATTAGGTATAAGTGTGTTATAACGAGTAAGGAAGAGATATACAATAACAATAATAACTACAATGAGGATCAGTAGGAGGATTACAGCTAGAACAGCAAACACCCAGTTAGGAGCACTTGAAGGTTCACTTGTAGCAGTGATACATATTAATCTGCCAAATGTAGAATTGTCATATTCAATTTTCTCTAGTAGGTATCCATGTGGACACTCATCTATACATGAATCTGATTCAGGATCTAGGTATTTTTGTTTTCTACACTTGTAGCAGGCGTTGTAGGGACCACAGATGAGACAATAGTCTTGGTTACAAGTAGTGGCGAGTACTATGTCACAAAATGTATTGTTGATAAAATGTGAAGCATAGCCTGCATCACACTGACATTGTAGTGATACACAAGAAGAATGGTCTAGACAGGTTGAGTTATCAGTGCAAGTTCCGTTGGTTGTGAAAGCCACATGGAGGTGACATAATATAAAGATGACGAGTATAAAAAGGCGGAACATGTTACCTAGTGGAGTACCTAGAAATTTGTACATGTTCAAATATTGAAAAGTACACGACACATGTGTCTAAGGTGCACAACACATGTGAAGTTTACAGTGATTAATTAAAGTGCAGAGAGCATGCTCGTTAGGTACTGAGAGCAAAGGAGTCCAAGATGTTCCCTTCATTTAAATTTTGTATATTCTAAATGGCTGAAATCACAGCTGACATATATGTTCTCGTTAATACGTACATCAAGAGATTGCCAAAATTCGTACTCCTAAATTGAATTAAAGGAAATTAAATAATTAAGTTCACTCACTCACTCCGCCCGTCGCCACCGTCGCCGCCGCCCCCCGGCAGGGCGAAGTCAATTCAAAATGAACTGAAAAATAAATCACTTTTTGATTTGATTTGATTTGAATGATTTGATTAGATTAGATTAGATTGAGAGTATGACTTTTGTGTACGAAGCTAGTGCGACGTTTGTGTACACATATAACTGTACACAAACGTCGCCTTAGCTGCCTTTAGTGCGACATTTGTGTACAGTTCTGTATAAAATTATATATAAATCAGATTATGAGCATATCAGGTTGTAATAACAATTAAGTACCTAATCGAAAGTTTTGCACATCATTATGGACTACTAGTCTATCCGATGGGAATCATTTTTGGAAAATAAATGGGTTCCTCTCAATGGAATTGTTCTCTCGAACGCTCTAAATAGTTCTACCACCCTATCAACTTATGAACTGATGGAGAAGCCGTTTGAAGTCCTGATAGCTATTCTTCTCCCCTTGCGAAATACACAATATTCCCTCCAACAAATATCACTTGGACTGGATGAAAATTTTGTTACCCTTGCAAAACCTAGCCTGAAAGTGGGATACAAGATCAAATTGAATTCTGAATGCGTGAAAGTAGCATTGATGAATTGGGGGAGTACCAAGAATATGGAGGGATAATAACTTGGACTGGTGATGAAGATGTTACATTCATCAATAGTGTAGGAATACAGGAGAAACTATCAGATCTCCATAATTCTTGCCACAGTAGACAGCAACATATGGATCTCTTGCATAATGAAGCTGCTGAAAATGCAAAAGAATTTGGAAATGCTTTTGCGGATATGAATAATATCATACCGATGGATAGCTCTATCTTTTTATCTGAAATTGACCCACCAAGAGCACGAGACAAACTGTCATATGATGGATATATTTATAACTTTCAGCGCCCAACAAATGTCGCAAAACACTGGCGTTGTCAATTCAAAAATTGTAAAGGCCGCATCCATACTGTCGGAACCTCTATCTTAAAAATGATAGGCCAATATTGCCATGCGGAAGAAATTGGGAAAGAAGAAGTTTTGAATTTCGCAACAGAGTTAAAATACGTGCCCTATAATCCCATGATAATCCTCACGAATCATTGCGCGAAGCATCAGGGAAACTAACCGAAATGGCAAAAAATTCTACCGCGGGAAAAAAAGCTTAAATAAACTTTGCCAACGGATAAGACCTATGCCAACTAATCCTACCTCTCTATTCGATCTTCACGTAGATTCAAGTCTAAAATCATTAGGCGGCAATAGCTTTTTATTATTCGATACCGGACAGGGAATTGATGTGATGATCATTTTTGGAACCGAAGAAAACAAAAAAATTCTCTCCTTTGCACCAATTTGGATGGCAGATGGCACATTTAACAGCATTGCTTTTAGATTATCTCTATAGGTCACAAATACTGTAGATTTTAGTGTTACCTTATTTCGATATGATAAACAATAAGGATAATTTGTTGTAAGTATAAATACATTAAATTAGGGATTTTAACGACAAATTGCTAAAAACGACATTTTCTATTCCTGCTGCATCAAAATCACATTAGGACGACTTTGGGCCAACCCATACTATGTACTGCAGAATGTTATCGAGCATGTTAATAACTTTTGGTTAAATCTGTTAAATTTGCAATAATTGGGGTTCATCAATAAAATTTTTACTAATTAATACTTCCACTGTTTTTGATTTAACAGGTGGCTACTTACATAAATAGAAGGATGGGTTACGTTCCTGAAAATTGCCACGAACTATGGGTTAATGAGATTGTTGGTGTTACGTTCCTAAATTCCAGTATGACACTAGATATAGTTTTCTAAATACGAGATTTATATAAAAGCGAAGCACACATTATATGTAAGCGATAATTGCTGGAAAGACTAGATTATACAAGCCAGCTCACAGGGTTTAAACGTTTTTTATTTGGGATAATTTTTCGGGCATCAGCAAAATCCATACACAAACGTAGCAATAACTGTTCACAAACGTCGCATGAAGTACTGTACACAAATTTCTCCCTCCGGATTAGATTAGATTAGATTAGATTAGATTAGATTAGGAGTGAGACATTTGTGTACAGAGACATTTGTGTGCAAGACAAGTGTGACATTTGTGTACAACTTAGTGCATAATTTTGGTGCGACAATTGTCTACAGATTTCTGTATACTATGTAAAGATTAAGATTAAGATCCATCTATTGAATTTACAAGTATTATAGTTTCTTTAAAGTTAAAATTTGCTCTAAGAGAATGATCCACGCAGAAAACAAATATTCAAGCATATTGTTGTTTCTATGTCAAGTGTTTGTGTATGAATTCTATGAATTTATCATCCAAATAAGTGTATTTTTAACTAATTTCTAGAATTCATTTTCGTATCATGTACTCATTCAAAAATTAGTTGTTGAAAATTCACAATGAATTGATACAGTTTGGCTCATGATTGTAATACGTAGGATTGCTTCTCAGTCCAGTTTAGGCCTCTTATATATTATTTATTCCTAAACTCTAATTAATACATTCTGAATTCAAATGGATTATTTATTGATATTCGGGGATACATCCATTGAACACAAATGGACTGATCTCGTCCAGATAACACACGCATCGTCTCTCAACCGTGAAACTACCCTCGTAAACACAGAAAGGATTTATCTTTACTGACAAATACATCATCGGAAGTATTAATTGCCCTGCCTTCCCAAACGGACCTGTAAGCCAATTTTGAGAGTTTGTCCCGGGAATTGGATAAAGTATTCGTGAAGCTCGGAAAACCTTGCTTGAAGGCAGCATACAAAATCCCGTTAGACAAACCCTTTTAATTAATAGAATCCATAGTACAAATGAATTTGAACTTCCCTGGAAATTGAGTAGATCTCGAATCTTCTTAATTTGGACGTAGGGATTAATTAAAACTTGAGTCTTCCTTGAATTTTTCTTAAAAAATATTCGCA
Source organism: Oopsacas minuta (assembly GCA_024704765.1). NCBI lineage: Eukaryota > Metazoa > Porifera > Hexactinellida > Lyssacinosida > Leucopsacidae > Oopsacas > Oopsacas minuta. The sequence continues at coordinate 927,312 of JAKMXF010000365.1, forward strand.
TAATTTCACTAAACAAAGAAATAATTGTACTACAGTCAACATCCGCTATCTCGAATGCCCGTTAACTCGAACATTCATTATTTCGGGACAGAATTTGATTTCCTTTGAATGTTCGAGATAACGGATGTTGACTGTATATGTGTACGAGAAGAGAAATTCAATACATTATCACAAATTAAAGATTCTACTTGTGTGCAGTTCGTCGAGTTAAAGGGAGCTGTAACCTTAGACTGATTTCTAAGTATTCACACAGAAAATCTGTACACAAATGTCTCTGTACACAAATGTCTCTGTACACAAATATCCTTGTACACAATTGTCGCACCAAAATTAAGTACTAAGCTGTACACAAATGTCTCTGTACGCAAGTGTCGTACTTCCGATTTGATTTGATTTGATTGAGTCTCGTTAATACGGACACGGTTAAAATTTCCTATTAGTATATCTTTCAAATTTCCTATTCTTAATAATTAAAATTTCTTAATACCAAGAGCTTGTCTTCAAAACAATGAAAGTACTCCTCCTCTCCCTCTCAGCTGTGATTTGCTGCTGTGTCAATGTAGTTGTTCTCGAATTTTTACTCAAAGAAGATCCAAACATGGCTAACACAATGACATTCTGTCAATTCCTATTTATATCCACCTTCCTATTCGCAACACACTCTAAGTTTGGTTCCCGACCTCTTGCAGTTCCTCCTGTCTACCACGCCCTTATGGTAACTTTCTTCTTCATCTCAAATGTTGTGAACAATTGGGTTTTCAAGTTTAACATTTCTCTTCCCTTACACATGATATTCCGCTCTGGCTCTCTTCTCGTTAACATGATCCTTGGGGTCTTACTTATGAATAAGAGATACTCATTAATGAAATACCTGGCCGTTGTCATGGTAACTATAGGAATTGCATTAGCCACGACAGTATCTGCTAAAATGGTTCAAAACAAGGAATATGGAGAAGATACTGAATTTACTATTTGGCTATTTGGCATTTTTATGCTAGTATTTGCTTTGATATCTTCTTCTATGCTGGGCCTAGCTCAAGAAAAGTTTGTAACAAAATTTGGGAAACATCCCCAGGAAGCAATGTACATGTCCCACATACTACCTCTCCCCGGTTTTCTTATATTTATCCCAGAGATACTCACGAATTTCTCTAACTTTTCTAGATCAACACCAATTAACCTTTATATTCTATTTTTCCCTAAAATGTGGTTACTAATGATACTTAATGTGGCATCATCCTTCCTGTGCATTCGTAGTATATTTTCATTGACTACAGAGGCGCCTTCTCTTACAGTTAACTTGGTTGTGAGCCTCAGAAAGTTCGTGTCTTTAATCTTCTCAGTTTTATATTTTCAAAATCCCTTCACAATATATCACTGGTTATCTACAGTACTTGTATTTGCAGGTACTTTCATATTCAGCATGGTAAGATAGGGCAGAAGTATTGGAGAAATTATACAGTCATTTTAACTCTAGAAAAATTATTTAGTCATTCTGTAATTCACAATGCATTAATTAGTTTCTAGAAATTAAATTTAGGAGTTGTTCTATATTAAATAATAAATTCATTGTTAATTACCTAATAATAATTATACAGTGAACTCTGCATTATTAATCTATATCCTGTATAGTTCATTATAATTACATAACCTTAAGAGTTGCCGCCAACAAGACTATAACATTTCTTTGTGTTAAGCTGACTTGTATATTGTGTCTGGTTGCACCTTTATTATTTCAATTATAAAGTTATACAATATATGCCTAGCAGTAACTACAATACTTATTGTTGAGAAGATCTGCAATTGCGAAAGTTCTCTTTTGATTATACAAAGATCTCAACTCTCATTATTGTAAGCTCAAGGTGGATATAGTATCAATAGTCCGATCTTTTGAACTAATAACGTTTGAATGTATTCCAGCACTAAGTTAGCTTCCTCTCTTTACTTCTGATATAATGATATTATAAGTGTCTTCACAGCTACGCATTTATGATAAATATTATTTAATATATAATTTGATACTATTGTCGCATTAGTACTTCCCACTATTGAGCAACCTACAGACAGTAACTTTATTTAAATATATTTTTAGAATTACTTGTAATGATATTTGTGAAGATCTCAATTGAATCAGAAAAATAATGGCAATGGACAAGCGTAAAAAGAAACTGAGTTCTCAAAATTCTATATCAGGTAAAAATTGTGAGGAAGAACATGCTCGTCTCTGTGAGATAATCGCAAAATGGAATCAAGAACGGTTCTCTTTGTTTGAAATATCACTGCCGAATGAATCGCTGGAGTTCTCTGGGGTAATACGATTCTTCTACAGAGACTCTAAAGGCCCATTCAACACAAAATGTATAAAAGTATCTAGTAAAGACACCTGTCAACACCTCATAGAGATATTAGTTGAGAAGTTCCGTCCTGACATGAAGATGCTTTCCAATCCCCAGGACTTTTCCCTGTCCGAGATATTTCCGAATGGAGAACGCAGATCTCTAACAAGAGAAGAGAAACCTCTCCTCTCTCAGCTAAATTGGAACAGAGATGAGAGAGAAGGGTACTTCCTGTTAGGTCAAACTAATTCAGAGCAAAATGAGATTTGTAAGCAACAAGTTGACCTGACATTATTCCAGAAGAAAGATAAAGTCAAGAAGAAGAAAAGCAGAATGTCTATCAGGTTTCCTAAATCATTCTCAAAGAGTTACCGTGTGACAGGAGGAGAGAGTAAAAGCAAACCATCTACTCCTCTCCCTCCTGCGTCCTGTCAATCGTCACAATCCTCAGGAGTCCATCTTAACAACAGCTCTGTAACAGGTAAAACTAACAGCGAAGTATTCTCTCAACTCGAGGGTATGCATTTGATGCGTACTCTCTCTAATCCTGAAGGAGTACTCAGGATACGGAGAGAGCGAAAGTTGGAGGAGATCAAGAATGCTTTGAAAGACCCCGGCACAACTACTATCAAAATATACGCAGAAAACTTAATACCAGAGGTTCCATACAAAACATTACTAGTCACTCCTGAACACACAGCTAATGACGTCATTAGAATAACACTAGAGAAGTACCATATGGAAAGAGAGGATCCTTCTGACTATTGTCTTGTGCAGTATAGTCTCCCATCAGGAGCTAGCTGTATTACAACTACAGGCAGAGATGAATGTATTGTAGAGCCAGGCGATTTTCCTCTACACAGGTTCAGAGAGCATCAAGCTAACTTCCCAGATCTTAAAGTGATATTCCAACTCCGTAAGATTGATCAAGCCATGCTACCAAAGATAATCCCTCAGGAACTACGTCCCCTTCATCCGTTTGACTCATACAGAAGTAGATCTCATAAAGCCAAGCAATCACTACCTTGCTTCTACCCAATGAGAGGGGGTAAGCCAGATAAACAGCACCGTATACAGGTTTATGCTAATGATTTTAAAATGCTGGTAGGCTCCAGACGAGGGTTCAATCAACAAGCAGACAAATACATAGCTCTGGAGGGAGCGGATATACTCCCTGAGCATTGTATAGTAGAGGGGTATAAAGGGGTATGTCGTCTCATCCCCACTTCAAGGAATGGACCAGTTTATATTGATAATATTCTCATTCAGAAACCTACCTCATTAACTTCTACTTGTGTAGTTAGATTCGGTAGACACTATGACTTCCAGTTCTTCTTACCCGATACAATCCCTAGCAAATCCTCTACTAACATTACAACATATCCTTTAAGAGGATTACATTCAGTAAAGTCTGTAGACTCAGACATAGAGACTCGTCCCTCCTCTGAACTGGGGGAGTATAAGAAAGAATTGCTAACTCTACAAAGAGTACTTAGTGACGGAGCAATCAATGAATTTTCTCATCTACAAAGACTCAGTCCGCATGACGATACCCCTGAGACTATATTCATGTCAGATGGAAAAGTTATTTCTTTATCCAATTACTCCAGTTCTAATATGGACGATTTCTTACCAGAGGAGCTACCTAAACCAGTGATACCTACGTCACGTAACCCTCGTAGCAGTGTTCGTATAAAAGAGGAACCTCTCATACTCCCTGCTACTTTATCATTCTCTCTCCACTCTATCTGTCATATCATAGACTGTTTTATAACAGATGTTAAGTATAGTGACGTCACATTTAAACATGCTCCAGCATATGCCCTGTATATCTGTGTGCGTTCTTTCCTAAATGGAGATTCTCTATGTGACGCTACTCTATCAGAGCGCCTGCAGGGAATGAAGGAGATGTTAAGCTGTTCCGCCTCTCTGCTCAAGGCTACTGTTGCTCAGAGCAGACATATCCCTGGTCCACTTGCTTTCTGGATAAACAACATGTCCGAGTTGTTACATTTCCTTCGTAGAGATGGAGAGGTTTCTCCTCACTGTCCTGATGTTCTCACCTCTCTCACCCAGCTGACTGCCTACGCGTTCAGATCTCTCTCTGAGTCTATCTGCAAGGAAGTAGAGCCTCACCTCACCTCTCTCTTCTCTCCAGCCCCCTCCTCTCCCTCCCAGCTGCTTGATACAGATTCAGAACCAGCTGAGTCCTTCCTTGACATGTTATGGAAACCAGGAGGTGTAGCGTCTCGTCTCTCCAGTCACAATAGAAGTGCTTGTAGTCTGTTCTCCATACTAGATGCTATATACAACCTTATGGCATCTTGTAATGTTAACAAGGAAATAACTCGTGAGCTCTTTCTGAGGTTAATTCATTTTATAGGAAGTACTCTCTTCAACGATATTGTTACTGATAGAAGCCACACCTCTCCAACTTCTCTCTCCTCTCTCAAGCCTCGTCTCAAGTGGCTACAGAGCTGGACCGAGGAGAAAGGACTTAGTTCATTATTTGAAAGTTGTTTTTCGCCATGTCATCAAGCCTTAACACTCCTAGAAGAGTGTAGAGCTACTGATGCAGACCTTAATAAACTCTCTAATAAAGCTAATGTATTGAATCCTATACAAATCAAAACTTTATTAGAGACAATACAATCTAGAAAAATTGTATCATTTATCTCTCAAATCAAAGATATAAACTCATCTCCCCTCCTCCTACAAACTAAGATATCTCGTCCTATTAAGATACCAGATAACGGATATTCATCTGAGACATTGCTAGGTATCCCTCATGGACTTAGAGATTTCTTAGAGCCTGCTATACAAAAGGGGCTGTGTAAACTTCATTTGGTATCTTTACTGAGTACTGGTGCTTGGATGAAGAGCAGTGAGCTAGCTAGCCACAGACTGTCAGAGAGCCGTAGTTCTATAGAGAGTTCATCTGCTCCTAATCTACCACCCGATTATCCTGGGAAAGGTGCCGATCCCTCTCTCGAATCCCTCCAGCCTGTATCTATCCGGTCCTCGCGAGGCGGCAGCTTCCCATACCATCAAGATACTAATCGGTATCTGGAGTTAAGGTTAGACAAACAGGACTCAGACTCTATTGGGATAAGTGTAGTATCCTACAAAATTAAGAATCCATTCAAATCCGTAATTCTAGTCAAATCTATCCTAGACAATCCTGCTCTAGAAGATGGACGTTTGGAGCCAGGAGATCAGATTATTAGAGTTGATGACGTCAATCTAGAAGAACCAGGCATGTCTCAAAAGCAAGCTACTCACATTCTCAGATCGACTGGCAGAATAGTCCATCTCAGAATCTTGAAGAAAGAATCTGTTAATCTAATGCTAGCCACAACTAACCTATACTACTCAGAGAATGAGCTCTCAGACTCTGATTCTATTTCCTTATCAAAGATATATCCCTATGCTACTACACAGCGTCCTGGACACAAAACTCTAGACAGACAGCGTCTCCCTACACCTTCTATACCAGTTCTTAAGCATAAACATATGCTCGCCCCCCGTTATGAGGAAGAATTCCAATCTCCCCGATCTTATAATACACAGTATCCTACATTCCCGCGTAGTCACAGGAGTTTTGAGTACTCTCCTTCTCCTAGAGATAAACAGCTGTCAATACTTCAAGGGGAGATGTCTCCGTCTATTCATAACCCCTCTATCATACATGGTAAAGATTCACTACACTCTCATAATCTACATCAATTCGATACTCTGTATACAGCACCACATCACATGATTGATCCCTACCAGCCTCCTAGCTACACCCTACAGCTGGTACCTACTCCTCACCCTCATACACACTATGATAGTCTTAGACATATGGTCCCTCACCCTCAGTACACTCCTCCTATTCACTGGGATCCTATCCCGGACCCTTCTCGTATACACAAACTCCCCGGCTCATTAACTCCTGCTCATTCTCCTACTACTACAGCTACCACTAAAGTAGATCTGCTTAGCAAGCTGAGTAGAGATGAAGTAGCATTAGCCAGTTCCATAACACTACGAGAGAGAGAGCTGCAGGAAGTGAGAGCTAATATAGAGTTATTAAGACAACAACATGAAATATCTCCTACTCAAAATCCTATGAATATAGATGAGAGTGGTATATCTCCCTCTCACTCTGCTACACCACTTGTAGGATTCCAACCCTCTACACACATACAGAAACAGGTTAGTAACCCCACCCCTTCTAAACTACATTTACTCTCTTCACCTCTAACACTCCGTCCTAACACTCCTTCAAATTATCTGGGTGTTCCCCCTGATGTGATACAATCTACATTACATACTCCAGTTAAGACTATACCTGTATCAACCACACCAGCGTCTGTACCTCCGGCCCTAGACCTATTCCTTCCTCTACAATTCCAAGAAAGCAATCTCACTCAGCCTATGACTCTCCAAGACAAGATGGAGTATTTCATCCACAAATCATCTTCCTAGTTAACTTTTTCTTCTCTTGTATAAATGAGTTTCTGTTCTTCTGTTCGATTCATTAACTTCTATAAGCTTTCTCTTTTGATAGAAAAATCATTTGAATCTAATTCACTTTGAAATTGAGGCTCAGTTTTGAGTTTATGTAAATTAATGTATATCTTTGTTGAGTCATAGCCTACTATGGTTGAGTTATTAAGATATCTTAGCGGATCAGCTGTTTGGCTTTCAGGTTGACAAACTCTTTTGCATGCTTATGTATTACAGATTTACAGTAAAACTCCGTTAGTACTTACCAATACGGTTTTCATTCTTGTACTATACTATGAACTGATTAATCCTGTGCTGACTATACTTTAGTATGTAGTTACGTAATCTGTTCCGCGATGTGGTGCGTCTTATCCGTATATGCATATATAGTAGAACCAATAATATGTAACTAGTGCAAGTATTTTCACAATTTGAAAAGCCGGAAATCTCATTTCTAAAACGCCAAAAAATGTGAAAATATTTTAATTTGGTTAATAGCTTAACCACTGATACAGCACATGTCTACCTGAAGCACAGCTTAGTATTTCACTTGCTGAAAGTTTCTCAAATCTGATTGGTCAACGTTGGCCAATCAGATTCCTTCCTTCGTATAAATACGCGTAGCGTTCGCGAACTCCAAAAGACAATTGTGAGGGCCGAAGGTCCGAAAAAGCATTCCGAAGGAACTAGCAGAAAAAGCCGCCCAGAGGCGGCGTTGCGGCTAGTATGTAATATTATCCTAATTACGTATATTGTCTGTAACATTTATACATTTACAATTGAAAGTTAGCAAGTTTCGTTCCTCTGTCCTATTATGCAAAATGAAATTGGAATGCAACATGAAACCGAAAATTCACCTAAATTGTCTTCTGATTCAGTGAGTACAAAAGTAGAAAGTTGGTTGAAAAGTAGAGATACCATGGAAACTGCTAGCAACGAAATCACATCTCAAATCAACACAGACTATTTACCACCATCTATAGTTGTAGAGCAGATACAGTGTATGCCTGTAACGAAACATGAATCAGAAATATCTCAAATTCATGAAGAAATCACTGTTGTTCCTGAAAGAAATCAAACATTTCTAAATGTGGTGAATGAGTTGAGAGATTTTAGACCAACAACACCAAACCTTACAAAAATGAAATCCTGGATAAAACACTGGAAAACTCAAGTTCATGTAAGTGAATACACAACTACTAATGATAATGAAACAGTTTCTGAATTATTAGCAACAGTCATTTCTCCTGATGAAAGATTAGCTATAATCAAAGAAGCACTTCCGATTATGCAGAACATTTCTAAACTCTATCGTTGGCAGCTTGGGAGACATGATAGACTCTCCCAGTTAGCTGATTCTCAGATACAACATATCCAATCACTGGAAAAGAATTTATCTAACTCTGTAAATAAGACTGATATCAGATAATAACTCTCTCCTACTATATCAATAGGAGTAAAGTATAATTTACAATTGTATCATTATCAAAACATGCGAAGATATATCAAACTCAGATATTCGAAATAGCTTTAGATTCACACTAACATCTGGAAGCTGTTATACTGGACATAGAAATATTATACACGTATATATCACTTAGTTTGCAAGATCGCTTACAACAACCTACACAACTACAGTTTAGTGGTTGATAGTAAGATGCTCCATGGATCATGACTACTGCATGTACCGTTTTGTATGATTTATCCTGATTTATGTACATATAATAAATGTCGTTTCCATATGGGGTACATGCATTAGGGGAAAATAATTACTAGGGGTTATAAAAGTGATTTTGAAGAAATAAGATACTATCTAGAATCATAGGGTAGCAAACCCCCCACATAATATTGGAAGATCCGTACGTATACAATATAATACTACCTAGATTCTGTCAGAAAAGTTAGCAAAATTATTATTCTCATTTTCTTCTTTATACTCACAGCCAAAGATAGAAAATCTTGTTTGTAGATTTCATAGAGTGATATCCTCACAGTTAGTGGAATATTCCTGTAGGCGTCATTACAACGATCAGTTGAGACAGTTGGATCATGCTCGGGAAAAATGATATTATGTCCTGGATTGTGTATTTGTATATAGTTCAGAATAGCATCTTTCAATGTCTCAAATTTAACAATAATGTCATATCTGATAGAACAGGGATCACAATATATGTTCATAGGTTTCCAATGATCGTCAAAGCTATTCCATCCATGTGTTCTATCCAGGGACATTATATAGATTAAGAATTCTATAAAAGTAATTTCTGATTTTCCTTTTCCTGCATCTAATCTTCTAATCTGTTGAATAACTTCATCATTCAGGTCTTTTGTCGATTTAGTTTCTCGTCTTTCCGATTCGTTTCTCCATATTGGTAACGAGTAACGAATTTGTCTGTGTAAGCTGATAACAATCTTTCGAATCGACTTCTCACTATAATAATCTTGGTGTAGGTCTGATATCTCTGTGCTGTTAATTTTGGATCTTCATAATTGAAATCAACTGCTATTTTATCCCATAAGGTTGGGTTGGGTATGGGTAAGGTAGTTCCTCGATTCCTTCCAATTCTCTAAAAATGTTTATCCAGCTAGTAGAACTTAATTTAAGCACAGCACACTGAAGCAATTGAGATTTATTACTGAAACGCATTATCTTGTATCCATTCATGAACCTACACACACACACCATTACTCTGTTTTAGGAATACAGTACAGAATTTATCTACTCTATTAATCCGATCATGTAGATATTGGTGCTTCATGTTGAGAGGATGTAAACCTTTTGACATCATCTTTATGTAATACTCATCTGTAAATGTAGATGCTTTATTATTAATATTACTCCTAACCAGAATATCCTCATTCCAGTTCTCACTAAAGCTATCCAGCCACTAGCGTCCTTCTGGATTCCATCTTTATGATTATTGTTGTTCCTTTCTACTAGCTTGACTGATTGTCCACATATTTCTACGCAATCTTGTTCCTGTTGTCTACCAAATGTTGATATGTATACAAATGCAGTGAGTAGCGTGAACAACAAAATTAAAAGATAGGAAGTTTAACTTTGCTAACGTGTTGAAATTCAAAATTAACTTTTCTCTTGGTGCATACAAGTATTAAAAAGTATTAATATTGTAATATTTTATATTTATAACAATCAATTGATCAAACAGTTCATTTCAATATGCGTATAACTTAATTCCTATTATTTAAATACTGTCCTGACTATAGCTTAGTTATAAAATTTCTTAGTGGTAGGTATATATGTATATGATATAGGTGTTCGCTCTCCTGTCTACACCTTTAGAGATTAAGACTCGAAATTTGGCATGTATACTCGTACTGACATCTAGTTGTGCACCTGACATTTGAAATTTTCTGATGTGTATATTTTCACACCTTTTAGGTGATTAATCATATTTCCATACATTTCTATGTAAAATTCAAAAGAATGCTAGAGATTAGGTTATAAATCTTATCATGGACTCAACAGACATATAGGGGGGGTAATCAAGTACGCTGAATCCGAATTTCGCATTTTCAAGTATCTCATATGTAAATTTATTGTTGTTTTTATGAATATAAAGTAACAAAATAATTGAAATATCAAAATACACATATAGACTTGCTATTATTATATTGGGAAGCTGTGAATTTTCAAATCCTAACATCAGCGTTCTCGATTTATATCCAAATATTTCTATTATATCAATACATACAATGAGGTGGTTACTTTACTAGCTTGCACATAAATATTTGAAATTTTATCTTTTATTTTCAGCTACGGCCATACCATGTTGGCAACACCAGTTCTCGTCTGATCACTGAAGTTAAGTAACATTGGGCCACGATAGTACCACGATCGGAGACGGCGCGGGAACACCTGGTGCTGTAGTTTTTTGTTCATTTTCTTTTTCGGATAACCTAATCGTAGTTCCCTCACAAGTCATAACCATCATTTATGGAAATTTCAACTGAAATTATAAACCATGGATTTTGTTTTGTTTTGTCATTACTTCAGTTTCTGCTTCGGTTGTACTAACATTAGGTCATCCTTATTTAACTGAACGGAACGGACAGTTTGTATAGAATATTCTTGAATAAGATCGCTTGCCAGTCTCTTAGTTCTTGACTTTCGTAGAATGTGAATTTTAACATTGAAGGAATTTAACATATCAAATGTGTAGCCATTTCCATTCAGCAAAACTTCAAGTGACATAGTATATGGATTGGTATAGGGATTGGTATAGGGATAGGGATAGGGATAGGGATTGGGATTGGTATAGGGATAGGGATTGGGTAATTTTTTCCAATTTCTAATTGTGAATAATTTGTATTCTAACGTCTAACGTGTGCAATATAAAATTACCTTTCGTTGAACTACATTCATAGCAAAGCTAAGGGAATCAAAACTTTTGCGAGGGAAACTTCTCTAGGCTGTATTGTTGAAATTTGCATAATTGGTCACAAACTATAAATAGTGATTGGATTCTCTGAACTTAACAGCTATAAGTCTGTATTTGAGTACGCTGAATCCAAATTTCGCATTTTCAAGTTTCTTATGTGTAAATTTATTGTTGATTTATGGATATAACATAAACAAATTATCCAAATTTCTAAGTATTGGTAGAGACTTTCTCTCAGCAGACATATGGGTACCTAATTCCGCTGAATCTGGTGGCCTAAGGGAAAATTACGTCGGCACAGGCAGTATTTGAAATTTTGGTACATAGCTTGATTGGATGATATACCATATTACCTCAAATGATAACTGGGGCGATTATTAATTTCAAGCCCCTCGCGAGGGATCTTGCGATTATTTGTGAACACGTATATATAAAATCATACTTATGTGCTTATATTATGTGTCTTTGTCCTAACAAATAGCAGTTTATAAATGTTTAGGAGCCTCAGAGGGTGCTATTATTCGAGGTAATACGGTACTTATAGTATTTGCTAGTGGCTATAAGAGTGCTATAGAGGAACAAAGAATAGGTCAAAAAATTTCCTGTTCATAGTTCAGTTATCGAACAAACGGAAAAGGAAAATGTTTGAATATGGTCGTTTGTTAGGCTATAGGTCTGGAAATCACAGAATATTCCAGCAGAACACTTGATATACTAATAAGTACTAAGTTATCGATGTGTGCACGTATATTCTCGACACAAAACTAATAGGGGGCGAATAACGTGTTCAAATGTAGAGAACTTGTGTGAGTATTAGGGTGCATCGGTTGCCCCTTTTGTTGAAAACTACACATCGCTCACAGCCATTTGTGCTATATATGCAGTGTTTCTGACACTAATCCAAAAGTGACCTGATGTGAATTTCATTTAGGATCTTCTTTATTAATTAATTAAATTCCTAATATAACCTTAATGCATAGTGAAAATTATGATTACCTCGCATTTGAATTGAATCACTTACATAATCCTGTTATAGTTTCGAGTAAAAACATGCAATAGGTCCATTCCTTGCAGTGTGGTTTCCCCATTACAAAATTTCGACTTTTTGCTATCAATTGCTTGTTAAATAACCTATAACTAACCTGAAAATGACTTAATAATTGTTAAAATTACTAAAAATGACCTGAAATTGAGGCCTTCCTATTTCATGGAACGGGAAAGATAAACTTACTTGAGGAAAATCAAATATAAAATGTCTCCATTGCCATACATTGGAACTAGAAAATAAAAGAATATTTTAGAATTGTTGTCAAGCATTTGTTGGGACATTTCACGTCGAGGGTAATCATTTTGTAATTATTTGTACAAAGTTCAAGTAATAGTGTGATACGCCTAGAAACCTTCCCTCTCTTAATTTTGATGTCCTCTGCTTAGCTAGATGAAGGTAGTTATCATCCGAAAGGGGTGATCAGACTTTCTAAAAATATAATAAAAATACGTAGCTTCAACTAAATTGATTACAATCAACGTGAAAAGTCACAACAAATGCTTGACAACCGTCACTATACAATAGATTTGTAAGGCCTTTTGACAAACCTGATTTACTTATTTATTTAATATATCACCTTTAGTAGCAGAGTTGAATGGCAGAAAGTGACAAGAAAGTAGTCAGTGTAACGATGACGGGATTTGGTCCTTTCATGGACATTAAAACTAATCCCAGCTGGACAGTAGTACAGGGAGCAGCAAAGGTCTTGTCAGAGAACACAGACCTGAAGTTAGTTTCTGTACAAGAGCTTACTGTTGTCTACGCCGATGTTAGCAAGAAGGTGAAAGAAATGCATGTAGAATTCAAACCAGACTTAGCCATACACGTGGGAGTAGCTAAAGGGTACGCCAATATAACTATAGAATCTCAATCTGTCCGTTCTGGCTATTCTATTGAAGATGTTAGCGGTTGTACTCCACCTAAGTTTGAGGCTGTCTGTGATGCAGTTAAACCTCCAAACGAATGCATTACTACTGCGATTGATACTAAAGAAATACATAAACATTGTAGTGATAAACTAGCAGGGAAGGTTGGATTCAAACTATCTACTGACCCTGGTTTGTATCTCTGTGGGTTCTGTTACTACACTTCCCTATACTGTAACACGTCTGCTCTATTCATTCATATTCCTGATGAAGATGAACCTTATAGCATTGAAGAAATGGTCAAATCATTGGTGCTAATAGTGGAGCATGCTGTGCAGCAGATTAAGCACAAATTATTGCATTAATTAACTCATGACATAATATCTTTTATCCTATATTTTATCTGTTATACTTTTCGTGCTTTTAGAGAGAATTAGACCTACTTTTAGCCTGTTGACTTATTCATTGGTATATTACTATTTAGAGAATTGAAATTCAGATTAGCTAAGCTAGCCTCCTTCTAAATCGAAGAAATATACGATTTCTTGCAATTAAGCAAAGTTGATTATAACGAAGTGATTCTTTACCACTATAGCTTGATGTAATTGATTTTACTCCGCTTAACAACGAAATGAAATTTGGATCCCGAGCACTTCGTTGAAACGAGAGTTTACTGTATTTCGAATAAGGGAAGCAAGTGTATGTAATGAAATATTGAGTTCAAAGTATGTATGTAAGGTTAAGAATTATTAATTTTAACTGGATGGGACTACCACTCGTTTTGTAGTCCTTTCGTATACAAGCGGGTACCCTCGTTAATCATTTGAAAAAGTGTCGCAGGGGAAATTGGGACTTAAATGGAGGTTAACTCGAACAGATTTTGATATAATTATTTATCATATATGATTAATCATATTTCACACCTATTGGCGCATGGCGAATATTTCAAAATGATGCTGGAGATTTCGTTCCTGCGGGTAGTCACTGACAATCTGTAAAATGAATCCGAGCTGCACTCACCGTCTATCAACTGGTGGAGCTATTCTCATTGCAATCTGAACAGTGGTGATGGCCAATGAAGGAATGTCTATCCTGTTGTTGTGATTGTGACGGATTGCTCTGAGTACAAAATCATATATTTCCTTCAGATTCTTAGTGTCCTCATTCTTCCTCACGAGATATTCTAATGACCTAGCGCAGGGGTTCCCAACCTGTGCTACGCGTACCCCTAGGGGTACGCGAGAAGGTTGAGTCATTTACGAATATTATTTTCAAATTTGTAATTATGATACCATGTAATTTGAAATTAATCTAAATGTATAATTTGACAGAAGATTTGCAATATTCCTTAGAATATGAACTTAGGTGTAATGATTTAATTACTTTTCTATTACACATAATTGAGTATTAATTTTTGTGAAGTAATATACCTTGAAATAACAAAGAATTCATATAACTTTTACCAAAGAAGCCTAATTAGCATATTCTCAGTTAATATATAATGGTAATGAAAGTTGGAATTTACAATGGGGGTACACGGTGAATATCCTTTTTGCATAGTAGGACATGGGCTAGCGTCTCTCTATACAGGAAAGATAGTTCATCGAATGTGAAAATCACATCATTCTCAATGTTATAACATTCCTCCATCCATTCGCAGTAATCTCCGTAATAAGTCTATTCAGCCTCGTGTGATACCCCCGGGAAGCGTCTCTCTAGGCGAATTCACAGGTTTTGTGTCTTCCTCTATTTCAGGATCTAAATAGAAGATGAATTTCCCCTCAATTAAGTAAATTGCTCGGTAGAATGGAATCTATGATAGCTCTAGATGATGTAGAAGCAGATAATAGAATACAAACAAGGTATTCCCACTTTACCAAAAGTTTGAATCTCCAATAAGACACCCTTTTCCTTCTCAAATATGAATTATCGGAACGATACGACCAGCATTTACAGAAATAATCTCTACCAGTCATCAATGACTCATTCCCTATTGAATACAAAGACAGCCTCTTCTACATAGAGAGAATTTAGCAGAACCTTCCCGATACTCCCTAAACGGTCTCACCATATGGAAGGAGATAGCTGAGCAAATGATGAGAAAATTATGAATTGGCTAGTAACTAAACTTCCAAAACCAATCGAGAGAGTAATTATAAAGAGATACGAATCTCTGAGACTGGGATGAAGGCAGAGATCTTAAAGATGAGGACTTATCCCATTCCAAAACCTTGGTGTTCAGATCTTATGAAGAATAGATGGACACACTTAATTCAGCTGTATCTAGTTCCAAACTCTGATAAATAGTTATTGGTGTTACCTGGCTCATGTTTGTTGCCATTTCAAATTTACTTTTCAGTCAGTGTAGATTTGTTAATAGAAATGTTCTAGCAGTTCTTTTTAGAGAAAATCTCTTTCTTATAATGCAATTATGTTTTTGTTGATTCAGCAGTTCGGAACCCCTGAATGTCATGCAAAATTATAATAGGATATGGCCTGATGGCTCAATTTTCATAATTAAACAATTACTTATAGTCAACTCCTGTTACATGGAACACGGATATATCGAATTAGGAAATACCCAAGTTAGAATAGTACAAATTGTCCCAAACCGTCAAAAGTAACATAAATTTCATAGGTCATATCGGATAAATTTTCGCGGTCCCTTGAGCTTCGATATAACGGGAGTTAAGTGTGTTAACTATTCATATTTTATTATTATCAATTTTAGCTTAAAGTTCTCCTGTTATTCGGATAATGCCGGAATTAGGAGAAGTTACCATATTTAGTAAAATTGTTAACGAAGCTGGAAAGAACTATAATTTCAAATCAATTTCGAACCTTTCAAAGAAAAACCCTGATATTCCCGTTACTTGGAAAGAGTTCGGAATTCGTTCAGAAAGTAGAGGCAAAGAATTAGTGATAATTGTATTCAGATTAGGAGCAGGAGAAGCAGAAGAGATCAGAGTACTGGTAAACTTGAGTATGACAGGTTAGTATTAATTAAATATAGCTGGTTTATTAATCTTTATATTCTTCTAATAATCCATTGATTACAATTAAACAGGTATATTCTGCTTCAACAAAACAACAGAACCTCCTAAGTATGTCAAACTCCAATTTATCACTTCTTGTACAACACATTCTCTATTCTTCTCAGATCAGAAGGGATGGGGTGTGTGGCATATTGCAGAGAAAGGAGAATTATGGAGTGACAACAGAGGACCTGATCCTTTAACTGAGTATGATCTGTTCAGAAAGAATGTACTCTCTAACCTGAAAGCTAAGGTATGTCTCTGCTCTACAAATGCTATGAAGTTTAGGTCAGATAATTCTATCATATAATTATGTATTTGTTTGCAGCAATTCAACAATTGCATCTGTGAGGCTCTACTAGAGCAGCTCTATTTTAATGGAATCGGTAATTACTTACGAGCTGAGATTCTATTCAGAGCTGGAATCAATCCATTTCTTCCTGCTAGAGATGTGCTACAGGCAATAGCTGATACTGAGGGGGAAGAGGGAGCTAAAGGTTAGTTAGTGATTACTACAAGTAAATACAAGTAAATTGTCTTGTGAATCTAGGTGAGGATATACTGGATCTCTGTCGTAGCGTCCCTCAGGAAGTGGTAACACTAGGAATCAACAAATATGCTGAAGACAACAAGAAATGGGCAGATTGGTGTCAGTGCTATGATAAACCAGGAATGACAGCAACGAAGGATAAGAATGGTAGGATGATATATCATAAACCTGAATTTATATCTGTTGTTAAGTCTAAGAAAGTAGCTTCTAGCAGTACGGAGACATCTCCTTCTAAGAGGAAGAAGAAGTCTTAACAGAAGGATAACCTTCTTCTTATTTTTGTATCATTTATACACAGACTATACAAATTTGTTTCGTTGTCCATTACGCAATTCTAATGAATGAATAATTCAGTATTAATATTAATAAAGAATTCCTTGGTCATTCGATGACCGATAACAGCTAGCACGTCGTTTCTAGTTTGCTTTACGTTAGGCCCTGCACAACGAACGCTTCTGTTATTTGTATAAAAATGATGACGTAACAATTCCATGATGAGTTGCATTTTGGCGAATTGATTTCCAGATTTGACTATCTAACTTTATCATCTGAGCAGTGGTTAATTAAAAGAGACTAATCTCATTAAAATGAACAATATCTTTGTTCATTTTAATGAGGTTAGTCTTAGGTGTTATTATATTTTTTGGCTGTCTTGCTCTTGAATTTCCACTGTATGTTTAATTATTTACCCCATTATGACATATAAATCATTTTGGGAGATTCATTAGGCAGTGATCTTCGAAATATACTCTTCCCCCATAACATTTATGGGTAATCGAGCATGTAGGTTCCAAAATTTTCAAATGTATATCTACATTATTTATCATATTTTACACCCTTTTGCACATATTTCAAATTGATGCAAGAGTTTTCGTTTCAAAAGTTAGACAGGGAGTAATTGTATGATAATTATTCGGAATTTTATCTATAGGAATTGAGGATAGAACATGAAGTACGTTAGGGGATGAATGATATTGAATATCCTGAAATATTTATCAGATCGAGGAGCCCAAATCAGTCGGGTCTGGCGCATTGTGGCATTTACACGGGGGGGCGTACCCCTCCTGAAAAGAACAAAAATCCCTGAGCTGCACTACCAGTCTGTCGGCTGGACATTTTTGATACAGTGGAACCTCGGAATTACGATCACCATTAGGACCGAGAAAATTGTCCGGAATTTCGGGATCGCCGTAAATGTGAAACTTTCAAAAGTATTCTTCCAAAATTGTTTCAGAAATCCATTATAATTTATCATACTGATTTCGTAAGAGTATAAATATTGTTGCTCGTTGAAATTATTATTATTATCAAATTTGATATATTGACAGTATTTTGTCATATCTTTGTAATTAGGTTAACCTCATTCTTTTTTTACCGGCAAGATATCATTAAATCAGCAATATGTATCATGATATATCATTGTTATATGGGGTGAATACCCCCCTTGAAATGAGCAAATACACATAACCCTGAGCTGCACTACCAGTCTGTTGGCTGGACATTTTCGTACACAATATCATTCAAAATTGCTATCTATTGTCCACCCACACTTGTACAAAAATCCCATTTTGTGAGTCATTTGGCTTTTTGTTCCAAATTCATCCATTTACCTACCCCACCTTGGGAGGTTCTATAATATGAATTACCATAATTTCCCAAACTCAAATACTAATAGAAAACGAAAAGAATAAGTCAATATAATAGATATAGTGTAGTATTAATATAGTATAAGGCAGATGACAACAAACTGTAAAGATACACTAATTTCTAAGTAAATTATCAATATATTACATCAAAATGTCAATTGGTAGCAATAATTAATCCATAATAGTAATAGCCTACTATTGAATTAGTACCATCTATACAGGAGAGCATGAAGAGATTAACATAAAAACAGAACTAGTTAAAATTATTGATTTAGCCATGAAGAGAGGGTCTTAACGGGATTCAGGCCACTGTAAAATGATAGTCTAAGTGAGAGACTAGATAGCATGAGTGCAGGACATTGAAATCTAAATATATATATTAGTAGGGATGTATTCAAATAAACAGGAGAAGATATTAGAGCTCTGTTAATCAGTTCATCCATTTTCTGCAGCTTGCAGACCCGCACAGACAAGGTATCTTGTACGCTGTATCCTCATACTCAAACTTGTAGTCATACGTCAGCTATAGAATATAATATTATAATAAGATTACTACGATAATATGTATTTTACCTGAGGACTAGGTGCAGGTAGATGACTGTTGCAATGAGTTTAATTAAAACCCTTACAACAGTATACTCAAAAGTATATTCTCATTGTAACTCTTCTACCACGAATTTAATACTTATGTTTGATGGATAATTTCTTTATTCTCCTATAGCCATGGCTAAGTTTAAATGTAGAAATTGATGTAATTTGGTTTCTTTACTCAAAAGGGTGTTCTTATAAGCGATAACTACTGTATTATCTCATTACACACACACACACACACACACACACACATTACAAGTACTCTATAATACCTACCTCCTCCCCTAATATAATCTTCTGTTGAGAGATTATCAA
This sequence comes from Oopsacas minuta, assembly GCA_024704765.1. NCBI lineage: Eukaryota > Metazoa > Porifera > Hexactinellida > Lyssacinosida > Leucopsacidae > Oopsacas > Oopsacas minuta. Next base: position 946,593 of record JAKMXF010000365.1, read on the forward strand.
TATCTTCTTCTTACCCTCTATATTGACTATCTCTGCTGTGCAATTTGGCTGAAAATACAAATAAATCATACACACAGTTCTGTACAACATACAAGATAATATTAAAATAAATAGTCCTGGAACAACAATACTTACCTCACAGGAATGGTTGATATATCTAAATTAAGAATATTCGGTTAAAACAACTCATATACTTTGTAATTACAGTATGCGGTAGACTCTTGTTAATATTACTTATAAGTTATTACATAAAAATGGACCATCGAAATTCGTCGAAATTCGACTATTAACGGAATTAATATTTTTGGGAAAGCATTGATACTGATAAAGTGTATTAATATGTATTAATCCGTATCTGGAGTTAGAGAGTCCATTGCACTATACTTATAAAATAATACTACATGTACTCTTACCTAGCAAATCCTCCTTTTCTAGTCGCATCAACTACACTGAAGGTATCTACCCTGAACATATAGCAACCTCGATTCTAACCAAACAATCACATAATTAACATATAAATTGCACTGTATAATGTATTATGAGGTTAGCTTATTCTCACTTGTCTGTTGTATGCTTGCTCCCTGACATCAGCTAGTTCATTCTTTATCATCTCTCCTATGTACTCTATAACTATCTGGTCCTTGTCAATGTCTCTCCTTGCGAATAAACCAAGTCCCTGAATACAAGTGAATAATAACGAATATTCAATTGAATAATCAGGAATAAAGTGATAACATACTTGTATATTAGATTTAGCTAGTCTGACATTAATCTTCCATTCAGTACGTAGCTTCCTGTACTGGGCGTTCTTAGAGAGAGTAGGAGTGATATGTACAGGGGTGCTTACTAGCTCCTTGCTGGTATCTTTGTTCTGAGGTAGGAGGGTGGGAACCGGGGTAGAGACTTCAGTGGGACTTGCCACTCGATGGATGAGATGTCTGGTGGAATATAGTATTTGGATTATAAGTACTGTCATCTACACATAATTGGGAGACGTTTGCACCAGGTAGTTAGTCTCAATTAACCGTGGAAGAGATATATCCCCATTCACACATAAAAACCACAATTAAAACTGTATAACTAACCTTCTGTAGAGAGGAGCTCTTGGCACTAGCTCAGTCCTAGCAGAGCCAGATGGGTTGTAAGGTATAGGAAGTGAGTGTGTGGGTCTACGCACTGGATACTTGCAATTGTATCCCACCATCTGTTCAATGCCAGGTAGCTAGAATGCAAATTATACAGATTATAAAATGCATACGCGTAAATAAATGTAATATAACTTACAGATTCAATCATCTTCACAATCGTAGGTTCACTCAATCCGAAGAAGTCCTAAAAGATAATATTACATTAGTATCTAGATTAGTGGTTAGAAGAGGAAACTCTAAGATACGTAGAAACATATTCTAACTACTGTAATGTTGGGGATACACTACTACGTAGTATCTCACCTCTGGTTTCATTGCTTTCTTATTTATAGCAATCTGGCCGTGAGCAGCTCGTAGACTCTGGATTGGATCTATAATTTTTTCCCAAACTACCATAATAGACTTGTCAGCAATACAAAGCTTCCTGGGAGGATCCTGTGTTCTGTCTATAGTGTAGACAGAGAAAAGAGGAAGAGATTCCTCTAAGGTTATTGAGCACCAGTATTGAGACAGCTGGAAAGGATCATTAACACTCCAATAGAATCTCGAACACACATATCCAACCTATAAATATTTCTAGAATAAAGGATAGTATTTCTACAGAGATTAGAAACTAGTTAATGAGTTTACCGGATAAATACAGTCGTCAGTATAGGTGCCTTTAACTTTAGGACAGAGTTGTCCTATTTTTAGGAATATTACATTTCCTACACGTAGCATGAGTTTTCCTTCACTAGCTGATACGCTAAAAGGATAGAGTATTTGATGTTTAATAGATTATCTTGTGAAATAATCAATGACTTACCTATCCAGCATGGTAGCATCGCAGTACTGAATATAGAAGTAACTAGATGTGAAGAAATTTGTAACCTGACCATCTGAAGCTGTGTAATGTTCTGGACATTCTACACTCTTATCTGAGTAGAAGTGACACCCAGCCAAGGAGGCACAGGGAAGATGGTAATATTTGGTGCAGCTGAAACAAATTATTGAGGCTTTGGGTTTGTTGCAATGAGCACAAGTCTAAACAGATAGAGTATCAATAAAATGTACAAAAAGATAACGTATACATCTGTTCTAGTGTCTACACATTTTCCGTCTAATCTTTGGTGAAAACTAATTTCGTGGTTAACGTTATGAAATATTTTGACAATGTATTTTACAGGGATACAGTATTTTCGTATTTGATTATACACGTATTATTATCATGACTGCCAACTGAGAAGAGTATAAAACTCACTCTATAGATTGTTGTATTTATTAATATGAATTTCTACTTACATTATTGCTACACTTTTCAATAGTCTGTGTAACATTTTCCAGTAGTCCATCTTTAGAAGCATATACCCCATCACTCCATATAGCACAACCAGCATGAATCCATTCATCAATCCCTGATGTTACTAGTCTCCCTTGTTCCTTGCTATCTCTGTCACTCACCTCTGTACACAGTACACAAGCCCGCTCGTCGTTTGGATCCTGGTTTACGGTACGAGTAGACAGGAGTTGCGGCTATAAATTTAAGATAAATACCATTTGTGACATAGTGTTGCTATGTACTCACCATGAGCTTGTGACGTCTACACTTTCTAGAGGCAGCACTCTTTAGGAAAGCTTTATAGAAATCAGGAGTCCATACAGCCCATTTGGTAGCTCGGGTTTGTCTAGGCTTTTTCTAAATAGATAAACAAATTAAGATGACGTCATTATATAGTGGATATTAATGTACCTTGAATAACAGAGCAGTGTTAGGCTGCTCTGATTCCTGCTTGTCACTATCCATCTCCTCCTTAATAGCCTGGTCCAGACTAAGAGGGATGTCTATACCGCTGACAGCATTCTTGTCTAATGTGAACTGAGTACTCTCCCCATACATCTCCTGTACCAGACTTTGAAACTGGTCAGAGAAGGAAGCACTCTCTCCCGCCCCCGCTCCAAGGTCCAGCAGGGACATGGAACTGTTATTATCAGAAACCAGAGGGGAGGAACGAAGTTTCTTACTCTCTACAGAGTCTAACTCCAGAGATATTTGTCTCTTCCTGCTAGGAGTGGGATCAGTAAGACTACTAATGTCCTCTGGATCAGAGGCGTTAGAAGAACAATCAGAGAGATTAAGATCACTCAGAGAGGAGTCATGCTTAGCACTGGAGGAGGTGGCTAACAGAGGTAGAGGTTCTTCTCCACTGCTGTTGGTAGGTAATGTATGCATAAGGGAGCTATTGGTAGCAGAGTTTTGTGTTGTAAGGGGCGTAGATGTAGCATCAGGGGCTGTAATATTTCCCAAAGAATCAGACTTATTCTGTACACTTGTGTCTGAGCTTATCATCTCGGATAGGTTATCTTCACGTGATATAGGAGTGCTGATAGTACATACATTTAGCAGAGGGTTAGTAGAGATGTCTGAGTTGGAATTGAATGATGGAAAAGAGTTGTAGAAATCAGCTGAGTTAGACGGGATCCTATCTGGAGAGCTCCATAGGAAACTTAGACTAGGTATTAATATCTCTAGCGGTACGACAGGCTCAACCAGTACTTTAGTCAAGTACTGCTTCTTGAGACGAACTGGCTTAGTGCTGTAACGCCTTAGAATTGAAGAGCGACGAACTTCAAGAATAGAATTTAGCTCTTCATAGAGAGAGTAACGGGTCTTAGTATCAGTAGAGAGGGAGTCTATCATGTGTGTATGCTCAGCTGTCATGTTAGTTAGCTCCAGACAGTCAAAGTAGTTGAGTTCTCTCTTGTTACAGCTGGTAGCTATCCTCTCCAGGTGCTCCATTAGGTCAGGATGGTCACGAGTCTTAACGCAGTGAACAGTGGTTGCTCTCTCGAGAGAAGGAGAGGGGAGTACTACAGTACTGAACTTCTGGTTGGGTTTAGGGAAGGGAGGGATCTCTGAGAGGGATTTAGAACTTGTAGGACTGTTAGGGAGAGGAGATGGCTGAGAAGAGAGAGACGGGTGTGTAAAAGAGGGATAAGGTGACTGTCTTGAAGGATCAGGGGGTGTAACCTGTGGTTGAGGAGAGGGATTAAATGGGTGTGGACCCTGTCTATGGAGCTGTTTGGGTGTAGAACGATTAGGACAGGTCGGAGAGTACTCCAGAGGGTTAGAGAGACGGCGGTTGTGTTTGTACTTAGCATGCTGGGTAGGGTCGTGAGGATATTGGTTAAGAGGCTGCATGTTAAAAGGAGAACTAGGAGTAGATGGATAGTGCATATCTTGAGGATGGTAGTAAGGAGGATGGTATCCCATGGGCATAGAGTCCTGCTGGTTGTAACCATAATAACCAGGGAATTCAGTAGACATACCTATGTTCCCTTTCTTTCTACTCCCTCCTGAGCGTGTAGCAGCTTCAGAAGGGGTGAGTGGTTTCTTGAACTCGTCCCCTGGAGTCACAGGATCTGTGTAGACAGAGGGTCCCCAAGGTGATGGGTATTTAGGGGTGGGGTAGGGAGGTGTCATGTCGTGTTTGTATTTGGAATGTAAAGGTGTGTGTGGTTGGAGAGGGGGTTTAGAATGAGCACGCATTTGATCAGGAGTAGGAGAGTTAGCAGGTAATGAAGAAGAAGAAGGGAGTTCTGTGTTAGTAGCAGATTTATCAGCGTTATCGATCAAAGGAGTTGAAGGAAGGGAGACAACTTCTGATTGCTCACTGGTGTGAGGTCTATTATCAGAAGCAACCATACCATTAGTCTGTGTGTTATCTGTGGCAGAGCAGGAGCTCCTGGGTGTATCGGGAGGGAGGTTAAAGTCCAAACAGAGGTCAGGTTTATCTGGAATTTGAGTGTTAGAGGACTGAGGCCTGGGAGCTACATGAGGTGAAGACATTGGGGGTTTCTGTTCTGAATAAGCTCTGTATTTGGGGTCATGTGGATGAGGATAGTAGTAAGGCATAGGACCTTGATAAGGTGGAGTATTCACATGCATATTATGGTAGTTGTAACCGTGAGGATTCTGATAGCAGTGCATGCTGTTACTACCTAGATTGTGATGGAAAGGAGAATGAGGGTAGCTCTGGATAGGAACGGAGTGAGGATAAGATCCAGATTTGTATCCCTGCTGGGAATAGTTCTGAAGGATATGACGACTAGATCCAGTAGTTTGAGGGTAGAGAGAGTTAGAAGATTTGAATGGTTTAGTCTCAGGAAATTCGTGAGGAGACTGACTAGTAGTATGACTGTGTGGAGTTATTTCTAAACTGCTGGGAAGTGATACATTGAATGGTTGAGAAGAGGAACAATTAGGAGATACTAGAGATTGATCGGTTCTATGAGAGTTAGGAGAATTCGTAGAGTATGGAAGGACAGATTGTGATAGTTTAGAAAGAGAATTGTCAGACGCAGAAATAGTTGAGTGATGAGATTTCGGATCTCCTGATCCTTTGGTACCGTGTAGCAGAGGTTGAAATGGTTGATGGACATATGGGAAGTGATGATCAGGGAGTGGAGACTTCTCATCAGGAAGAGGCGAGCAGAACATGAGATCAGGATGCATATCTCCGTGATAAGAGAAACTACTCTGTGGAGTATGTAGTCCATTTCTATTCTTGCTGGAGAAGCAACTAGATTTTTTCCCTGTTATAATACGTCTCCCTTTTCTTCTCGGTTTGTTATCTTCCAATCCTATCTCCTTCTTAACTTTGTCCTCTTCTTCCCGAGCCTTCTGTAACTCCGCTACAGTCCTGCGGGGACGACGTGTAGAGAAGTCTCTCTTCAGTCCCTGCGGCTGGTCAGTCATCTGATTCAGTTTAAAAGCCTTCACAGCATATAGTCTGATTATACGAGGAGGATTTCTCTTCTGATATACACCTTCACTTTCCTTCAGGGCAGAAAAATTAGATAAGTCATGACCATAGTGGTAATAGATAAGTTTTCAAAAAATTTTGTCAAAATAATAATATTTAAAGATATTAGCCCACTAGTTTAGCTGGAATATTTCCTTGAAAGAATATTCAAAAATCATTAATACCGTCTCCTTATTATCCAACAAATTGCAAATGCTCGCTAAAGAAAAAGTATACAAACTTACAAGTTTTTCTCTGTTAAGCTTGGCTTTATCCTAAAATATGTGAATTAAATCATATATATATACACGTACAGGTGTTAATGCAGTTCACACCTTAGCTAATCAGATAACAGCATTGTACATATTTTAACCATTTTGTCATAAATACAATGGATATGGATACCTTACTAACGTTTAAAACGCTAATATTTGCAATTGCTACAGGGCTATTCGTATTAGTGAGGGTGTACAACGTATATACAAACTTACAATATATTGCTGTCTTTCTGTCATAGGTAACTTTTTCCAAAGATTGTTAACAGCTCTTGCTCTATCCATCCATCCTGCAGAATAGATGGCTAAACACTGTAAATATGGTATTACATAGAAGATAAAATTATGAAACAAAATTTCTCATAAAATACAGTCAGGAGGCATACCATAAAATTCTCTAATTATGGATTATTCGGAAGTATAAGTAAATACACACGACATATAAAAAGAATCAAATAAATTCATTTCAAATAAAGTATCTTTATTATTAACAAGCAAGATGCTAGAAGTTTGATCCCCCATTTGAATGAATTAATGAAGTAATAGATAGTGACTAGTAGATTGTGAATTGCACTTAACTGCAAAATTGATATATAAGTATGTATGTATCTCGGTAAAGACTGACATACCTGGGTACTTATCCTTGAGATCTGTAAATGACATATTTGCATAAAGGACAGGAGCCTTAGTAGCTAGAGTCCCTCTCTCCTCATCCATTACCCATCGTAGACAAGCTTTCTGATAGCGAGTGAGATGAGGGAGAATATTCTTATCAAAACTATCTAGCTCGTTATCATCTTCCTCTGTGGTAGATCTCACCTTCATTCTACGCTCTTGCTTCCTCTGTTTCCTACTCTCCTCTCGCATTGCTTTAAGAGACTTCTTTTTAGCAATCAGGCCTGCTGGCATTTTCAGCTTACGAGGAGCATCCAGAGACTTCAGGATGCTACAAATAAAATAAGCATTAATGAATGTAGAAATTATGATGAAATCAGCAGACAATTCTAAGATTAGTATGCACAGTGGATAAAGGTTATGCTTATAAAACACCCTTGAGAATAGTAAAATACAGTAGAATCTTCTTTCGTATGATCACAGTTAATACGAATTTCGGGATAAGATGAACAAGGTACTACTGTTTGTTCTTATAGCATAAATAATACAGGAATATATGTGACCATTTACAAATGATGGTTCTTATATCCGGTACGTGTTCTAATAAGTGATATCTATCCGCTGTACGTATGCCGTAAATATAAGCTACTGAATATAATTAGTATATAAACTGACTCTCTGGGTTGTTGTATGATGGTAGCTGTAGGATTGTGCTCTAGAGTTATACCCGATGCATACTATATAAGAACAGATATAATGTGTGTATTTATATTAAATATTTATGTGATGTAACAACTGACATTCTTATTCATGCTAGATAACAGATTCATATCCTCTATGACAGTCTGATCAATACTAGAAGAGAGATCAGCTGGCCCTGTGTCTATGAAACTACTGTTTTGAGATGATGGGTTAGGGTCTAAAGCAAGTTCTCCTCTCCGAATCTTACGTAACTTCTTGAAGGGATTACTCTCTTTCTTGTGACCAATATACTGTTTATAAGGTAGCAAATTCTTCAATCCTTTCTCACGAATTTGATGGCGACAAAGAGAACAGTAGTACTTCTTCTGAACCATTTTCTGGATATCTGATTTGCAGTTGAATCCGTCACATGACCCGTGGCTCCATCTACGTATAAGTTCAGATAAAGTTCAGATAAAGTTCATGAGACAGAATTATCATTACAGATCTTATGTTAGTATAGTGTTGGACTACATTAGTTGGAATTATGAAGGTTGAAATTAGTTGAATAGTTGTCATTAGTTTGACTCGATTTACTAAGATAATTATGGGACTACATTTTTCGACATTTAAGACCAATGATTGTAGAGGATTGCTGAAGATGTACTCCAGATGCTTGCCTATCCCATGAATTAGTTAAACAGTCGAACTAACGACAACCAACGAAGTTAAAAACAATGAAAACTTCAGAATTCAAACTAATGCATGAAGGGGTTGGATGTTATAGGATGATCGATGATCGTTGGAATATTTCGAAATACAGTTGAAATCTGTTTTTCTAACTATTTCTTTTCATGTAAGAATAAATAGAAAGTTAGAATAAACTGACAGTAAATATTTTGAAGTGAGAGTACTATAGAGTAAACAGTTTTGATTGATCTTGCTAGTGGAAACTGAATAAAATGAATACTTCAGGGATATGGAGAGTTTCCATTTGAATACTGCAATGATTCAATGACTGAAATATAAGCAATAAAATTGGACGTACCTTTTGCAGAGAGAACACTTCATGATGAGATCTCCATCCAGATAATTAACTGAACAAATATGACATGATGAACGACTACCACAAGGTGCACATAGTGTGAAATCTTTCTGCCAGGTACCGTTAATCCCAGGAGAGTCAGACGCACACTGAGTGCACTTAACACACCTACATAAGAGGTCTCATATAAAATACACCGATACAGCATACAGATAGAACTGAGTGGAAACTCACCAACTACACTTCCATGGTCCCTTAGGCACAGATCTGAGCGGAGGTTTAAGACAATAAGTGTGATAGAGTATGTCACATTGATCACACATCAAGAGACACGCCTCATCCGTAGCCAGACCACATCCCTCACAAGAGGCACATTTAGGACATCTCCAGCCGTGTCTCAGTCTGGATGAGGGTACCTTAGTTTTGAGACAGTAGTCGTGGTATGAGTTAGCGCATTGAGCACAGACAAGGAGAGAGCTGTCTTTACCTTGCCCTCCAGCTCCACAGCATGCACACAAATCCTAACAGTAGATAGCAATTAAAAGTATGTCACAAAATGGTACTGATGGTATTTTGCCGCATTACCGATTATCTACCAAACAACTTAAGGGAAGGGTAGAAGCGCTTGCGTTTGGAGGCTGTCCCTGCGCTCAGAGGGAGTCAATTTAAACACAATTGAATATCTTTATACCAAGAAATAAAAAATTGGCAAAGAATAACGCTAACTCTAACAGCAAACTGCAGCACTCGCACTAGTACTATTTAGCTTACAGAGAGTGGGTGTGACCGCCGGAGTGCTTGCTGTAAAGTTTCCCAGATATAACCATTTCCTGATGAATGTAATTAAATAACGATTACTAACCTTCTGATAGAGTAGGAATCTACTCATGTAAGGGAATATAAGAGGTCTGAAAGAGGGTAAGTGATCTATCTCTAGTCCTGCTTTACCGTTGAACTCCTGCTAATAAGAAAATAATTATCATATAGCTTAAACTAGAATGAAGACACTACCTTTCCTCTGTAGTACTTCCTTTTACCTTCTTTAAACAGATTCCTGAAACGATTAGTTAACGCCCCCTTAGGCAGACCTAGCTGACTGGTGAGCAGGTTACGCAGTCTGTTCTTCTTCTTCTTGTTACGGACAGTTATACGTTTGAGGTTTAGTCGGGAGGAGGGGAGGGGTCTTCTCTCCTTGCTGATACAAACTCCTGGGGTATATGATTCCAATATCTCTCTTTTCTAAGTGTGGACAGTAGAATAATGAAGCTTTTATACAAAAAATATTTACAAGTGTTTTCCGAATAGAACATCTATTCGGAAAAGACGTAATCTCAGATAGTAGCTACGAATTTTTGTTCCCGAAGGTGTACGTTTTATCCGAGTTTGCTGTACCAAAGAAAAGAATTAGCTAGTCAATCTATAACATAATTACAAAATAACTATACTACAATTCTTGATTTGAACAAATAACGAACGGAATGGCCTGTGAATCACTAATTAACCCCTATCTCCCCTTTATCAATACAAATACATAAGTATAATACACATACCTTTAATCTCTTGCTAACAGAGTCTTTATGAAATAGTGTTAGACCGCTGTTTAACTTAAGATTAGCCTCAAATTCTTCTTGAGTCTGTAATTCAATGTTTTTATCCAACTTATCCAGATTCTTATCATCCATGTCATCTTCATACACAACCATCTCAGAACCAACTCCTAACAAACTGTCCCCTATAACACCATCAGAGGTCCCACTCATCAGGTCACTACCTTCCTGTAACACTACTATAGTGTCTGGTACCATGATAATCTCTTCGAGCTCAGTCTTACCAGCTGTGCAGTCACTTATTACAGCAACTGAATCAGCTGACTCAGTCGTGTCACCTGGTATTGGGGTACTCACTTTTAACGCCTCTTCTGATGCCAGGAATATGTTCACTCCCTAATATAGATATAGTTAAAGAGTGTTACACAAATATTATATACCTTCTAAATGTTCTACAAAATACCGACTTAATTCACTGATCCAATTACACAATATTATGCAGAAATACGCAATATCTATATCATCATATTTTAATTGTCTCCTTGCGAACACTTTGTGTTCGCAAGCCCGCAACGCGATAGTAATATATAATTTGTCAGTGAAACGCAATTCATGAATATATAATATATAATCCTATTATTCTGCTATTTCCTATTCATCAATGTATGTACAATTTGTTGCAAAGTTAGCAGCACCATGCATAAATGAAATATTTACGACAGCTAAGATTTTCAGTTAACGACAATAGTTAATACGTAGTAATTACCTTAGCTTCTCTACACTCTGGACAGAAGTATCTGCTCTTGGGTCTTCCTAGCATGTCATATGTCTGTCTGTTGATCTTGTCACATTTCGCATGTATCCACCTACAAGCACACACAAATATCAATGCAAACGTATACGTTAAATATAGTACAATTAATGTTTGTACTTTTGGCAGTAGTCACACTGTATCATAGGAATGTCTGTGACTTGCTTATAAGCTCCTTGACAGATGAAGCAGTAGGATCCTTTTGAACGCAACTGGTTACATCTGCTGCATATTGTGTAGCCACCGTGCCAGCGGCAAGAGGGACCATTCCCAGCTGACTTGGAGTTACAGTCTATACAGCAACGACATTCCTACACGAATAAAAGATGAATTAAGAATAAATCTAAAGTTATTGTAAATAATTGAACAGCAATAAGAGATATTTGTTAGAACTAACTTCACAACGCCATTCAGAACTAGGCATAGTAACTAGTCCTGTACAGCTAAGATGTATAGCTTTATCACATGAAGAGCAGACCAACAGCTGATTTGCATCTTCTCTCACACTACAATGATATCACATAATCATCAATAAACAGCTCAAAATAACTCTGTACAAGATTACAATACTAAAGTAGAAAAGAATCCCAAAAGAACCGGACAGTTAACCTAGAATGCTGTCCTATGTTATCCTACCTGGTATTATATAACTACACTTACTTGCATTTCTGACAGATTTTACAAGCTTCACAGGTCCACCCAGCTCTGAGGTAGGTAGTATCATTTACTGAGAGACAATAAGGATGCCAATACCGACCACATTTGTTGCAAGAGAGTAACTTAGTATCTTCATTACCCTTTTCGTTGCAAATCAAACAACAGTCTATATTGAATAATAAAAATAATACGTAGGAGTATGACACTTACGTACATAGATTTGAGTACAAATCTAGTTTGATGAATGTGTACAGACAGTACACAACCGTCGCACTAGCTTTATACAAGTATGATATTAGTGAAATAGTGATCTAAAATCCACATAATCACCAATTATTACCAATATTCTTAACTAATCCAGTCTAAACTTCATCCACCAAGTAGATATCAATTTAAAATACCCAATTTTACAACAAGGAGGTAGTCAGACATCCGGACACATCTAGACATCCAGGAGTACGCTCAGAATCAGTGTACTTGATTACCCCGGTATAACCGTTGAAACCAAGGTTCTAAGAAAATTTAGAATTGCTTACTTATATACGCCTAAATAATATATATTTCCAATATGTTGCGGACGATATCAGATTTGGAATAAGTGTACTCCATTACCCTAGTATAACCCTTGAAACCAAGTTTCTGGAATTATTTTTAACAATAAATTTACATATGAGAAACTTGAAAATGCGGAATTTGGATTCAACGTACTTCGTTACTCTATTGTAGCCGTTAAGACCAAGTCTCTGCGTATATTTAAGATTTCAATTAGTTGTTTACTTTATATTCATAAAAACAAGAATAAATTTACATCTGATTAATTCAAAAGTGTGAAAATCAGATTCAACATATTAGATATTTTATTAAAGTCTTGTTGAATTATGTTTACTTTCTTGGTTAAACACGATCTAAAAATGCATGGTCATGCCACATCTCAGAATTGAGAAATTCGAATTCAATACAACATTCCATAAATCCTTTCCTTGACAACGGACAAACAGACAGACAGATAGATAGACAGACAGACAGACAGACAGATAGATAGACAGACAGACAGACAGACAGATAGATAGACAGACAGACAGACAGACAGACAGACAGATAGACAGACAGACAGATAGACAATAATAGCAAGTTAATAAGATAGATTCGAATGCACCATTAACTTAGCAAATGAATTCAATTATTTTGGCAACTGAATTAAAGATTCAATTATTCTGGCAAATGGTTAAAATTATGCGCCCTATATATTGGTATCATTTCAACATTTTCCTTTGTAGAGTGTGGATTCATATACTCACACACATCAGGTACTTCACTACATCCACATATCCGTCCTCAGGCGTTGCGCCTTCTCAGCTATAATCGAATTTTCAGTTCGGTTGCCAAAATAATTGAATTCAGTTGGCTAGATAATATTACATTCGTATAATGGATTGTTTCTATGGAAAATTGCAATATTTTCAGGTGTAAGAGGAATTAGGTATTGCAAGCAGGAATTCAACCTAGGAGTAGGATGGTATAAATCCAGATAAGATAACTCACTCTGTGATAATTCTGAATGTTTAGGGCAGAATAGTTGGAAACATTTGAAGTCCTATACAAGAATAAGAGTTAATAAAGAGATGAAATAGTACAATTTTATACAAATCAATAGCTGCATTATAGGTTGCAAAAGTATTCACATGTAAAGAAATAAATACTCAGCTAGTAAGCTAGTTACTAGCTTGTGCATATTCGGTATCAAGGACAAAGTTCCCTGAAATTGTGTGTGATCGTGCAAATATAACCCGATCAAAGTTGTATGCATTAGTCCATTTGCGTTATTTACAAATTATGCATATAGACTAAAGTGTGTGCGTAGGCCTACACTATAAGAAAATAAGCTTTTCCGATTTCTTATATGTCAATGAGACAAGGAATGGGGTATTGAATACTGATGTGATTAGGCTCAATGTTTCCAGGTTGTATAGTGAAATTCGATGTACATATATAATTGTGTATATGATATATCATAAGTATATTTCGTTTCTATAAATTTGTGAAAACTATAAACCAAATTATCAGAAAATCAACTCAATGAATTATCACAGGTGAGATATTTCAATATGTATCATGTAGTGTGTATTTTAAAAAAATATTATGAATTATGAATATAATAAGTGATAGAAATATTGTTACATTTATGAAGATTATTCTAGAAATGAAGCAATATTAACTCTAATCATTGTTATAATTACCATTGAAACTCCTTGCATCAGAGCACACGGGTAGTGATAGTAGGAAGCACAGTCAGGAGCAGAGCATCGAATACCAGCGCCATTTTGATGGCAGTATTCACATGACTAAATGGAGACAAAATTATATAAATTATTAGAATTTATAACCGTTCTACGTAGGAGTAAATGACTCATGAATTATAGTTAGTCATCGGATGAAAATTATGTATTTATAAGCAATAGCAAAGTTCAATAATTAAGCAGCAAGCTGAATTGGAGGAATAAAAAGATCCAGTACGTAATAAATACAAATTACAGTCAACTCCAGTTGTATTTAAGCTCAAGGGACCGCGATAATTATTTCCATATATATATACCTAGGCGGAGTTCGATATAACCGATGGAAATATGTTACTTTGGCGGTTGAAACCATGTTTGTAAAATTTCAGACATAAGAGAGGTATTTCGATATTTCCGTGTTCGATATAACAGAAGTTGATTGTATAAACTATAAATGTTAAACGAAACTCAAATTCACATCTTCATGACTTAACATTTGTTGATGGCCATTTTAGAAGTGCTAGTAAATATGTCATTCAGCCATGTAGATCAAGTTATTCGCAGGACCAGATCAATACGCTGGAAAATCAAATAAGTCATTCGCATGCGATACCCTCCTGGCTAATTATAGTAACAAACAAACTTCCAAAATGTGTAAATAAAAGACCCTTGAGTGTTTCTGAATGCAGAATTACCTATTTGATATATGTTTTATAAAAGATGTATGTACTGAAGTATCTCTTACTAGTAAACGTGAAAACAGAGATACGTACATCATGTTTTGATATTTGAACAGTACATAAAGAGAGGTACAAAACCTTCCGAACAACACTACCAATTTCAAAAAGAAGTCATTTGAATTAGACTAGTGTAGAAATAGGATTACAAATCCCATTTTTTACGGATAAGTTAGCACATGTTTTTGGAATATGATATTTACACAATAATATTGAATTACATTATGTCTTTGATCATTTTGTCTAATTTTCTATATTAAGATTTGCAATTTTAAAGGTTCAGATTACCGTGGGTATCTGCAATAATTTATGCCTATCATTAACGATTTCATCTGACTCCAAAAAATCGTTTTGAATATAAGGAAGAATCTCTCTAATTACATACATACCGTTAGCCGTGTTAATTACATACATACCCTTAGCCGTGTTAATTACATACATACCCTTAGCCGTGTTAATTACATACATACCCTTAGCCGTGTTAATTACATACATACCCTTAGCCGTGTTGTTGTTAAACATTATCGTATCATATATGTATATATAAATACAATGCGTCATTCAGTTTGCAAATTATTATCAGACTTTTGCATCCAAGTTTTGCAGCACTCCTAAATGAGAAGGTTTTTATCCAAAAGGCACACCCTGTAGGGTTGTATCTCTGAAAGGGGCCGTTGAGCGAGTGATTGTAATAGAGGGTTTTGGGACTTTGCCTCCAAAAAATTCAATGTTAAACTGTTAAGATCGATTTACAGCCTCTTTTGGTACGTTGACTAACAATAGAGAAAAATATATCTGACAGTATACAATATTTTAAGAAGAGTCCAAAGGGCACTGTGCCCTCTGGAAAGAGGCTAGCGAGAACACTGCTCATAATTAAACATTCGTTGACTGTATCTGTGTATACTACTCGATACATAGGAGAGGCTATGGTAGTTGTCTGTTCCGAAAAACCAACAAGTTATCATAATTGTATCGACAATTTATATAGTAGATCAGACTAGTTATCTCTTGTAACGGTAGTATGTCCGTACAGATTTCTCGTAAGGAATTAATCTAGTTATAGCAATGATGCTGATTCATAGGACACTTGTTTTGGTAATTTTTTATTTTATTTTTTAATAACTCTACTCAATCTGGGTTCCAGATAACGAAGGTATACGTACGCTTGCAGTATCCAGTGAAATTTTGTTAGAATAACAACTGCGGATAAACGTATACAAATTTCAGTTCCCTTCAATGCCTTTCAAACAAAAATCACTTCATTTAGGTGAATCCGGGATAAGAAGTATATATTTTGATAAATTCCCTTTGTGTCTAAATTTTCAGATTAATAAGAGTCAAATTAGACTACGTGACAAGTATAAAGTATTATACAGCATAAATAAGAATACATTGTTATCCTAATTATTCAACAATATAACGCTTTATTTTAGGATAATCCTAGCGGCCTACTATTTGATTGCAAGGATAATAAATTCAAACTAATATCAAATTGATAAATAGGTATAGGTGCAAACTCAAGTATATTTTGTCCTCACTACAGTGAATACACATTAGTAAAGAAACTATATACGTATTCAGAAATGTTCCAAATTACACAAAATGTAGGTACAAGCACAACATTTATGTTAGGCATTACTTTACTTTCAGCTATCAATAGAAAGAAGCAAATTAGAGAATTCCCTCAATGAAGTTAGAGATATGCATAGTATCGTGATTATAATTATAAGTGGTTGGTAGTGTAGAGAATTAGGCTTGTACTCGGTATTGTTGAAACATGCGCTATGGACAACACAAAGATAATTACCAGTAAAGTATGGTGATTCCCATAGCTATTCGAAATGCATACAAATGCTGTAACATAAGTAAGCCAACGTAATTATAGAAAAGTATTAATTTTGCTATAGGATTAAGAAAATATCTAGATATTATGTCCAGTGCAGCTATTTAGGACAATATATTATGCATTCTACTATCAATAAGTACAGTGGGTGCTTGCTAGGATAAGACATTAAGATTGGTGCAAATTCAAGTCATATGAATTGATTAAGCATGGAGGGTAATATGCATACACAATAGGATTTACTTATGGTAAAGAAAGGTTAGTCTTCGGATAACCTCTAGAGCTGAGACAGACAAAATAATACTATAGGTATTGGTAATAATAACGAAAACCATACAAATTATTGTTCATAAGGATATTATATAGAGTTCTGCCAAATAAGAAAATGATCAAAAATGAATTTATTAATTGATCTGCATATTGAATACGTAACTAGAATATTGTCCGTCCAATAAATATAATACCATCTATTGAAATAATAACTGATGTATAATTATATAAATATCTTTTCTAGGTTACAAAGATGAATATTCACCAAGAAAGATTCAACAACTGGTGAGTGGTATATTCTTCATAGATTATAGATTGTTTCGGGATACGTTTGAATGATTTCATTACTTTATAGCAATTGAATACTTATATTATGTGTATTTGATAAATAAGGAATGCTAACTAATGAATCATATGTATATTGAGTTAATGAGTGTACTAATTAGTAGTTATATCCATAAATAATAATGTATGGATACAAGTTTAGAGGTAATGTAGTAAATATTTATAAATCTCCAAACGTGATAATTCTATATATTTTAATATCATCTGTAGCATAATGAATTAGAGCTATTGTGTAGGTTGATGCTGTTTTGGAATGGCTGATATTCATAAAATGGAAATATGTAAGCACCTAGCTTCAGCCTGTTTAATGAATTTATGGATCAAAATTCGGCTATTTCAACCACGTTATACAGGGTATTCGGAGTACGTAGTACGCTCCTTGTGCTCCTCCTCTCTTAAAATTTCATACGCCTAAATCAGTAAATTTGTTATGGTATAGGGAAAAATCTAATTTTTACGCTCCTAAATATGATATCGTCAAAAATCATACGCCTATAGGAGCTTCCAGCGCTCCTAAATAATTCCTTGGTTTCAAGACACTAACTTACGACATAAATTGTATGTCTGTTTTCGATATAACTGTATTTAGATTTACCCTACAACTATGACTATATATTTCCTCAGTTTTGGGACATCCATTTAGTAAATTTCGTTCTCAAACAAAAGTATTAAACACTCCTTTTCGGAATTTTCGGAGCACATAGAAATACTATTATGTACTACATTTGCATAAATTTCTAGAAACAAGAAGATCGATATAACACAAAAATACAGTGGAACCTCAGAAGTAGGATCACCCATGGGTCCAAAAAATATGGTCGAAATTCAGGGGTGGTCGTAATTCTGAAACATATTAGTATTTGTCTCCTATCAAACGTTTGTAACCTTATTAGATTTATCTAATTTCTTCTGGAGATTAAGTTTATTTCGTATATCAAGAAACTACGATATTTTCACATTAGTTTGCCTTTACATTTATTCTAATATAATATAGAATTGACTGAATAGTGGAATATGACTGGATGTTCCAACTTGTGTTATTATATGGCTCCAACCGAATAATCCAATTTTCGATTCAACCAGAGGCGTAGCTCGAGTGCTGCACATGCAGGGGCGGTCCCAGGATTCCAAATATGGGGCTAATTCCTGTTTGACCCCCCCCATGGGACCGCCAATGCACATGGGGGCATATTCAGCACTGCCGCACTATCGTATGGTCCTAACCTGGATAGTATGTTCCACCGAATAATATTTGGCGGATACTTTATAGTTGGTAGCAAACGAATTTTTTGTTGTTGGAACTTGGAACCCACTGGCGAGGCTAGGAGCACAGGATGGTGCCATAATACATTCTACGAAAATTTTAGTTGTGGAATATGCCGTAGGTGCATTGGCGGTCCAGGAGGGGGGCAAACGGGCATTTTAATTAATTAACCCATATTGAAATCTTGGCCTAGGCCTTGCCCCGGGTATCCAAATCCTGGGACCGCCCGTACGCATGTGCAGCACCCGAGCTACGCCATCGAAAATTGGATCATTCGGTTGCAGCCTTGTAATACCACAAGTTGAATATTCAGGCATACTCCACAAGATTCCAGGCGTATTTGATATTAGACGAATTACTAATAGGCGGTGTCCACTGCATTTATGTTGTTAGTTAATATTCTGCTTGATAATTGCTTAACATATAGATTGCTTGAACTAACTATTATTACAATATTAATTTTGTTTCCTTTACACAAAGTACTTCTGTAACAGTTCGTTAACTAATTAATATATGATATTCCAACTTCTGGGAAAATGCGTTTCATTCATTATTTTTTGTTAATGTAAATATGTACAAAAACTCTACAATAATGAATATACACATTTTTACCCGAAAATTTTTATATTTCAAATAAAAGGGGACCCTTCATTAAGTAAAATCGATGTTGGCATAAGGGCAAAAATGTAATTATGTATAAAGTCGATTTCATATGTTAACACACTGTCGAAATTCACAGTTAACTAGTTCCTACCTTGTCGTATCTGCCATTTATGGAGTTAATTTCTAGCCTGGATTAATCGTTCCTAACTCGCGGCAACATATGATATTCGATAATATGCATTCTGCTGAATATAAACCATTATTTGTGCATAATTAGTCATTGCGAATTTGATACGCTACCTAATCACATAAATTTAATGTATAGTATCCCCTAGCCCCGTAGTTAGCACAATTGAATTTGTCAAGTTACCCTATAATGCTGTGCGTAGTATGCTAACCCTGCAAATGTTGGGTTATATAATACCTAACCAACAGGAGTATAGGACCATCTTCAACAGCAATATGCCATGTTCCAAGCTTAACAGTAAGAATACTTATCACTCTATTATTACTGGTATCCACATTGCATGCACGTATATATTCGTAGTTATAGCTATCAGGATCAATGAATTTTCTAAATTATTAGACAAATAATTCTGTTTGAATTCATGAAAACTATTCATCGAAAATAACTGACATATTTACCCTATTAATACCTAATTAGGACTTTGTATTCCACGTTATTACCAAATAATAGAAAACTTAGTGGAATAATTCGCTACTCTCAGTTAATAAATTCTATAATTATACATTTAAAATGTAATATAATTATCACCAATACGTATAACATTGTAAGTGAATGCAAATTACTTTATTGTATGATTTCGCCGATGATAAATTAACTCTATTTTCTCAATATCGCGTTAATATCCATGACCTTATCTTCATGCACTATTATATCTATTATATTATCGCTATCCACTCAAGAAACATTTTCCATCTCAATGGGGGAAGGCAGAAATTTCTCAAAAATATTTTCATAATAATTTTATCGTTAAGACTCTAATTGTTAGTCTCTTATATCCTATAACTAATATCCAGGGTTGACGTGGGAATGGGGAATCAGGGGAATTCCCATATGGTAAAAACATGTAAATTCCTCTGTACTAAGCCAGGTTCTCATGAAATGTATTAACTTTGTCCTGGGTTGCCATGGGAATGGGAATCATTTCTTTCTGTGCGAAAATAACCTACATAAGGTGCTATCCCCATGTTCATAACACATTAGGGTGCGCGGCTTGCCAAACTCGAGATGAATCCCTGCCTCAAATAGCTACAGTGATTCAGTATTTTTCAAATATTTAGAATTTCTAGTCCACTCCCTGAGTATATCCGTCTAGCCTCCCTACACTTCCCTCCGAGCATTTTGGGGTTGGAGATTGGGACCTGGTTATGAAAGTATTCTCATGTAAAATTCTTACCCATTAGCCTAAAACTCCAAATCAATCTAGAGACTGATCTTTCATATTTATATCTATCTAAGTTGTGTAATACGTTAATCTCGAAATAGGAGATTTGTACATTTTTAGACTTGTATCTATCACATAATTATCAAGTGTTACAGAATTTTGTTAACAAAGCTGATATTTCTATTAACAATTCGAGAACTTCTGTTTTCATGCAAAATATATATAGCATAAATCAGCCCAATAGAAGTTACGTCACCAAAAATTGTAGATTGAACGTATAATACGTAATACGTCTTCATTAAAATACGTATTAAACAACTCAGATAGATGTCTATAATAGTAGTATATATAAAATTTGATACTATTTGCAATGTCGATGATTTACTATTAGCATTGTTACAAGAATTTGTGTATACAGCCTTAAGTGGATAGACTCAAATACACTTGTACTTCACTATCATTTATCTAGACGATAAATTGTAGTGAAGTACATACAGTAGGTTAATACTTTAACGAGCAAACCTTAGAAATGTGTACTTCTTATCTCGAGTACACAATAACCAGAGCAATATCAATTGACCTGATCCTGTGTAATATTTTTTCCTTCTTATCCAGAAATTCGTATGAACCCTGTTCGTACTAACGAAGTTCTACTTTATGTAAACATACATCCCAAATGACCAGGCAGACTAGCATTTGGAACAAAATGTCTCTACGATATTTTCATATTTCTACTATAATTAAATTCTGGAAGAATGAAAGGACCGCAATTGGAGCCCTTTCCATTTTTCTTGGAGGGGGAGCGGATTTTGCTCTTGTCCTGTGTAAGGATCAGAGGTGAGAGCATCGCTCCTTTATAGGCCAAGAGAGCGGAGCGTGAGCGAACTCCAAAAAATGAGGACCGCTTAATTCTTTGATTATTCATGTATAAATTTATTGCACATTTTATATCATAGACTCCAAGCTTTTAATCTCCAAATGCTGGTCATTATTCTGGAATCAGGTAAACTGCAAAATATAGTCATGCAATGATAATAGTTTGGTATGACTATTACATTAGATTCGTATTATAAGTAATCAGGATTGAATTTAACGATTGTACATTCGGGAAATTACTAACGTCAGACAAATTCAACAGATTTGTATATATTGTTGTGAATTATGAAAAGTACTCCGGTAGCCACACTTTATACTTAGCAACAATACCGAATTTTATGCAGAATAACGATGAAATTTGTATAATGTTTGTATTCAAATAGGAGCGGCGGTTCACCTTCTGCTCCTGAGTCCTAAATGGAGCGTGCTCCAATTTTCAATGAATTATTTAAAATGATGCTCGAGATTTGTTAGGACAATTGGGTGCTTTTTCAGTGCTTGAAATTAACAAACATACAGATTTATCATTTGATTTGGCGCATTGCTCCTCGAGGTATCCATTATTCTCCAAATTGACGGGCCCCCTTTGAATATAATAATATAAATATATTTAGAATAATGTAATTCACAAATATACGTATATGGCATATATATTATTGAATTATTTTGTAAGATCAACCCCTTTGTAGCTGTTTAGAGCAAGGATCTACGTATATTTTGAGATTTTGCTAATTTGTTTACTTTATATTCATAAAACAACAATAAATTTACATATGATTAATCCAAGGGTGTGAACATCGGATTCAGCATGTTCGATATATTTTGTGAAGTTTTATTGAATTCTATTTACTTCCTTGATAAACACGATTAATACATAGTTATGCGATAATTTCAAAATTGCACACGTAAATGCTTTCCTTGACAACGGACAAACAGACAACAATTGAGATTTAATAATATAGATTATTACCTTACTTTCTGGCATATACTTCGAATGATGTCATTCATAAACTACAACGATTCAAGATTTATAGGGTAGACAAATGTCCCGAGCTGTAAAATAAGATTCCTCCGCGCGCCTGCAGGATCAAGGATTATCCACCATTTTCCTCGTATTCGAAACCTTAAATATTTTGTGGCTTAACTAAGTCACCAGCTTCAGCATTTTGGTAGATAATAATTAACTCTGGCTCTATTAAGCGGAGTCTACTGTATTTATGATTCCTATATATCTACGCATGAAGTACGCCCAAAGGTCAATTCAAGTCAATCGAAATTTAGAATATCTAAATTAGGGCGAACGTACATGTCACACATTATCCATGCAATAAATACATGTTATATATTGCAATAGGAGCTGATATAAGAATAGAGCTCATCGCGAACTACGTAGTTCACGAGCTCATATAAATGGGAACTAACATACTGTTATTTCTATACTCTGTAACATTAATGATTGTTTTAGTGTATCCATGGTACACGTAATATGGATAGAATATCGAGTATGAGGTTATCAGAGCAGTGTTTGCTAGGAAAAGAACAATTTGAAAAAACGGCTTTCCTCCCTACATAATGAGCAGAATTTGTAGTGTTATCCTGAAATATGTGAAGAATTAAACATACCAATATATATAAATAAAGCAATTTGAAACGCCATCTATACGTCATTATGTATCCATACATATTTACCAATTAACCGCTAAATGTATACATGTATTAAATATCATCAATTAGAAGGTACAGTCATATTTTAAAATTGGAATAGTCAGAAACTCAGAATTATTTATGGGAATGGCGGACAGTTCGTCGAACACATATTATAGAACCCCGAGAAGAAAAATTCATAGTAAATTCCCAAATATCTCAATTATATTATAATTCAGATTTATTATCGGAATAATAGTGACCAAGATACACATATCCTCGTATAAATGCATTGTAATTCACTAATTCGATAAAAATGCCATATCAACAACGAGATATCGCTTTAAAATTCCCTATCAACCAACAGTAGGGTAGCCCAGAACCCCGACTATATGTCCAGCAAGTTTGGGCACCTGACAAAATGTTCATTCGACGAAGTGTCCGTTTATCGATTTATGGAGATCTTTTCCGAGATCTCAATGCCACTCATAAAGTATATAGTCTTTTTGAACTCTTACAGAGAGAGATGACATTCTATAAATATGCTATAAAACGTAACAAACCTGAGTTGCAGCAGTTGCTATTGCATCCAGAACCTTATCATTCCAAGTGTTCTCATCTTCTCCCCTAATCTGCATCTCTCCAGAGCTCCAAGTAGCACAATGGTAATGAGCCTGTAGGTGATCTCTGTTGTTATCCTCAATAGACTCATCGTCTCGCTTCATGTCACAACGCTCAACTTGGTCAGGAATCAAAGAAGGTTGAACTTCACAATTGGTAGACACCTTCAGCGGCTGAGATAGTGGATAGTTACGTGTGTGAATGTGGATACTAGAAACATATTAGTTCAGCTAATTGGTAAATCAGGAACTCCTATCTATGTCATGTATATGCACAGGGGTACAGGGGTACAGGGGTACAGGAACTACCCGACGCAAATTTACGTTACTATTTAGTTGGAGTGTGACGGCCAAATTGTCGAAACGGATATGTTCATAAAATTCAGCATTTTCTAGTGATCGAAGATGGCGTTTATGCAAGTTACATCGAAAATTTTGATACCTTGAAGTATTGTAAACAAACAATATTGCACTATTTGTGATAAAGACACAGTATAACAAACCCTTTTCATTCAGTTTTTTTTCAGAATTTGTTATACGGACTTAAAACCATACATCAACCAGAGTGAAGAAATTTCGGGGCGGTAAGCTTTATATACACGGAACTGTGACGTAGCATATCACTTTAGCTAGCCTGCCAACGCGGACATGACACTCAAAATATGTCTGAATACATTGAGACATTAGCAGCAGGTGTGTACAAAGATGAAAATAGGTGGTAGGGTCACAGGAAATTGAAGTAGTGGCCATGGCCTTTCCTGCCCCCTTTAAACCCTCTATAGATTAGGAAACTGGGAGATTGAACCTTGTAGTTTATCTAGGTGCTTGGCGACACCTAAAAGTACCAGTTCAGCAGGCATAAAGGATTTAAAAAATGTAACATCCCAGGAGAGTCCCTACAAAGAAAAGTTCCGGTTGGACCCCTCCCCCTTTCAGCCCCATTGATTTTATAACCCATGGAAAGTTTCTAAGAATATTCATCTAAGTACAAGCCATCTAACTATGTGACAATCATATATTAGAATATATAAGATAGAGTAGAACAACCCATATAAGCGGACCACATGGCTAGCAGATTGCATTACTGTGGTATTGCACTGGATTATACAGTGGTTTAAGTATTGTACCAGTGGAATGTTTAGCGACGATAGAGAGCTGTTGGTATTCACTGAACTGACAGTTAACTTCAAAGAAGCTGTCATAACTATCAAAGCTAGTGACGCCATTCAACAAATGTATTTGTATCACGACAAACAGTCCCGTCTCCTGATGCTGAGTTATGAAACAGAAGAGAAGGTCAAAGAGATAGCTCTAGCTAGGATAGAGGGTAGCCCTATTCTACAACAAGGAGGAGTAGAGAGCGTGGATGGGAGGGTGTCTATAAGGGTGTCTCTAGAGAAATGCTCTCTATGTTCTCTGATGACATCAATGAAGCAGAGCAGTAGTGTGAGTGAGCTGTGTATTTCCAGAGGAGGAGAGAGATTGAGAGTGTCATGTGCATTCTGTGGTGAGACCCTGACAAGAGAGGGAGGAGGGAGAGTGAAGAGGATACGCCCCCTTCCTTCAGAAGGATGGGAGTGCATGGCAGAGGAGTGGTTCTGTCACCCGGTGCTTGACTCAGAGGGAGAGAGCGTGTCTCCTATGGAAAATGTAGAAAAGTTGTCTCTTAAGCCGCGTAAGGATGACGTATTCTACACAGAGATGTTCTACTTACTGAGTGGATATAATGTGTGTAAGAAGGGGAGTCATAGGAAGATAGAGCTAGGGAACAAGCGGGAGGGATTAACTGTAACTTGCGAGGTATGTGATCAGCTGTTAGGAAGTGAGTATGAAAATTGGGTAGAGTTGTATCAATGTCAAGTACAGCTTAAACTGAGTCCACTAGTGGGGACGGCCATAGCAACACAAGTGGTGAATAGGCATGTAGAGAGGATGGTAGGTCAACTGTGTAGAAAGCTGAGACTGGAAGGCCACGTCTGTAGAGTTATAGTCAAACCTTTTGAAGCTGACCCCATGCATGTGATCCTCCCAACCGGCCTCAAGGACCCTTGGCCTACCTCCAGAGTACTGGGGTTCCTCTGGTTGCTTGAGCCCGAGTGGAGCGTGTCTGTCTTCAGCTCGCGGAGAGGCAGGAGCGAGTATGAGAGTGGGAAAGTAGTACAGCTCATGTATTTGACTAGGATAGAGGGTAGAGAGAGGATAGAAGCGTTTCCTTGGGAGCTCTGGTTAACTGACAATGAAGCCTACAAACTGGAAATACCTTATTCCATGTGTCAACAGCTATTCCAGCAACTGCTGAGATCAAGCTGTCTCCTTCCTCCCCAACACAAGTCAATGGGTACCAGCATGAAGTTAGGGTTCTTACGTACAGTTTAGTCAAACAGCTGTTATACAACCAAATGAACATTGAGGAATTTAAAATATCTAGCTTATACTATTTCTATTTGAATAGAGTTGAAATATTTTAGAGGTAAAACCAGGGATTGTAATTTGAGAGTAGTGAGATTATTTTAAATTGTATTTTTATGAGAATTTTATCCGCTGTTACTTCTTTTGGTTCTGAAAAATTGCCTGAAGAAATTCCGAAAAATTACATTAATATCTGACCACAACAGATATTTTTGAATTATTGTAAATACACGCATTAATAGCTGCTATATAGTAGCTCAAAATCTAAGAGATAAGTCAAAAGTTTCAACAAAAATTCTGATAAGTGTCAGTGATCTAAGTTCTGACGTAATAAAACTTCCATATTCTTTTTGAATTTATTTATTCATTTGTAGTATAGTATTGTTTTTATTTATTTAAGTCCACGGGACTTCTACATTCTTCTTCTTTAAATAATTAGCTCTCCATACGTGATATTAGCTTTATCCATCTCAATATTGATAAAATACACAGAAAAATAAAATAATATATTTCACTTTCGCAATCCAGAAACTCCCTCATAACCTGGGAAACCTTAGTAATCCCTAGTGCACCCGGTATTCCAGGAAAACACTTGAAATGGAATCGAATGGGTTTCATAAATAGTAGGCGGCGATCAGGAATAATACTCCCTAATGAAATTATTACCCTCCAAAGGAATAACAATAATAATAATAATAATCTGATAATGTCCTTCGTTAGAACATATTAGAACTGTGATAGAGATTTGTAATCAAATAATCATGCAATTTATATTATTTTAAGCTATAGTATATTATAATAAAGCCTTAAATTCGGGGCAGTATTTCATCTAAACGCCTCGTCAGAAGGGGCTAATTAGCTCTTTGAAGCATTAGGGGAGGGGACTTAATTACGGACCACTCCCATAACTCGAGGCTTGATTCAACTCTGTATGCTGAAAGCTGAATCATAAGTCGAACTCGAGCCATTTTGAGTGGGCACCTACCCAACCTGGAATTTATGCTCCCATCCAGATTCACCTCCACCATAATACAAAAGTATAAGGCGGGTGGGCAAGACGTCATCTCTGCCCACCCTGACTCGGGAGCCTAGTTCCGCCAATCTGCTGAATACAGGGTGAGCATGAGGTTTACCAAGAATTATATAATTACTATTCAGGACCTTAACAAGCTTGTAAAGCAGATCCTGGCATCGTTAGTGTAATAGTGCACTGGATTTAGCTAAGGTTTTACAGAAGTAGAAGTTTATCAACGCTGGAATAAATACGTGGCTAGCCTTGCGCTAATCATAGATAACTCTGTACAAACAACCTTTAGGGTGTGAACCTTGGGCGTTGGCCAAATTCTGAATTTGGAGGTAAAACATTTCGTTCAATGGCATTCCGCTAATCGGCAGTAAATCCCAATCCAACAACTACAGGAGGGGATCCTCTAGGAGTACCTTAAACACGCGATAGCGAAATAATACTATTCCTGAATATATATACACGGTATATCATACATACTCTAGTTGCAGAGATCATGATCAAATATTGTATGCCAGTGATTACAATTTTTCGTGTTTAGAGTTGGGACTCAATATTTCTCGGTTCTATAGAACTGATGACTCAACAATTAGAATGTATAGTGTGAGGTGTATAACTAACCTGTTTCTGTCATTCTCCTCTGGAGAGTCCCAGGAGTGGAAGAAGACTCTTGCAGGAGGGGGAGAGAGCTGGAAGGGAGACATGTCAATAGGAAGAGTGTAATCAGAGGGGTAGAGTAGAGAGAGGAGTGGACCCTGTCCTAAACTGTTAGAAGCTTGACCACACAGCCGGCATTTCTCTGAAGCGGCCAGATTTGAACTACTGTTCTCCATGTGACGTCACGAGAAGCTAAGGTCGCACTGAGCTAAGACTTAGTATTATTTACATGTAAGTTACGATAAAGGATAATTAATAGAGTTATAGGGTAGTGTTTGTTATACTGCTATAGTAAGAAATACACTAAAATAACAAATTGATTGTAGTAAGATCATGGCAGATATTATGATGATATGGTACCTTGCTTAGGAAATAAAACGTGTATTAGACATGAAACTAAGTATTGAAACAAAATAGTATTGAGTGTATAGAATAATTTCAACTAAACTAAATATTTGTATTTCATATTATCCATGGTTTAACTAATTTGTTTAGGTTATTACTGTACAATTGAAAGGTTTGTTAAAAATATTATTAATTTTGGTATTAATTAATAATCGACCATCCCATAAATTCATTCTATAATCTCTGATTTATTCGATATATTGCAGGTCTAAACCTGAGAAAATTCAAAATCTTGAGATTCGTGAAAATTCTGAAGATTTAATCGTGAGACATATGATTTAGTATTAGTTTTCTATGAAAAGACCAGATTTTGTTGTATGTGCAGATGCAAAATCTTGTGACACACTACGAGATCGTGAGAGTTGAGGGCCCTGATATCGTCACGATTTGGCATCACGGATTGAGAGCCTGTCCCTTCGGCTACAAATTTGCTAATATGATTGAAAGCGATTTAATTTGAAAGATTTTTGTGGATGGTAAAATACGTTACTAAAGATGGATTAAGATTCTAAGATTGTCAGAATGTGAAATTTACGAATATTCAAATGATATATCCTTAGGACGGTCTCCAGGTTGACCTAAGTAAGATTAATGCGGAAAGTCTATCTGAGCCTGAAAGTGATGTTTAGAGAATAATACAAAAGATAAACAAAATTAATCATTTTTAATGTCCGCTTTTGGGTAATTTAGAACGTATATATATATATAGTAGATTCTCATTAATACGAACACGGTTAAGGCGTAACTCCGGATAAAGAGTACAAATTTGTACACTTTATCAGTCCCCTTCGATGCCTTTCCAATGTAAATTAGTTCGGATAATACGTACTCCGGATAAGAAGTACGATATTTGGCAGTCTCCTGGTGTATTAACGAGAGTCTACTGATTACCAACACTAGACTTATAATTACTTAGATCTACAAGTGATATCAGTACCATTTAATATATTACGTATTTCTTGACTTTTCTTTATCCTACCCTGGAGCTTACATAATATAATTATAAAATATCAATGATTGAATAACTCAGATTTACAATCAAAATACTAAGAAGCAGTTCTAGTCCTAATAGCAAAGTTTAATTCTGTTTTGGTTGCTTTGTGAGTTTGCACTATATATCACACCCTCCAATATCTTTAAAGTAATGCTCATTTTGTGCTTCAATGGTCTTACCTTTTTCATTTGAGTGATAACAGTTGTCTTCATTTCTTCAACAAGAGATACTACATGATCCTGAGAACCGTGTAGAAACCCGTATACCTGCATGAGCTGTCTTAAAGATCTACCAGCCATCATTCTCGTGAATACATTCTCTCCTCCATACTTCTCACTAACATCAGATTTCTCGAAGCATAATTTAGCAGAACTTTTGCAATAATAAGTAACTCATTCCATTTGGACTAGGAATTACGTCATTTTTTACTGGTAATTTACAATAAACCAAAAATCTATCATTATAGACCATGGAGTCGAGTCTTCAGCATATAACCCATTAAGTTGCTCTCTCCCTACACGTAGTCTTTATCTAAACGCAATCTATAACTATCTATAAACAATTCATAACGAGAATTTCCAGAAAGACCTACGGCCCATGCATCTGGAGGTGGTAATTTCAATTTATCTGATATTCCAGCTGTTATTGATTTAGGCTCAGACGTAGTCGTTTTTCTTGCCAGGGCAGGTTTCTTGTGGATTTCGCAGTGTTGTTTTGATGCTCTTTACTGCAGTAAAACGTACCTGCACAAAGTCAACGGTGTATTTTAGTATCAACCTTACATATTTGACATGGTCCTAGTGAAATAACTGTTGCCATAAGTCTTCGAAATATATTCTATAAAGATATTAAAGCTGAGGGCTAATATATTCTGGATATAATATAAATTATTTCAAGAAAGTACATAAATATCTTAGTTAGGAAAACATAGGACGGGGAGGGATAACGGCGAGTCGGAAGTTTGAATTCGCTAAACCGACCAAATTTTCATGTTCCAACGAGTATCGGATTATGCAGGTTCCACTGTAAGAGGGGTATCAGTATCTAAAAAGCTTGATAATTAACTAATTAGAGAAAAATCCAGTTCAACAACCAGACCAAGGTCTAGCTCTAAAACACCCTACAAACAATCATGAGGTAGTCTGCATCCGTACAAAATCTTCTGGAAGCTTGGACAATAATCTGAGAAAAATCCCTGTGCTACATACAATCCAAATGGTTCAAATTTGTCGCTTGAAAATCACAGAATAGTGTAGAATAACAGTTGTCAAACTTTCGTTATGACATTTCACGTCGTTGATTATCAATATGTAAAATGTGTACCCAATTTACAAAACTAAAGTAATTTCGCCTAGAAATTTCCTTCACTACTTTTTGATCTCTTTTTCTTGGCAAGAGGGAGGTAATTATCCAGCCTGAACAGTGGCATCAGATGGAAATAATTTTTGCCGCGGCCCAATAATTATATTATCAAAAGTAACATTTATGCGTATTTCCAAATTTGATAAATTTGGAATGGAATATTAGAGTCCATAATGAAACTGTAAATAGAAATATATAGTTCTCCAGATAAGGCGTCTAGTGGCAGAATCATGTCTCAAGCCGCTTGAAAACATTGGACAGCCGCACAAAGGTGGTAATTTCGCTATTTTTAGGTCAAAGGTTTGGCTTACTGCTTCGGCTAGCCCATTATCGGCCGATTCGCTACATATGGGAATACTGGATATACAGCGGCACGCCAATTTTAGAATCTTATCCTTGTCCCATCTTAACGTATTATTGTGATAACAGTGGGCCGTGCTATATGAGCCGGGAAATACCGTCAAATACAGAGATGTGATATCATCTTTCGTTATAGCTCAGCATGTTTACAGGGGCGTAACCGAGAGGGCGCAAATGGGCCCCACTTCTCACTCTTGTGACCTATAGTGATCTCAATTCACCGTCTATGGCGAGATATATTTCACAAATATATTTAAGTGGATTATTGAAAACTATAATGTTTCACTAAATATCCATTTTAGTAAGATATTAAAGCGTATGTGAATATTCGTGTTAGACAAATATATATACCCACACAAGGTAATGCACCCTTACCAGTGGTTCGCGCACCCTCGTGCCCCTAGTAAAAGAGGTTGGCTGCGCCCCTGTCTGTTTATCAATATTCAACTAATTACTTCTGAAATTTTATTATTTCCTTTGTTGCAACCGAAAAACCCTACTAAACCGAATGGCCGATTTCAGTGATACATTTAAAATTTGGTTTCATTCCTCAGCATAAAATACAATTTGCATACAAAATAATTTCCAACGTAAATAATTATGATTTTAAGGCCAATAGTGAAAATATATACTTATTCTTGTGGGTAAAAGCGAACAAGTGCGAGGTAACAAATGTGCGACAATTTTAGATTTAACAGTATCGATTCCTATATTATTGGCAAACCTTGCCCTGTAATTAAATAAGTTCGATGCTAGTTTAGTTAATCCATCCTTTCTTTCTATTTGCTATAATAATACTTTATAGTAATATAGTTTGTGTAATGTATAATTGTGACCTAATTCCACACTACTATGATTCCAACAATACAAAAGTATATAAATGCTTAACGAATTCAACTGAATTCTTCTTATAAACAATAATACAACTCAATTGACCTTTATGATTTTTACGCAACCCATTAGATTATCGTCGAAATTAGGCGTATATAGCGCGTACCACGCACCTAACTCTCAAAATTTTCTTGCTCCTAACTATAAAAATTCTTTGTAAATACGCGTCTGTAGGCGCGCGTAGCGCTCCTGGATGAAAGCCTGAGCGTACTTAATTACCCCTGGGTAGCTGTTTTGAGCAAGCCTGTACGTATAATTGAGGATTGGATAATTTGTTTACTTTATATATATTCATAAAACAACAATAAATTTTAATATGATTAATCCAAAAGTGTGAAAATCGGATTCAGCATGTTCAATATATTTAATTTGGTTTTATTTGAATTCTATTTACTTCCTTGATAAACACGATAAATACATAGTTAAGAGACAATTTCAAATTTGCATACCGTAAATCCTTTCCTTGACAACGGACAAACAGACAGACAGACAACAAATGAGATTTTATTATATAGATTACAGAATAGATAGATATATTTGATCACTTAGTTTGAACTGCCATAAATTGTGCTCAACTTTGCTTGGCATGGAGAACAAATGTAATCTCTAGGGGAGTTGTTCTCGTAATGTATATTTGAGGGGTTCTCGATCCCCTCAAATTAACTTTATTTACTCTGCGATCATCACAATTCAAGACCGCCCCACCTCTCTCGAGCTTCTGATTTTACTAAATTATTAAGAATCTGAATAATTGATCCGGCCTCGTAATATGAAATATTTAGTATTAAATATTATTCAATAAATTTACTATTTCTTTACTGTTTTTTAGTTATTAATTTACAAAGATTAAAGAATTCTTGTTAGTAAAATTAATTATTGATTCAATACAGTAATTATCTAACGATTGGTAAAACTAATGTCCTTCTCTGACAAGTAATATTAAAATACATATAAAGTTCTGAATTATATATCTGATTGTACTTATTCATAATGTCAGAGTACAATACTATTTGCAGACAAACAGATAGGATATTAATTATCGATGAAACTGTATCTTCTCTTGTGATAAGAGACATCTATAAATCTCTCCTTCAATTTCTAATACTTTCTGACAATGTTGATCCGTTATTAAGGACTCCTAGACTTGGCATATCTCAACTACAAATTACGGGTAGGGATATTAGTTCTTCAATTCTGCTTCCTTTCCAGCCTGTCAATAAATCTAGCATTTCTAAATTGAAAACTACAATGACTCAGCTAAATACAAACCTCCATAACTACAAAAGTAGTTCTCATCTTGAAAATAGAATCCGTTTGGAAGAAGGTATAACAGAGAGCATAACCAGTCAGTTACATGCTATTATTGCAGCTCATCATGATGCTAGTATCGGATGTGAGTTTAATTTGATTATAATGACAGGTCGAGATAGAATTTGGATAGAAAATAATCTAAAACTACATTCATCACTAGCTAAATTCAAGAATATCTTAGTTAAGAAGGTAGAAGCCGTCTGCTTATCTAGTCTAGAGAATTGTCTACAGGATACACGTATGAGTATGGATCAGTTAGTACAGAGTCAAAATCAAATATCTCTGTCTCCTGATAATTCTATATCACAGGTTAAGATGGACTCAGCTTATGGAGTCGAGGGAGTAATGCGAACTTTCAGCATTATGGCAGATGACATAAGTTTACAACAATACTTCAAGAACTGGTTGACAGTTGAGAACAGTGACAGTGTGGATGTTACTCTTCGCATTGGACAAATGACACTTAAATGTGATATTCGAGATTGTATGCTACGTACTGATTGGTTGCCTTTTCAGTCACCATTTAGCGTAACAGCACTACACCATACAAATCAAACAAATATATCGAATATGAAACACTACAATACACAGCCAATACAAATTGGTGCATCGCTAGAATTAGATAGCGTATGTGTATTGGAAGAGAACGGCATCTGTGAGTCAGTACTATTTGGAATACCTAGGGTGCTGAGACCAACTTCCTATTGGAAGCTAGATTGGGAGGATTTGGAGGATAATCAAGAGCGATTCCATGCAATAGCACAAAATTTATCTGAGAGAAAGCAATACATTCTAGTTAAACAGAGCTGTAGCATTGACTCTAAGGGACGGCGCTTACCAATTGCTCATTATTTAGTGCTCCCGTGTAATCAGAGCAATGGAAGATTGTTGATTAAACCAGTGATTACGAGGGAATTGCTAATGGAGAATGAATTTGAAACAGCTATAAGACAGATTGTAAGCAAGAGTCTAATGGAAGAGTCTAATAATGCACTTGATTCACTGTCACATTTTAAGGAATATAATCCATTGAATTATGAGAGCAAGCTATGTGCCTGTTTGGAACAGATGTATGAGACTAGTAGGAATAATAGCAATATCCCAAGATCTACTGTTAGTGTTAGAAATGAGAGAGGATTAGTGGGAAGTGCACCTTATCGGAAAGGGGTATCTAGAGGGAGGAAGAGAATGGCTTTCATGGATCCAAAAGAGAGTGATGAAATGAATAAACATTCTTTGCAGCACAGGAATAGATACCCTTATGTGATAAGCGATGATAATGATCCTTGAATAATACAATCATTACAATTAATTTTAATAGCATAATACGTACATACATAAGTAGTAGTAACTGTTTGTAATATTGTGTGGTGATAATTCAGAAATTATATATGGGATGACATATATTCTTCCAACTCATTGGTCGTAACTGTATTACATAAAGTTGTATAATCTTATCCTTGGTAAAGGGTGATTTTATACTAAAAATATAAGGCTTTCAGGGACGATTATCCGTTGCTATAATTATTACGGGCGTGGACTGAAATAGGTTCCTTTGGCCAATAATTCATCTGATTGTATACATGTGGATGCATTGTACGTATCCAATTGTTACACATATTCCAACAATCCAACAGCAGAGACGTCACCAGGAATTTCACCTAGGGGGGCAAAGAATTTACCAGGGGGGTATTTTCACGGGTTTAGTAAGAGGCATGCCCATTGACGGATCAATAAATTTCTAGTTGCAGCTGGGCAGTGGTGTCGTGTGGCTGGCTTTGGAATCTGAGGATATTCAATTTGGTTGGCAATAAGTTCTAGATGAGGGTCTATGGGCGCTGTAAACAATCAGTAAGGTCCAGTAGCGAAACTCATTGCAAGAAATAATGTTTGGTTTGCAATTGGCACAGAAAGTTAGCATTTTTCTGGTCCCTTGGAGTAATGATGTGGGAGCTTGGAGAATATTTAGGGAATAGACATTTGGTTTGGAAAATTTCCGATTGACTTTGTGAATATGAATAAGGTGGACACATTTGCTCAGGGTAGTACTCGAATACATACTTAGATCCGTTGTCGATATAAGATGTATCCCTGATATTTCTGTGAGATTACATAATATTGAGGGTCAGATGCGAGCGAAGCAAGCCGAAATTGGCAGTTTGTAATTATGCAAGGTTAAACTTATGACTAATCAGAGAATCAAATGCATAATTCAATCGAAATTAGCTTTGGATAGTTTTCCATGTAATTTGAAAAACTGATTTATTCAAACTTACCGCAGTCCCAATACTATTAACAATTATGTTACGCAATACCGTGTAATTCATTTAAATTAGAATTGTTAGTACTCATTCGAGCAAATATTTCATTTATTTGAGAAAGGGTTAAGATAATATTTCGTAACTTGTAATCGTAATTGTAATGATCATATGACATTACCAATTGCATATAAACTCCCAATCATTTTGAATTATATTCGAATTGTTAATTTGCATATTAAAACCTATGCATTACTACACTCATGTATTATTGGTAATTGTGCTTGTTAGCCTTCACTGCCTATGTATTCAAGGAGATAGTAACAATACTCTCCAGACAATAAATATTGCTGGTCTGTATTCATCAAGTAACACTTGTTTGAATTCAGAGGCTATTAGAATTGTAGCTGATTTCGCAATTGAGATAATAAATAATGATTCTAATATCCTACGCGACTATGTTCTAAGTATTAATTGGAAAGATTCAGAATGCAGTAGGAGAAAAGCAACAAATAAATTCATTGAATTTATTGAACAAAAAGATGTAATTTATCATATGGCATTCGGACCTTTTTGTTCATCAGCTGTTGAGCCTTTGGGCCTAATTTCTCCAACATATAGTCTGAATATTTTTTCCCCAACAGCTTCATCTCCCTCATTCACTAACCAACGAGTTTATCCTACCGTTATGTTAGGAGTACCTACATCCAAAAACTTGGTTGTTCTATATTTGAATCTAATTGAAAAGTATGAATGGCGTCGAATTGGAATAATCAAAGAAGATAATCATTTATTCAATAATGTCTTTCTAATGTTGAGTGATAAACTGAAAAGGGAGAAAATTGATTTTGATTTTGAGATAATATATAACTCTTCAGATTTTGTTGAAATCGATGCAAAACTGGAACGATTGTTCAAGATTTGGAAATATAAGATAATGATTGGTGATTTCTATCAAGATAGTGCACTAAATATTGCCTGTAGAGCTTACAAACAAAATTTCTATTATCCACATGTCACTTGGATACTACCATCACGATTCACAGAGTCTTGGTTGAAGAAACTTGATGATTCTCCCTGTGATTATACAGGAGAAGATACGCATAATTATTGCTGTACTGTCGACGAGATCAACACATTTCTTCAAGGAGCTATCGGCGTTGACATAGTAGTTAGACTGAAAAATCATAGTATAGCAACTAATGATACAATTAGTTTCTTCAAGCCTTATGAAAAAACTGTATTCGGGATTAGTAGAGAATTACTATGGAATAAAGTGATCTCAAGGATCTACGAAACAACTGAACATATAAACCCAAATATTGAGAAATATACACTCTATGCTTTCGATTCGATGGTAACACTAGCATACTTATTCGATATAGCTCTGAAGAAAGATAAAATGATTCTTTCAGATTTTAATTACCATCAACGCAATGTAACTAGAAATAATCAAATATCTAGAACATTGGCTAATGGAATAGATAATATTGTATTTTCAGGATTAAGTGGGATTGTTTCATACGAAAACAGAGTTCGTAAAATGTCTCCAGGAGAAATTGTTGAATTTGTTAATGGAATCCAAGAATTGAGGGGAATAATTCCTTCAATTAGTTTAGGTGATTTGATGAATATTACTGAGGATTCCGATATTATAATAATACAAGAATTTACATACTTTGGGATAGGTGAGAGTGGATTTGATGGTGCAGAGCTACACATATTACCTATCGCATTAACGGCAATAGCAAGTATATTCTCTATTTTTGCCTGCTCATACACAACATTCTTCTTCTTTATAATAGTTATATTTCGTAATAAGAAGATTATAACTTTGAGCAGTCCAGTCCTGAACATTGCCATTCTTGTTGGTAGCTTTCTGAACTGTTTAGTTGCAATACTTGTTTTGTTTGATAATCGAGTGTTTGACCGAGAACCTGAAGATGATGACGTTACAACATGCACTATATGTACAATCTATTGTCACATAGCGTGGTGGATCCCAGCTTTAGCCACAGACCTGATATTCGGAATATTAGTAGGCAAATCTTATGTTGCTCACAGACTAGGAAAAGATTCGTCATATAAGCTGAGCAGATATAGTGTTTCATATATACTGCTATTTGTATTCGCATTGATGCTATTAGACACTGTTTTGGTAATAATATGGGGATTTGTTCCAAGCATTAAATTCGAATACATAGCCTATGGACCACTTGAAACTTTTCATTGGGATGTTACAAAAGCTGGTTCAACCTATTGGTATTTATTTTTCTGTCAAGAAGGAGGAAGAAGAAACAATTCAATAGGAATAACAATTAGGTTTATATACATATTTATCAGATGGATTATCTATGGAGTCGGTTTGTACTATGCCTCACAGATCTCAAGGTTATATATTAGTGGAGTTCATGAATTTCGAACAATCAGCCGTTCCATTGTTACAACAGTAATCTTCAACCTTTTCCGTGTTATTCTCCTAACATCAATTCTGAATGTCAGATTGTCTGATGCTGCAACAACATTTTTGTCATTTAGTTATTCGCTCGATACTTGTATAATTATGAGTCATATTTTCGTTCCTAAACTATATTACATCATAAAAGATCCTAATGAAGAGATTGATTATGCAGGAGTACACAATACAGCAAATCTGGATCCTGATTCATTTCCTCAAATCGGAATTCATAAAGAAAAAGAGAAACTTTCAAAACTAAGGAGAGAGCACAACATTTTAGAGAGGGAGATTCAAGAATTTAAGCACATTCATCTCCAAGAAATCCAAAAGTATCACAAGTCAACAACTACAACTGAATTAGATGAAGTTACTGACTTGTATGAACAAGTGGTGTCAAGCAATAATTGAAAAATGGTTTATACAAAAATGAGATAAAAGCATTCCCAAACCGAAACTAATGATATACAATCTGCTAATCTGGGCTTTCAATATATTTCATAACCATACGGCTAATAATAATTACTCTACTCAATTAATTAATATATTCTACAATTACTTATACGTATATTTATTTAATTAAATAAGTAATCTTAGTTCACTTTGAAATTTGTATGTATTATACAACACTTTATGGGAGAATACGTAGTTTATAGTAGGAATTCCTTTCCAGACGTTGAAGGGAAGATTGGATATAACAAGCTTAACCTGCTGTTCGTTTGACAACCCTTATGTGTTCCCTATACCTCAGCAAGAAATTAAATGAAATTTACTTAAATTTTTGTATACTTTCAATCCATCACGTATCTAGTTAGCATGACATTCATATCTTCTCTCTTTCCCTCCTTTTATGGCAGTATTATAAAAAATCTTTCTATTTCTGTTCTAATGTTTGCAAGGGAGTGGCTGAAGAATCTACATTCCATGTGTGAAATGTAGATTCCTCAACTACTAGGCCAGTTATCTGAAATTCCTGCTATCCAGGGCTATCTGGAACAAATATATTTGCAATCCAAGTAAATCTACTTACTATAATTCCCGTTATAGGCAACAGAATTTAATTTCCTCTGACAATGTTCGAGACACAGGTGGTAAACTGTATGCCAGTTGACCAAAGTGGACTAAGATGTCTACATGTCAGCCAAATGCCAGGGGGAAAGACAAACCAAGATTTCATTGATCCTTAGCAGCTTAAAAAACTCACAAGTGATCATAAACACAACCTCTAGGGCAGTGGTAAAGGCTTCCAAATTATGCAATATATAAATAATTATGTAGAGCGCTTCGCTTGCTAGATAGCTGCGTGACCGGGGGAATCTCGGCACTTCGTATTCCAGACTCCCAGGTTTCTTAAAGCGCTCTAGAAAGTGTGGGACAGATGTTCTTGGATGCGCTCCTCTCCTACATACTAAATAAATGTTGTGTTCCGAGGACACAATTCCTAAGTGAAAAGAATTCATACTCGAGGTGCAAATCTCCGACCTAAAATGTATATGTGTACCAATTTAATGTTAATCGGACTGCTAGATTTCGAATGGCAGCAAGGAAGTACGGACGTCGCACATCGTCCATGACATTAGCAGGGCTCTCAACACTCACGATTTCGTGTCTGCAAATACTGCAGAACCCATAGTATTTTCACAGAATACTAATACTAAATTGCACATCTCACGATATTGAAGGTTTCCAGGTTGAGAGCCCTGCATTTGGTATCTCCCTATAGGAGCTGCACTAAATTTTCGGGGAACAATTTTACGGTAGAACAATATTCATTGTAATATCTGAACCTAGATAAACGCATATAATTATAAGATATATCTGGAATTGAGCTCGGGTCATATAATGACCAAGGATTGTATTGGGGGACCTGGAAACATAATATAGAGTGTATTCGTTCAAACGATAATTAACAGAATATTCACGAAATTAGCCAGAACCAGCGCCACTTTGGGTGTCCTGACAGACACCAACTGCCACGAAAGACTTTTGCATTACCCTCTATGACAAGTGTTCATAGACAGTTAGACACCCACTGTCTATTATCGTGGACACCCGCAAGCTCTACTAGGCGCCACAGCCATGTAGATTGTAGACCCATTTCTTGTATCTCCCTTTGACGATGTTGTGCTACGTAAGGTGAAACTAGAAGTGCGAAGTGCCAGCACGTACACATGGTGCCTCCAAATACTAGTGCCACTTTAAACGAATGTGATTATAAACTAAACTGCTGGAACAGATTGTGATTTTAGATATTTCCCCGTGACGGTTCGAATTAAAGGCTGTCAACTTTATGCCATTACATGCATATATAGCCTAGGGAGTACCTGATACTCGCTGGCAGCAAAAATGATAATACCAAAAAATAATTATTCAAAATTCATTGAAAGATGTTGACTAATAAAGATACGATGAATAATAAGATTCTCTTAATTTAAGATCTCCGTTTGTAGAAAAGTAAACAAGCTGAATTAGATAAAACAGCTTGTTTATATAGATAACGCATAACAGAAGAATCATCAAGACAATACCAATTTCCATCAGTGTGCTTAACTGAGGCTGAGTAATGACCTCCCTCTTTGCTGCCGTAATGGTTACAAACAGCGTAGAGATAGTATTGAGTAGATGAGGAACTTTTCGTGTAACTAAACTCATTCATGTCTAATTCGAATAGGTATCTAACATCTGTACAATTTCTTTCTTTATCTTCGAATCTATTGAGATGGATTATGAGACAATCAGGCAGTATCCATAGTTCTTTCCTTACAGAGACTTCCTTCTGATTGCAATTCGTGCAATCGATCAACTGAGTAGCTATGCTTCTATTGGATAAAAAATTTCGGATACATTGCGTTAGATCAATCATAGATCTTAGAGAAACTCTTGAGCTAATATCTCTAAGCGTTCTTTCATTATATAAACTTTTGTATTTGGAGTTCCATTCTAAAGCTATAATAGATCTATTGTAAAGTTTAAGGATTTTTCCATCATTCCTCAACTCTCCCACCTCAGCACTACCGTATGCATTAACTAGCTTAATCTTAAACATATCAGATGGATATTCTGATACATCGAATGCCTCAGGAACATGGTCTATCTTCACTAAATCATATGGGAGGAAGTTTTGAGGTGAATTGCCATCAGTATCCATATCAATATACCTCTGCATGAAGTATATACAAATTCTGTATAGATCAGAGTATGTTGTAGAGTCTCTCGATATAGGGATAATTAACGGCATCCCAAACAGATAATGATGAACATAAGAATGAGTACCTATACTTGTATATTGTGTACGACGTAATTCCCTATTATAAACAGGAAGACACATTAAATTAGTGTCATTAATACTATTGATTGGAGTTTCATAAATGAATATATCATCTCTTTCGGTAATACCATTCACATGTTCATTATGTTCAAATATT
The DNA here is from genome assembly GCA_024704765.1 of Oopsacas minuta. Lineage (NCBI taxonomy): Eukaryota > Metazoa > Porifera > Hexactinellida > Lyssacinosida > Leucopsacidae > Oopsacas > Oopsacas minuta. The sequence continues at coordinate 987,594 of JAKMXF010000365.1, forward strand.
TTATGAAAACGATGGCTGTACACATCACACACAACTAAGTTATCCGACCAACTTCACTAATAAATGATATTGCTAGACACAGATCAGAAATTAGTGCCTTCTTCTTCACTCGAACTTCAGTAACTATTGGCTTTGCAAAAGGATTAATCAAAATTAAAGTAAATTTAATGTTTCTGGTATCATCTCCTTTAGGTATTTCTAGATAAAGAGGAATTGATAGAGAAGTAAATATATTAAATGAGAAGGTTTCACTTCCACAACTTTGACAAGTTTCAATGGATTTGTATTGTCCATGAATTGTATCCGAGATTATCGACTGATTACATAAAGAGTGGAGGTCCCATGCCAATTGGGATACTTTGGTGTCATTGCTACTAGACTGGTGCATGTCTATGTCTAATGCAACAACTGTGTTCATCTCTTTATGTAAACAAGTGACTAATGAAGTCAGGAAAGTATAGGCATCACTAGATGGAGACAGGAAAGCGAACTGATTGAGGATATCTCTGTTAATGTCAAAGCAAGTGCGAGCACCTGAACAAATGTGATCAAATATGGATTGGAATAATTCAACATGTTTTCTAGTAGAGCTTTCAGTGTGTAATTGTTTCATGAAATATTCTGAAATCAATGGTGTGTGTATTAAACACTGTAAAATAGAATTAATGTAACTATAGTTGCCAACATTAAGAATACCACATAAACCAGGAATTGGGGTTTGCATTATTTCATATGAACTAAATTTTGAATTGACAACCTCTGATACAACTCCACTAGCCTCAGATTCCTGCTGTGTATTATTTTCTTTACACATATTTCCATAGAATATAACGAAGTCTCCAACTTCTCTAATTGCTATTTCAATAGATTCAGGAGAATACTCAAACTTAACTTGTTGACTACTTGCCTCTAACTCTTGAATTTGATCTTGAATTGGTTTTAATGTTTCACTACTGGTAGTTAGCAAGTTGGTTTCCAAAATGGATGATAGGAATTTATCACAAGCTAACTTCATTCTTTCAATATTACAACGTTTCTCTTTCTCAAATTCAAAACAAGCCCTGTAAACTGTTGCTAATTTGTTTGATAGAACAGATTCTCTCTCATTAAGTTTTAAGTGCAAATGTTGAAATGAAATTTTAAGTTTTGTAGTTGTTTATACTCTTCCTGGTCGGAGAATAATTCTGATTTAGGTTTACAAGCCATTTATGTAAACGTGATAACACGTATCTGAGCTATATTCTATGAATAACTTGTAAGGAAAAATTCACAATTCAGTCAGTCCTAATAGAGTACTTCACATGGATTTCAGTAGTGGCGCAAGCCAATTTACTGGGGAGTCTAGGAACACATTCTTGACCACCGGGTGTTCAAGAAGTCTGAATAACAGTCCGAGCCAAAATAGACACTAATGCCAGCAAAATTCCAAAGAACTATCACATAAGTAGTGAAATGCACAAATATAACAATTAAAACGCTTATTCTTTCACTAAATCGATAAAAATCCTTCGAGGAATCGAATACCATTGAATGGTCGGTTTGTAGACGTTTTGGCCTACCCTACCTAAGCTAGCACGCAATAAATTCTATCTTTTCCCGAATACAATATTATTGATAATTTTATGGTTAATATGGTATCCTATTTTTGTTGCTATTATCATTACCTAAGCAATTTGTTACAATAGGATCATTTCATACATTCCTTAAAATTATGCTCTATTGATAAGCTATATAATTATCAAATAAACTCGAAATGAAAATTCTTCATCATTAATTAACTGTCCATTTTATACAAACGAGGAGATGGTCACCCTGATATTAAGGAAAAATAATATTGTTGTTTACTTGAGACAACATGAAAATATTCAACAATATTAATATCAAAATATTCAAAATTTATGAAAACTCCAAATTCTCAAATATGATATTAACCATTATTTTTAGATAATTGTCTTTGGAATACTCTAGGCTAATTAAAGCCCAGGAGTAATCCGAGGAAAGCCTGAAATATTTATGAAGTTCGAAAAAAATTCAAATCGCTTAAACGTTTTGTTGTTTCAGTTCATTTTAGTACAACATGAAACACCATCAAACAAACACTTTTTATTAAATCAAAGTAAAAACGTAAGAATTACAAAATAACAAATTTACAATTATTCCAAATATAATTTATTGATATCTCAGAGAGGATTATTATGATTCCATTAAATCAGAATAATCGCCTAATCCATAACAATATGCCTGTACTGCACAAATGTCATGTAGTGAAGGTACAGGATAAGAATGCAGACCTGAGAAATACAACCTCAGCTCTTCCTGTATACCCCCACATCTCCAATCAGCTATAATTAATAATTCAAGTAACTTTTCAGCTAATATCCTCGAACGATGTTTTTCCTGTCTCAACAGTACTTTTAGTGAAAAATGAGCCATCTTAAAGTATAGATCGACAATAGGATGCTTTCCAGTTGTTTTCTCACAGAACATTACACTAGCAAGGATGGAATTTGATGGTACAAAAAAGAACCCAATAAAATGTTCTATAATATTCCAAGTAGTATTGTGAGTATGTTCATATTGGATTATTTCTTGGATGGACACATCTCGCAAAAATAGTCCAAGCAGTCTTGAAGCTTGAAAAAGGAATTTACTGCCAAATAATATTAAATTCGGTGTTTTAAGTGAATTTAGTATAATCAGACTTACATTGGAATATATGCGGGAAATTCTGGAATCAAAACTGATGTATTGATTAGCGACAAAGTGTTCGAGTATTTCCAAATAAATTCCATGACAATAGAGATTGACTGAAGTGGATTTGTGTATTGAGATAGATAGGAAAATATTAGATTGGAGGCAACAATCAAAGAATTCTAACGTGGGACGTAAAAAATTCGTTTTTAGTATTTTCAAGAATGTCTCATCATTCCCTAAACGTATCGCTACATCCTTAACTTCAACGATCATTTGAAATATTCCATGACAATCGTGGCAAATATCCTGCCAATATATCTGATTGACTTTACTCGTAATTACTTTGGTGTTGGCGAGAAAGTACAATCGAAGAAATTCCTTGGTAAATTCCAATTGTGACATTAGCAATAGCATCTCCCGACTATCAGCATAACTCCAAAGAACATGAATTATATCTGAGATACATTTCAGATTTGTTCTAGTCATTATTTCACTTGAACTGTCCTCATTTTCCAATTCTGAGTGGAGATAGACTAAAAGATCTCTCAATTTATGTATAAACCCTTTATTAACGAGATAAAGTTGTGTACCCACTCCTCTAGACAAGTGGCAGTCATTATGGAAGTGGATTAACCTCTCTAGACGAGTTTGGACATGCGGTATATTAGTCTGGTCGATTGCATTATCTATTTGTTCAAGTAAATTAGACAGTCTATTGAATGCCAAAGTTGGCGCATAATAATGTAATGTAATTGGGTTAGGATTATCCCAAATTCTATCTGACATAGAACATACTTCCATGGTTTCAATAGGATCAAGAGGTGTACCAGCTATTGAAAGAGATAAATGACATACTCTGGGAATGTTTAACTCGTTCTCAATTAAATTGCGAAAATATTCTACATTATGTTTGTCATCGTTCTTCCTTACTCTTAGTAAATGCACTTGCACTTCTGTTTCATTTATCTTGGTACTGTGTATGCGTAAGGTAATCAGGGGATTCGTATCTTCTACAGCCATCTCTATAATTATAACTGAATTGGCGAAAATTCTTGATTCGTTAATAAAAATGCAGCACTTCTTTTAAAGGTAAACTTTTCAATATAAATTGTACTAATAAAATTATTTAGTTATGCTTTCGATGTAAGAATAACTTTCTAAGTGAAGTAATCTGTTTCAGAATGTGACTTATTCCACACAATAGAGAAAGTCACAGTATTAGATAATTGTTTCATTTTAAAACTGAAAGTATCAAAAAATTCACAGTCAATGAAAGTGAATTTTGGATTAATTTTGTGCGTTTATTGACAAATTGTTTACTATGTATGAAATTATGCGTAAAATTTACGGAGATCCATACATGACCTGGCCAAACACGGCTAAACCTAAACTATGTGTAGTTTGGTGTGGTCATGATACAGAATTGTTTACCATGAGTAGCTATAGCTCATGAAAGTTTGAGAAACCCTGAACTAGAGGGTTGAATATAGCGAGTACATATAATGCATCATAAATTTCTAATGATTTTCAAATCTTAACATAGTACAAGTATATGTAAATACGGGAAATTCAAAACTGTATATCTCTTAAAAAAGTGTAATACAACAAACTGGAATATTCGAAATCTAATTTCAGTGATATATTGATGTAGATTTAGCTAGGAAATGAGAAAATATAGAAATATATAGTGATATCATTTCTCTACAACAATGGCTGCTACCATCATCCCATAATAAGTAGGTGCTAGTCTACATAAGAAATTAACTTGAAATCTAGTCCCTAGTTCAATTTCCGATATTAACAGCCCATGCAGAATGCCAAAGCCATATATTCCGCAAGATAAAGCCTGGCCTTTCAATTTTGTAGCCTTTACAAGCCAATTTTCCGCATCTTTAGCTACATGTACATCCCAGGTAGTAATGATTTCCTCAATACTCTTGATTGGTGTACTGAAGACATCTTGAGTGAATGGTATACCCTTTATCCAATTTTCTACAGCTATGTCAAAGTCTAGAGGTACTCGCTCATCTGCTGGAAGAGGTATTTCCCATCTAGGGTCCGGAAGATAGAGCGGGAGTTCACAATCAGTTTTGTGTGTGTGTGCTAGATCTCCGCTAACAACATACAACACTTTATGAGGCAAGTTTCTGATAAACTTTCCTATTGATCTACCTATCTGCACCCGTTCTGAGACGGGAGCTAACCCTTTTACAAAATGGATTGGATTAGAAAATATAACCACTTTAACCCCAATTTTAGTTATCTCTTTAAGAAACCAGATCGGTATTACTTCACCCCAACGTAAGGGAATTTCAGTTCTACTGAAAGCTGAAATACCTTCAGTAGGTATTCCATCCTTTCTAAGGTGTTCTACCAGTAAATTGGCAATATTTGAATCCAAATGAATATCAACTTCGAATTCTGACCAATTCTGATTCCATTCAGCATTCCCTTTAGCCTGTCCATTAACATAAACTCCAATTGAATCAGTGAGAGATATGCCATGTGGAGTGTTTAGAATTATCAGATCGGGTTTGGATTCTGCCACAATTTTCACTGCTTTGATGCATGAATTGTATAATTCATTACAATCATATCGCAGTTGTTGTGGAAATTCTTGGATTCTCTTAGCTGCTACTTCACTCACATCGCAACTATGAATTCCATTGAATATCATAGCTCCATGAGGGAGAATCAAATAGCTACTATTTTTCATCTCTGATAATATAGTTAAATAAAAAAAGTACGTTTGTCTCTCAAATTTATTATTGTAATAATCTTTAGTGATCTCCTATTTGGAGATGCACTAATGGCATAGACGATGTGTAACGTCCGTACCTCCGTCGGTCCGCGCGCCATAGGATTTGAGGATAGAACATGAATTTCAGTAGGAGACTAATAATATTAAATATCCTGAAATATTTATCAGACCCAGGGGCTCAAAATCAGTCGGGGTCTGATGCATTGTGGAATTTACACGGGGGTCAGGGGGGGTGTGCCCCCCGAAAAGAACAAAAATACGCAACCCCGAGCTGCACTATCAGTCTGTCGGCTGGACATTTTTCTATAATAATAATCTGGAGAAATGCAAGGTAGAGTGCATTGAATAAAGTGCCAAGTAGATGTGAGCATTGAAAAGTTATAGTGTGATGAAGTGGCAGCGGGGATGTACTACTCCCAGGGGGTTCAGGCGCTGAGGTTGATGTGGCAGACTATAGATGGGACAGGTATGAATGTGGTTATCAGGCAAACTCTTCGAGAAGTAACAACTGTTCACATAGATACCACTGAACAATCGGTGTCCTGGCTGATTTTTAAAGTGCCCAAGGAATATGGTAATCTTTGACAACACTAGTGGTCTTTCCGAATTTCGATGCCCTCACTCCATGAATAAAGAACCTTGGCGGGAGCAACCTGCCTAGGGACAAATGCACCAGCCTGCTTGATATGGAAAATCTGTGAAGGCTCCTCTGCAACCGCCTCTCCAATATTGAGTACACCTGTTCATAGTCGATGGAATAAGGACACGGAAAGTGTATCCCAAAGGTAGAAAACCGTGTTTTAGTGTAGCTCCTATAGGAGATGCCCTAATGGCATGGATGATGTGCGACGTCAGTACCTCGGTCCGTCCGTCTGCGCGGACTTGCGAAATCTAGCAGTCGAATGAACATGAAACTTGGCATACATATACATTTTTGGTCGGAGATTTGCACCTCGGGATGAAGTTTTTCAAAAGTGAATATTTCACACCTTTCTATGTAAAATACAAATGCAAGCTAGAGATTAGGATTCAACATGTTAGGAACTCAGGGGTAATTGAGTGCGTAAAGTCCGATTTCGAGAATTTCAGAGTCTGAAAGTTATAAATTCACAGATTTATCGCATGAATAATCATATTTTCACTACCTTTTTGCATTTTATTCAAAATCATGTTAGAGATTTTGTTTTAGCTGCTATTCAGGGGTAATCGAGTATTGTAGATTTCAGAGCCAACTTTTGCACAAATAAATGCTTACTAGACATATATAGTGACTAATTACTGAAAACTTTCAGCATAAAATGGTTTATAATTATTTAGGCAAAAATACACCATTTCTGCAATTTAAAACTCAAATAATATTTGTTCGATCGGCTAAACTTCTATCCCAAAATCCACAATTTATTGTCAACAAGCCTTATGTATAGTAGGCTATGGGTCTGCATTAAGTAGCTCAAAATTTGAGTAGCGCATCCACTGTATTCTATATAAGGGGGTGGGTAACACAAGAGCAATTTCCTCAAACTTGTCTGAATAGAGTTAATAGACAGTTAAACAACGCTGAAATAACACTTAGGCGGTGAAAAATAGAGAAAATCCGTCAATTTCTGTCTCAACAAGCTAAATAGCCTCAAATACAGCTCGTGCGCTACTCAAATCAAGCGCACACTCTTAAATATAATATATCAAACATATAATATATAAATACGCACATGATATCAAACACAGGGATACAATAATATATAGAAAACATCACTAATACATATTAAATCCAGTCAAATATATATCAGCTGATCTCTTATAATTTTGGCAATTTGGCTTCTTCAATAAAGAAATACTTAGAGCTGACATTTGGATCATGAGATTCTAATAAATCACGAACATTAGACAATAAATATGGCCTCCTTGTAATAATAGCATTGATCAGATAGGTGGGCAGATAACCCTTCAAATCACCTGAACTTACAGTAATTAATTCACAACTGGTGTTAGCTTCATTGCTTATGTTTAATGTACCGCCAAATGTTGCTGATCTTACGGATCCTGGAGTGACTGGTACAAAATCGTCAGGGATAGAAGTATACATTGTTAAACGGGTTTTTGGGTCAATAAAAGTACATTTGTAGGCGACAATTAGCTCTCTAGGAGCTATGGGCCAAGGCAAAGTGTATGAAACTCTGTATATATATAGTTCAGGACCAAATTCTTGTAACAACTCCACACCTGTACAATGTGAATCCATAGCCATATTATTCCTAGCATCTATCGCGTATCTCCATGCTAATTCTGCTGGAACATTTACTGATACACGGCCCCTTGAGAGGCCATTGGTTGGGCTACCGTCAGTGGGAGTATACTTCCAGACCTCTACACCCTCAGCTGTCTCCACATACTTCCAGCCATCTGCTTCTGTAGCTTTTGTGTATTTCAGGAATTTCTCTGTGCAATTTTCCAACAGACTAGTCAGAGAAGATTTATCGATATCAACTGAGAGCTTGGCTGCCATATATAGATCACTAATATTGGAAAAGTAGAATACAATAGAAATATAATTAGTTAATTCAATGAGTAATCGTGTACGGTGATTTGTTTGTTTGTGTACATGATTAGAGGAATTAGTATCCAGCACAAGCTGCGGAGGTACATTGTTGAAAGTCGCACACGAAAATATTCCCTGCTAACTTCACAACCATAGTATAATTAATAATATACAAATGGCATACCAAGGTTACCAAAGTTGTACACAAGTGTCTTACTTCCACAGTCATTATGAATATACTGATTCTAGTTCCTCATAAAGCTGTGCAGCTGTTCCGCGTCAAGTAGGAATTAATGCATTGTGAAACGAACCCTGTATTTCCAACTTATTTGACAATGATAATGATCGAATTACTCCCTAATGACATGTCTGACACTGGTCCAAGAAAAAATTCTTCACCACAATCCAAATACTAATGAAGTAACACACAAAAACCACAGTAAACGCATTTAATTAACTAGTATGCCAAATTTCTACTTGACGCGGGACATAGCTACTAATTGCTCTTTACACAATATACCTAGAATAAAGAATCATAAATAATATTATAATAAAATGTTGTAACCAACAGAGTTCCTAGAAATCATGGATGAAAGCACGTGTAGTTACACTAAGTTTGCACGTTTACAAATTATATATTTGCCGCTAAGTAAATTTCAATTAGTTTCACAAAATTAAAGGTGGGTAACAATAGAAAGATAATTAATGTATTAGCAATATAGCTTATCGGTCTGGGGGCTACGTCCCTTTGAAAATGTACGTAGAATTTGAAAATTAATAATATGACAAAAATTCCTAAAATGCAGTGCTTCCGTATTTTATAATTCAATAAGATTATAAGATTGAATAATTGTACCTCTGGTGTAATTGGATCGATCTTTAATAGTATCTAATCGAGATTGCGAAGGGAATACAAATTTTAAGTGTTGATGCTTAAGTGTGTCATGGGGATATATTAGGTGAGGACAGAAGGTCCGAGGTCAAGTTGTGTGTATCGCGAGTAAAGCGGATCAATTTGTGCCAATATTGATATTATCTGAGAATGGTGAGGCATGGATATCGTTACACACAGGGGCGTAGCAAGCCGTTTCCTATTGGTCACGTTAGTCTATACAAATATATGTATATGGAGCTACCAAAAGTTTGGTTGAAACCTAACCAACTGTAGCGTCTCGTACGGATATGTACATGGGCGCAGAAAGTACCTAATGTCAGGGGGTGTACCTAATTAACTACTAGCATGGGTATACCCTCCCTGAGTCTCTGACCCTCACAGTTTCGGCGTTCATGGTTGTAATATCATCTTGTTCTTGCAAATCAGAGTGCTGGAATAAGGAAATTGTACAGTAGCTAAAATACAAAGCAGCAATACTCGTTGCTTTACTGGCCAGGAGGAGTATGCCCTTCCTGATTGTTTCCTCAGTCAGGAGGTAATACCACCCTGGCAAAAACCAGAGTGTCAAACCCCCCCTAACCATGTAACAACTTATAAACGCTAAGCTTTCATGAAGGTGTACTATACGTATATCACATACAAAAAGTGCAGGATGTGCTCCTAGAATAAGGAAAATTAGAATTTGTTGTTGGGTTAGATGCCTATTAATATAGTAATTATACTAGTGATGTATTATTGGGTTTCATTGTCGTATTAGTTTAGAGGCTTGATTGTGAAATTAGGTCACTATTACACAAAGCCTTAATTATTCAATGATTAGCTGCATATCATCCTTCTTTTATAGAAAGAAAGGATGGATTAACTAAATTGGCATCTCATATGTTGCAAGATTCCCGAGATGAATCCAAAGAATATTTTATGAATGAATTAAATGTCAGAGCTGAGCCTGTGACGAAACCCATGTTATGATGATTTACAGATAACTCTCTATAATCACAAAAACTATTTCATAACAGTAATCAATGTAAAGTTGGAAAACAAACATAGCATACAAATTGAATAGCAAAATTTGCATTTTATGATTGTCCCCTACACAAAATAACTAATTTTTTTTCACATTTCTGTACAAAGCTAGTGTGACGATTGTGTACAGACAGAGCAACGTTAGTGTACAAATATATGGTACATAAGTGCAGTATGATTGTACACAAAAGTCGCACTAGCTTTGTAAAATTATGACAATCGTGAAATAGTGAGATAAAAATCCAAATAATCACCAATTATAACAAATATTCATAACTAATCCAATCAATACACCATTCACCAAGTAGATGTAGATTGAAAATACCCAATTTTACAACCAGGAGATAGTCAGACATCCGGATAACATCCAGCATTTAGGAGCAATATTTACACTAATCCAAGGTAAAAAAAGCTAATGCAACCTTTGTGTACAGATATATCTATATTATTAAAACTCCATTATTGTGTGTTCGTTTGTCCACTTTGTATTGTAATAATAGGGGAAGATGATCTGCGTATATAAAATAGAGAATAAAATAGCCTTCTGTTGACGATATGGGAAAGGTAAACAATTACATTAGGGTAATCGAGTATGTTGATTGCGAATATGATATTGTAAACAACATGTGATGAATATTTTTATTATATGATTAATCACATTTTCACACCTCTCGGATGATAATTCAAACGATGCTAGAGAATTCGTTGCAACGGCATTATGGGATAATCAGGTACGCTGATTCCGAATTTCGCCCTTTCAATGTACTCATTGGTAAATAATAGTTGGTCTTATGAAAATATTCGAGGCATGAAGTGTCAAGTTCATGCGAAAACTCTAAGCCGCCTAGAGCGAGCAATTTATTGCTATATGGGGAAACTTCTTACACATATGTACGACTGTACTTATATAGTACGTGTATAAATTCCAGAGTGTGGAGTTTCTCAAACGTTTTAATGAACTTAAAGGAAGCTTTAGTACGAAGGATAAATACTTGGCTACGCACAATCACCAACCAAGTTCGCCTCAACTCTTCTATTACACTCAGTGCCGGATAAATTACATAGGAGCCCTGGAGTTTATACAAGGACCCCCTTTTTACAAGTAACATTACAAATTTGAATTGAAATTCGCGCTTCGCGGATAATAAGAAGAAATGCAAAATTTGATTTCAGGGTCTGTTATTACAGTGTAGCTGATGAGAACAATTCTCTACCAATATTTTGAGATTTGAATATTTTGTTCACTTAATAGTTAATACATAGTTATGCGAAATCTCTGATTGAGAAACTCTAATTCAATGCCGATACCCTCCTTTCCTTGACAACAAATAAACACACATATAACATTGAGCTTAATAATATCGATCCTTGTATTCTTGGGAATATTGCCTGTAATTAATTAAATAAATTCGACACCAGCTTATTTAACCCATTCAGTCTTTCCTCTTTCTATGAAAGAAGGATGATTACAGCTATATTGGATAATTAACGCTTTGTATTTTATAAATGTATATTCTTGATCTATTTACACAATCGAATCACAAGACTAATTTAACCATCCTTGTAATTATTACTCTACTTTCAAGTATATAAATACTTAATTAATAGGCATCTTAGCTAAGAACAATTTATTAATTCTCTAATCAAGGAGGAATCTAAAGCCCTATACCTTCTGTTTATGATATACATACTAGTAAACCTTCATTTTATAGGATATACGTTAGGGCGACCATTATACAGGATTTATCTTGGACACTACAGGATTTTCGGCAAATTTCATATTTGTCCAGGGTTGTAATGCACAAGTACAGGATTCTTGAGTTAAAATTTTGAATATGAATTAAGTGATTAAGGATCCATGCCCTTGAGGATGTAGTTGAATATACCCTAAGTACGATTGTTACACATAATAACTCATTTTACGGCCTGCATACAGCTATTAATATATAATCTTGATTACACATAGCTATTCCATTTACTTTTCAGAAAATATACAGGAACTTTTTAATCTGGCTATCAATACAAGCAGCAACCATGATCTTAAACGAGATTCATGATATTTCTATTACAAATTAAAACTCCATTTTATAGTTTTATACATATATGCTCAAATGTACAGGATTAAGACCTAATCATGCCATTAACTCAAACATACAGTGATCAGAGGGAGATATTTTATGTAAAGAGATATTTGTGCCATAGATATTTTTCCAGAGTATTTTAATGCATTGTTCGAGTTCCAGGGAGGAAATTTCCGCCATTTCACACAAAAGTTGCACTAGTTTAGTATTGTCATACTTCCACAATGATTTTAAACATACAATTCCAGTTCCTCAATAAATCTTCTACATAAACTAACAAGTCCACAGTACACGATTACTCATTGAGTTTAGTAGCATATCATATTCCAATTGTATTCAAAAAAACTTAATAGTGCTCTATATATGGCAGCCAAGCTCTCAGTTGATATCGATAAATCTTCTCTGACTAGTCTGTTGGAAAATTGCACAGAGAAATTCCTGAAATACACAAAGGCCACAGAAGCAGATGGCTGGAAGTATGCTAACACGGAGAATGGTGTAGAGGTGTGGAAGTATTCTCCCACTGACGGTAGCCCAACCAATGGCCTCGCAAGAGGACGTATACCAGTAAAAGTTCCACCAGAATTAGCATGGAGATATGTGATAGATGCTAGAAATAATATGGCTATGGATTCACATTGTACAGGTGTGGAGTTGTTACAAGAATTTGGTCCTGAACTATATATATACAGAATTTCATACTCTTTGCCTTGGCCCATAACTCCTAGAGAGTTAATTGTTGCTTACAATTGTACTTTTATTGACCCAAAAACCCGTTTAACTTTGTTTACTTCTATTCCTGAAGAATTTGTACCAGTCACTCCAGGATTCGTGAGAGCAGAATCATTCGGCGGCATTTTGAACATAAGTAATGAAGCTAACACCAGTTGTGAATTAATTTCTGTAAGTTCAGGTGATTTGAAGGGTTATCTGCCCACCTATCTGATCAATGCTATTATTACAAGGAGGCCATATTTATTGTCTAAAGTTCGTGATTTATTAGAATCTCATGATCCAAATGTCAGCTCTAAGTATTTCTTTATTGAAGAAGCCAAATTGCCCAAACTATAAGAGATCAGCTGATATATATTTGACTGGATTTACATATTTAGTGATATTTCTATTATTGTATACTCACATGTGTGTTGATATATTCTATTGTATGTTAAGTATATTGTTTCCTTCTAAGTTGCAACTGTACCAGACCATTATGTATCCTAAGTTATATGGTAGCAAACGGATTTAGCCTTCAACCAGTTGAGTAACTTGTTATAATTGTCATATTTATCTGAGATGAGATGTTTTTATGTTATTTTACAGGTTTCAAAATACAATGTTCAGTCGACCTACTGGTAGTGCAGCTCCTGGTCTTTTTTATTTTGTCGAACGAAATTACCGGATAGCTTCATATCTTTGATTTCTTTTCCTAAAGGCAAAATATACATGGTTGTTTGTTTCGATTGCCTTGTTAAATAGTATTCATGGGTTATTTGGCTGTTAGAGTAATATGTTGTTTTGTGAATCATATTCAGCTAATTCTGGTAGAACTTTTACTGATACACGGCCTCTTGAGAGGCCATTGGTTGGGCTACCGTCAGTGGGAGAATACTTCCACACCTCTACACCATTCTCCGTGTTAGCATACTTCCAGCCATCTGCTTCTGTGGCCTTTGTGTATTTCAGGAATTTCTCTGTGCAATTTTCCAACAGACTAGTCAGAGAAGATTTATCGATATCAACTGAGAGCTTGGCTGCCATATATAGAGCACTATTAAGTTTTTTTGAATACAATTGGAATATGATATGCTACTAAACTCAATGAGTAATCGTGTACTGTGGACTTGTTAGTTTATGTAGAAGATTTATTGAGGAACTGGAATTGTATGTTTAAAATCATTGTGGAAGTATGACAATACTAAACTAGTGCAACTTTTGTGTGAAATGGCGGAAATTTCCTCCCTGGAACTCGAACAATGCATTAAAATACCCTGGAATTACATCTATGGCACAAATGTCTCTTTACACGAATATCTTCCTCCATTACTGAAGTATGAATATATCAAATACTTTAAGGAATTGCTAAGATCTAGCAACATACGTATTATATATGCCTGCAGGATATTTCGTGACTGTAATTACAAAATTTAATTCTGTTGTTAGAAGCATCAATGCCATGTAGCTACTAATTGTTCTTTACTCAATACGAGTGAGCAACGCTTGCTAGCGCTGCACTGCTTGCGATACTTTTTCTGTGAAATTCTTACAATAAAGAACAATAAAAATATAAATTCTCGTCCCCAGCTCCGGTATCTTGAAATTTATGAATGAGAAACAAGTACTTGTAATTTCCTTTACATAAACTCGATTTTGAATATATAATTTTAAATAATATGAATATGTCTAAAATACAGTACATACCGTAGTACCTCGAATAATAGCTGGGACGATTATTGATTTCAATCCCCTTAAGAGGGAAGCTTTGAATTTTGTAAACACGATAATTTCTATATAATCATACCTATATGGTTGCATTATGTGTATTTATCCTAACAAACAGTAGATTGACCAAATAAAGGGCAATAACGATTCACTTAAAAGCAGTTTTTTTTAGCTTCGGGGGGCTAATTTCGAGGTAATACGGTATAATATGATTCTACAACTATTTTTATTATGATATTAAGTTATAAATACAACATCATGAGCGTAGCAAGCTCATAAATGCTGTCTGACCACCACCAGTATAATAATGCAACCTGCCCTGCTCTGGACCCATCAGTAATAGAACTCACAGTATTTACAAAAATGGTTCGGCCCTGAACATGGCGTGACATTTGCCCTTTAGGCCATTATCGTTAATTGTATATAGTAGGGTTAGCAAGGGGGAAATACAAAAAAACTTACAGCACTAGAGAGGCAGTATAGAAATAATAATTTTTTATTGTGGCTAAGGTGCCTATTATTAATATTGTAAAATAATTCAAAAGGTAAACTGTGTATAATTAAAGGGAGGAAGCTTGATAAATGGATATGTAAATCGAGTCTTAATACTACTGATACTACATAGGAAAAACTTCAAATTCGCTAAGAGAGCAATGAATAAAGATAAATATACAATGGTAGGTCAACAGTTAATCATGAATTCAAAGTAAACGTATTTGTATAGTGAAAGATTGTAGATAACGCCGGTAATGTAGTATTAACCGTATTATGTGTAATGATTGTATGGTTTGCTTATAATTTAAGTTTGATGCTTCGAAAATTCAAATAGTCTAGGCGCGTAAGTTAAATCGAGAACTCATTTAGGCGCGCTACATAAAAACCCGGAAGAAGCTCTGAGTACGCTGAATCCGAATTTCGCATTTTCAAGTTTCTCATATGTAAATTTATTGTTGTTTTTATTGAATATCAAGTAAACAAATTAGCAAAATCTCAAAATTTACTTAGTCACTTGCTATCAACGGCTACAAAGGGGGACAAATGAATAACTGTATCCGCAGCTGATGCTTTGTTGACAATTATCCTAAAACATCCTAAGAGGTAATAAATATAAAAGAGATCAATTAATGGAATAAACTTTGAAGACATTTGATGATCCCGTTCAATACTTTAGAAATATAAGTTATATTAGTTTATCTGAGAATCCAGAATTAACAGCAGGTGATCAATTTCGAGAATCCTAAATATAAATTCTGCCTCATGCAATAACCTCGTCGTGAATCTATAAAATTAATTTATTCAAAATACCATAATTTGCAATATTCCTCAATCAAGTGTTCACATTAACCCTTCTTTGATAATAATACACACATTTATACGATTTAAACTAAGATCGCATGAAGCATAATATCGCTTATAAATCATATAATTAGAATTCGTATTAACACCCTAACCTTTTAATGAGTGCCATATGAGTACAATCTGAGCCAAATAAGTGCTCAATACCAGTCATCCAGTGAGTTGTAAATAGCTTCGCTTATTATAAATAAGAGCATTAATTAATTGTTTGAATATATGTCTGTATTCTCCAATGGGAAGCAAAGCTGAAGAAACATATTCGAAACATATTCATCGGTATAATTTCAAGT
This sequence comes from Oopsacas minuta, assembly GCA_024704765.1. Lineage (NCBI taxonomy): Eukaryota > Metazoa > Porifera > Hexactinellida > Lyssacinosida > Leucopsacidae > Oopsacas > Oopsacas minuta. Next base: position 1,003,669 of record JAKMXF010000365.1, read on the forward strand.
TTATCATTGAAGAACCAGAAAAAATTGGGAATGGAATTAATGCTTTTTTGGTGTACATTGTCAGGTATGAGACAAATCTTCCCTCTTTCACTCAGTCGCAAAATAGTGTAAGAAGAAGATACAGCGATTTTCTTAAGCTCTTCATGGATTTGTCATCAAGATATGCAAGATTTGGGCACATAATCCCAACAGCTCCAGAAAAATCCCTTCAAACATTGACTAAGGTTAAATTAGGGAAGAATCTCGAAGCAATTAATTGTGAAGTATTCCTGGAAAAGAGGCGTGGTGCATTAGAGAGATTTTTAAACAGAATTGGAGCTCATCCCGTGCTCTGTCTAGACAGTGGATTCAAGAACTTTTTGGAAGCAGAAGGAGATTTACCCAGAACAAGAGAAACAGCTATGATCAGTAAAGAAGGCATCAGGAGAATGGTCAAGGATGTGGGAGATCATTTTCCTAAAATGGGAAAGAGATCGACAGAGACTGATATGTGGTTTGAGATGAAACAGACTCAGTTCGATAACTTGGAAATGCAAATGAAAAAGTTAGCGAGAGCAATTGATCATCTGGTTTTAGAGAGACAGAAGTTATGTGATGCCTGTTTCACATTTTCAAAAGATTTAACTGTGTTAGGACAAGTGGAAACTAAATCTGAGATATGCGTTTCAATTCAAGCTTTGTCTGATTTGGAGTTTAAAATGGGAGAATTTAACCAGCAGCAATGGAAACTAGAATTCCTGCTACTTGGAGAACTGATTAAAGATTACCTTGGATTAATTAGTTCTATTAAAAAGTGTTTCGTTGAGAGAGCTCGCATTTTTAAATCTTGGCAGAGATTACAAGGTGCTCTGATACTCTCAAGAGAAAAAGAAGGGAAATTCCAAGTCCAAGGCAAGCCAGAAAAACTGATCATAATTCAAGCAGAAATTACTTCTATCTCCCAACAAGCATTAGAAAACGAGGATTTATATGATAGAATTTCTGAAAATATAGCTGAAGAAATTGAAAACTTTGAATCACAGAAATCTGTGGATTTCAAAGCAACAATCAAACGTTACCTACAATGCCTTTTGGATCAGCAAGAGCAAATAGTGAAATGTTGGCAAGGTTTCCAGCCTGCTTTACTTAGGATGATGTAGTTACATTCTCATATTGTTCATTTATTTATATAGTTATCTTACAAACTAATTATAGTGTAATAATTACTCTTCTTTGGATATTGACAAAAACATGTTAGTCATAATACAACATGTAATGTATTGTACTCTTGTGTTTTGTTTCAAAAGTCGGTAGTAATAAATATTTCCTCATTAATAATATTATTAAATTTATCAATAAGATCCACTTTCTAATAAATAATGCATACATACATACAACGGCCATTGGTCACCTATCACCAGTGGCTTTATTAAAATCTCTATCCAACAGTCACCCTTATTCCCTAGTTACCCGATTAGATCTACGAATAACACTACAATAGAGTGAATAGACTGAACTAACAATTTACTTTTATAAGTTGCATGTTTGTAATACGATGTGGAGACTGGGTTATATCTGCAAATATCCAACCCAAATTAAATGTTTATTTCTATGTACAATTTTTATATTAATCGGCACTGCTAGATTTCGCGCGGAAGGATATAAGTGCAAACCTCGAAGGCTCAGACATCATCCATGTCATTGGGGCGTCTACCTGTAGAAAATGCACTAAAAGTCGATCGACAAACAACAAAGTCCAATTTGGATATATATGACAAACTAGAAAAATGCAAAATAGGAATCAGCGTACATTGTCTCATGATCCCACCTGTGTATCCTTTAATATTATACCTGTTGAGATCAGATCTCTACCATTATTCAAGATTACAATTATATGCTTACTTTATATTCATAAAAACAACAATAATTTTACACACAAGACTGCACTAAAAGGTGTTGGACTGTCACGCTATAGTTGGCCCGCAGCTATAAATGGTGCAGTCGTATATTTGATCCGCCAAATGTATTTGTTTGCTAACCCGCCTAACCGAATATCGAATACTGATGTTCGGGAGGCAGCCAAATATTAAACTATTTGGCAAATACATTTGGTTAAAACGAATACTGAACTTTTCGGTTACAACCCTGACTTTTAATAAATTTCAGAATTACAAATATCATAGACTATGTAATTCATAAAATAGGATCTTGCACTAATCCCTGGGAATCTCTTAGCTACAGTACAAATAGATAGGAAAATCCATAAATATTACAATTAGAAGGTTTAATAGGAACTAATTCTGACCTACTTTGAGGGGACCAAATATAGAATGACAGGACCTGGCTCCACCTACTCGTATACGGGCTATACTGCTGATATATAATACTATATATTTATGTCTCATTCTAAGTTCCCTCATTGGTGTATGGCACCAGAGGCGGAAATTTTAGAGACCACTATGGGCATAGAATGTTATGACAATTCCTACCAATATAAGCATTTTCTAGTCATTACGTGTACTAAGTTACTAACCAAGCTACTAGTAGTAGCAAGCAGATTTCAATTGGTCAGGCTGACCTATGCAAAATATATGGAACCCCCAAATGTTGGACGTTTGAAAAGAGTTACAGTGGGGATAAAATTTTGATTTCCATAACTATCGTTGTTTATGACTATACAGTAGAACTCGTAGACGTACTATTTTTGTCTCACGAGGGGGTATGTCTTATCTCAGTTCTACTGTATCTCGATTTGTACATCTCATAGGACAGTTTTGATTCCCCATCACACATATAGTTATAAATATAAAAGAGAATCCAATCAATAAATACAATTATTATTTAAATCACAAAACTATAGAGGTTCATTCTTTTATTGTGGTTTAGATGGAGTACTGCTAGAAGCTACTTTCTTAGACTTAACAACACGTATAAATTCAGGTTTATGATATATCATCCTACCATTCTTATCCTTTGTTGCTGTCATTCCTGGTTTATCATAGCACTGACACCAATCTGCCCATTTCTTGTTGTCTTCAGCATATTTGTTGATTCCTAGTGTTACCACTTCCTGAGGGACGCTACGACAGAGATCCAGTATATCCTCACCTAGATTCACAAGACAATTTACTTGTATTTACTTGTAGTAATCACTAACTAACCTTTAGCTCCCTCTTCCCCCTCAGTATCAGCTATTGCCTGTAGCACATCTCTAGCAGGAAGAAATGGATTGATTCCAGCTCTGAATAGAATCTCAGCTCGTAAGTAATTACCGATTCCATTAAAATAGAGCTGCTCTAGTAGAGCCTCACAGATGCAATTGTTGAATTGCTGCAAACAAATACATAATTATATGATAGAATTATCTGACCTAAACTTCATAGCATTTGTAGAGCAGAGACATACCTTAGCTTTCAGGTTAGAGAGTACATTCTTTCTGAACAGATCATACTCAGTTAAAGGATCAGGTCCTCTGTTGTCACTCCATAATTCTCCTTTCTCTGCAATATGCCACACACCCCATCCCTTCTGATCTGAGAAAAATAGGGAATGTGTTGTACAAGAAGTGATAAATTGGAGTTTTGGATATTTAGGAGCTTCTGTTGTTTTATTGAAGAATATTAGGCCTAAGAATTAAGGATAATGCATGTTATTCCCAATTAATATAATAAAAGTTTGTTAAATTCAGGTTTCTCAAATCATGAACTGAAATTTGTTTACCAACAACTGCCCAGACAAAATTATTCAGTCATATCTAAAATTTTCATATAAATACTACTGTTTTGACATATTTGTTCCGGGAAGAAATATATTTATCTACAAGAATATTTTATGAAAATTGTCACGAATTTCACACGTTTGCCTAGTTCAAATATGCATACCTTATTTCCCTGAATAAGAGCTCATGCGTTTCTTCTTTTCGTGTGCATTTTTCTTAAACTATTAACAATTTTTGAATATATATCATTTTGGGGTACTAATGATCCCAATTTGTGTCATATTTTTCTCGAAACATTCGTTGTGCTAAATGTTCGGTCCCTTTCTCCTTAAGATATTATCTAAACAAGAAACCCCACCTGTCAGGCTGAAATGAACTAAGAGTCTTATCTCTGCATCTGCTCCTGCTCCAATCCCGAAAAGTATTATTGCTAATTCTTTACCTCTACATTCTGATCGAATACCGAATTCATCCCATTTAATAGGAATGTTAGGGTTTTTAGCTGAAAAGTTCATTATTGAATTAAAAGTAAAATTTTCTCCAGCATCATTGATAATTTTGCAAAACAAAGCAACTTCTCCTAATTCAGGCATTAGCGGAATAATTCTCAAGTTTGAACTGTCCTTGTTGAGATTATTATAATTTAATACAGCTATTTATACATAAACTAAAATAGACAAGCATGCCCTATGTCACGAGCCAATTTAATTTATCTCAGGTTACCAATAAATAGATTATGTAATCCTTCACACATTTGGTCAATCTTCAAACTGATACTATTCACTATGTTGTAAATGCTAATTAGGATTTATACGTAGCTGGATAGCTGTAACTATCGATAGTTATTCGATAAAATAGGACTTAAAACAGATTTAACTTTATTGGATATTAATTTAATTATTTTGTCCAATTCGAAACACGGAGTGCCGAGTATACGAGGACACATAGCACTTGGAAGCCGTATAAATTAATAATACACTAAATACTTGCTAGTTGCTACAACCTACAAGGATGATACACGTAGAGTATACCAAATTTAATAGTTAAAGTATTAAATCTATTACACGTACATAGATGGAATAACATGTTGTTACTGATAAATATATATACATGAAGGAGATAACTATAGAGTTGAAGTCTAAAACACACGTATTTTGTCCTGTTGCACAAGGACAAGATTCTCATCTATTAGAAGGACAGTGATAAATACCATGAATATAGCGAATGCTGACAGAACATGCCAGATGTCATGATCATCATAAAAGTTAAGGAAAATGCAATCATTATTCAACTCTCTTGCGACTGCAGGACTCTCCTCCCAGTGGATTGATGTTTGTCCCCAGAAGTACAGTGCGAAAGCCCACAATGCAAACGTCAATATCATCATCAACAATACGCACACGAACACGAATGGACGATGAAGAAATTCCTTCTTCGCAAACTTCTGAATCCAATAGTACAGAGTGTACAATAGCACATGGAGAATGAAGAGGTAGAAAATTGCAGAGGAGACTGTATCCAACAAATCTGGAATCCATAGAAGCGTTAATACAATGAGTGACAAAACTAAAACAATGTAACACAAGAATATTCTAGACTTGTTATACAGAGGCCAAAATAATTGTCTCAATACTCGCAAAATGCTCTTATGATTCAACCAATCTTTATAATAGTAGTAGGGCAAGTTGCTGAGAAATAAATTATAAATCAGATAGATCTCGACCAATGTAAATACGATCAGTGCCAAGGTTAATATTATCCTTCCGGGGAAGTTGTCGTTATCCTGTCTGAATAGCGTTACATATGTGAAGAAAACAGCTATGGAAAGCATCACGAATATAGCAAAAGGGTATATTGTAGCTTCAGGGTTTCTATTTTTGTACAATCTTATGAATAACATAGTAGCGATGATATACATGAACGTAGTGTCGAACTGGTAATTAGTCAATGAGGGACAGAGATGATAGACGCAACTCATAATGCCTTCAAAGAATAGAGCAAGAGCTAAACTATAATACAAGCCAAATACCTGTGGAATACCTGTAGTAGACAGACCATGAGATTTCAGTTCTCTCATAAAAGAAATATTCTTGATAACAACAATAATGAAAAAGAGGAAACTCAGCAGAAAATAGCTAACATTACTCCAAATGCTGTTAAATGCAAGAATGGAATTCAGCTCATGAGCACATTTGTAGTTGAAATAGCATATATCCTGGATGCCTGTTGTCCTAACTGCTTCATGATTGAGGTAAACTACCTGTAATCCAGGAATAAAGTAGAATACGCCAACGATTATAACAAGGAAAATGTACATTACAGCATTTCTATTCAAATATCTCAGAGGGCTTAAGTTTAAATCGCTCAATGCAATTTCCTTCTCGTTTATAATATTGTAGTAGTAAGCTCCTCTCACACGATTATTTAACACTCCGTTTGAAATACTACTCTTATACATTTCAAGATAGTCACTACTCGATCCTGCAGGATTTTCAACTGAAGATTCCATTTGTTGATCTAAGGTGATAGATTGCATTTCACCTGTTTCTGCTACCTCTTGCAATTCAACATGCTTCTGTTCACTCACATTATCATTGTCTTCATGTGCTCTAGAAATAGGAATTCTTAAAAATAGAGAGAAATGCTTCATTAATTTCGGGAAAAACCTCGCAATTATCAACTCAAATCCTATAATAAATGCAAACAGCACATATGCTAAGAAGAAGATTGCGGGCATGACAAGGATGGGGACCCAGAATTCAGTACTCCCCGCGTTGACCACTAGGGATATATTCTTTTGGAAATGAGGTGACGAGATGTTCGTAGAAAACTCAACAGAGGTTTGGCATTCAATGGCTGGCAGAGGTATGAGGAACACAGCCATGCGACCTTCTAGGAAGTCTGAGCGTCTCACTCTGAGATCTGCTACTCCCCTCATAGTCATTTCATAGTCAGGAATTTGTCTGCTGGAGCGTTTGGTAAAATCTGGAGGGCATGAGAAGCTAGCAATTCTTACAAGAGAACAAAGTTCTGAAACAGAATTCAGATGCACTTCTACAATTGGTATATCAAAAGGAATATCCAAAACAAAATAAGCCGAAAAGGAGGAAGAAATTGAAGTAGTAGCTTGTTGATCTATCTGTATTTGGTTGGGATAAAACCTTGAAACTTTTAACTTATATCGTATTGGATTCACGGAAAAGGTTTGTACTCTAACTGTAATAAAATTTACAGTATTATTCAGTTGAGAGGGACAAGCTGTTCTAGAAGTTGTTGTTATTATCTCATCGGGGATTGAATAGAAGGTTGTAGGAAGCGACCAAGCTTCTACATAAGACTGATGGGAAGCGTATATTTCTATGGGAGATGTGGTATCGTTAGAAAACACAGCTGTTTCGATTCGAAACGATTGAACAGGGAAGGAAAATTCGTAGATATGGATAGAATTATTAGAAATGACTGCAGCATACTCTTTATCAATTGAACCTATGATGGTATCTGACAATATAACTGAACTACATATCTGTATTATGCTCAAAAGGAAGCAGGAAATAATACACACATATGCCTTCATTATATATGTAATGTCCAATTTCTAACTATTTTTTCTAATGTTTTATAGGGAAAAATTAATTGATTAGTTGGTTGGCATATAAATACACGTAAGTATAAAATTTAATTCGTTTTGGTTGTGTTCTGATAAATTAAAAGATAACTACATTTTTATCTTCATACAGCAATTAATATCCTTAGCTGGAAATGCCAGCAATCTTCATTTTAATTAATGAATCAAAGAAATTAGAAATAATTACGTCTTGTGGCTGTATTTACTAGAATATTCATACTTTTAACCGATTACGGTCGAAGTGTCACTTTCGTAACGAAAAGGAACACTCAAAGTTTACCACTTACTTATTTAACCAATTCCCCTACCTAAATTGAGATTTCAGCACCTTTTTCGTAAGAATGTGACAGTTCGACGTAATCGGGTTATAGTAGAGTAATTTTGAAAATTGCTGTGTCATGAAGCAGTCATTTTAGAAGGAATTTTGCGACGTTGCCATAGCAAAAACATTTTCAAAAATACGAGAGCTTCGCTCCGTCACTTTTTTGAGAAATTACTTCTCAAATCTATTCAGTAATTAGCTCCCACTTATATCTAATTTATTCGAAAAATCCTGGTTATCAAAAATTTCGAAAAAAACGCTAATTGAAATTCACCCATTTTGCAATTTAGAAACTAAAATTAATAGGAACATAGCCTACTAAACATAAGGCCTAACAGTAACTCGAATTTTTGGCACCAGGGATGCAGTATTAGCTGAAAGCATTTATAGACATAGTTTCTTCATTGCAGAAAAATGTATTTTTGGCTGAATAAATGTATTACATTTTTGTAGAACAGCAAATTTTACACAAATAAATGGTAAAAACTTTGAGGAATGTGTAAAAATATGTGTCTAGTAAGCATTTATTTTGTAAAATATATCATTCTTTGATGCTTTGTAGAACGTTAAATATTGCATTTATCAACTCAAAGTGAATAAATGAAATGATCTATAGATCCTTTTATACAAAATGTCAAAAATTTGTCATTCAAAAGTTGGCTCGTTGTTGAGTTAAAGTAGAGACCATGGATGGCAATTTTTTATGAATATTCAATTATAACTCGAGAATCATTAAAATTATCATAAAATCAAGATAGTCAATTTATATTATTTATCCGACTTCCCATACCCTTGCAATATATTTTGATATGATATCTCTCACCAATGTGACGATGCCCATATATGGTCATTTTCAATATTCTGCAATACTCTTCAATTATTTCATATCAAAATATATTGCAAGGGTATGGGAAGTCGGATAAATAATATAAATTGACTATCTTGATTTTATGATAATTTTAATGATTCTCGAGTTATAATTGAATATTCATAAAAAATTGCCATCCATGGTCTCTACTTTAACTCAACAACGAGCCAACTTTTGAATGACAAATTTTTGACATTTTGTATAAAAGGATCTATAGATCATTTCATTTATTCACTTTGAGTTGATAAATGCAATATTTAACGTTCTACAAAGCATCAAAGAATGATATATTTTACAAAATAAATGCTTACTAGATACATATTTTTACACATTCCTCAAAGTTTTTACCATTTATTTGTGTAAAATTTGCTGTTCTACAAAATGTAATACATTTATTCAGCCAAAAATACATTTTTCTGCAATGAAGAAACTATGTCTATAAATGCTTTCAGCTAATACTGCATCCCTGGTACTTTTACTGTTAGGCCTTATATTTAGTAGTCTATGGCGTACGGTAATTATTTTACTAATAAATACCAATATTATCGAAAAACCCACAAATCCCATGAAATGAACCATGATCCGTATTAACTTAGCACAAAAACGCAATAGAAAGACTATTTAAATAAACTCATAAAAATGGTTAACAAATATGACTTATTTTGTGTTCGCATACACTTTTTGAAGGAATATCTTCGATTTTCTAGGATTGAATTATTAATGCTGTTTTTACGGCGAATATCACTAAAATGATTATTTAACGGGTGTTTATGAAAATGAAGATCATCTTTTGGTTACTTTAACTAACATTTAACAAGTAGAAGGCATTTTGATAAAAAGGATTAGTTGAAGTTTTGAGAATTTCTGAAAAAATTACCATATATGGGCATCAACTTTGATTGCGTCATTGTGGTTAAAATAACTTGGAAAGCAGGTTCAAAAGTAGTCTAGATGTCTCCGCCGTATATGGAAACCGACATACAGTCGAATTTGTATTGATAACTGCAATACTTCATTATCAAAGAGAATATATTCAATGGAACTTATTTTGGCAATTCTTTGCTTAGCTATCCGTGTATATTCCCGTGTCAGGCCATGATCTACATAGTTTTTCATGGATCATATTGTCACACCTATTTGCATATTTTGTAAATCATGCCTGTGATTTCGTTTCCAAAGGAGGTAATTGCATGAAAATTATTGGAATCTTATCTATAGCTTAAGGACGAATAAAATATTGAATATCCTAAAATATTTCTCAGATCCTGGAGCCTAAAATCAGTTGGGGTCAGTACCGGATTTAGGAGTGTTCGGAGTGTGCGGTCGAACCTCCACATTTAGGGGCCTCCACAACTCAACGTCATTAATTTTGTACACACTGTAATTCTACTTTAAACACTTTCGAGTAGAATTACAGTTAATCACTTTTTCTGACCTTATTAATGATTTTGCGTCCAGAAAAGCACGCAGAGTGATCTTATAGAGCAGGGGTCTTCAAACGTTTTGCTTTGAGAGCCACTTTATGACTTTTGATCATAATCCCGAGCCATATGAAAATTCGAAAGACTTGATGAAATTGTTTACCATAACACGAATTGATATTTCAATTTATATATCACAGTACTAAATAGAGCCTCAGTGAAAATCAAACAAATGCAATTCTAGCAAATTTAACAATGCAACTGTATACACAGAATATAGTTATTGTATATTCATGATATATTTGTGCAACTAAATAATTGGAGGTCATGACAAGTCCTGCCATGCTATCACTGGGCGATTTGGGCCTTCGGCTAGGGCGGTACTACTTATAGGGTTGAATTTTACATATGCAAATTTTGAATACAATAAACACAAGCATTCTAAATTGAGGAATGGGGACAGGTAGGCGAACCATGATGGCTTTGAATTGGCTTCAGGGGCCCGGGAATTGCCCTCGAACAGGCCCTCCACATACCTAAATCCGGCACTGGCGCATTGCGGATTTGCGGTATCTACACGGGTGAGGGTCAGGGGGCGTGCCTGGCCTGAAAAGAATATAAACAAATTATTATCCCAGAGCTGCACTACCAGTTTGTCGGCTGGACATTTTTATTTTATTGGGTTTTGTATTAAAATTCGTGATTTTCTACCCGCGGCAATTATCGACTTCTCAGAAGCAGGATTGCCAGCCCAATTCAATCGAACAAATTTTCTAATCCTGATTGCTACTATTTTCATTCGATTGGATTGTCAGATCGGATTATTGATTGTTAACCTCATTTCACTTCAACATATAAGTCGACTAAGATTTAGTCTTTATGTGTATGTGTGTTAGATGTCTTATCCCTCTGATCAGACAGGAGAGGGATCTCAATGGAACGGGACTGCTCTCTTAGCTCAATCCGGGAACAAACGTATGATTATAACTCCATCAGCTCGCGCTTCTTTGAAATCAATGGATCAACGTGTAGGAGCTCATGAAATGCTGGACGACACTACTTCTATAACTTCTGGTATTAGTATTACTAGCCAGGGAATACTAGCTGGTAATGTATACAGAGTAGGAGGTCTAACACGTGAGCTTGTAGAGAGACTTCAGGAATCTGAGAGAGAAGGGTCACTAGCAGCTCTCCCTCCGAACATTGATTATATTGAGTTGAAACCTGGAGATGCTCCTCCTAAGGGATTTGCTTGGGAAGCTCATTCAAAAAAGAAAGGTACAAATTTTACTGTTAACTGCATAGAACTTTAATGTATTAGAAATTACTGTATTGCTCTGAATAAGCGCGCGCTATGTTTATTCAGGGAAGTACAGTATGTTCTTTCTCAGAAAGCAATTGAAAGATTTAGTGAAGAATTTATTCCATTATTTCCTATTGAAAGGAAATAGTTAGTTACTTTTGGAGATGTTTCTTATCAAGATAACGTTGCACCCCTATCTCCGGTTGTTGCTAAAACACGAGACTGGACGGATAGCTGGGGTATCCCGGGGAATGACTCATACTTGGGAGGATTTAGTAACATACTTTGTGGATAACCTTCTTCCCGCAGCGACCTAGCAAGCGAAGCAAACTAGTATCACTCAATATACTAATGAATTATTCTACACAATTTGCACCCAAATCAGTGAATATAACATTCATATTACTGGTCATTAATTAACAATCTTAAATAATATTATTTGCATTCCAATCATTTGAAGTGGTATAATAAGCAACCTACTGTAATTATCAGAAAATTCAAATACTGATATATACTGATTGAATTATTCACTGTTTCTGGTCAGCAGATATTTCAAATAATTACAAATCGGTTATGATGCTATCCATATCCATACTCTTATACAAATATCAGTTAGAAATATACCTTCATATTCTATCTTATCATTTTATTGGTGAGAAGCTTAATCGGATAGGTTATGTCACTCAAATATTATAATTCTTAATTTTATACATTTAGATTACTTATTCCAACACCGCGGGGCCAAATCTTATGCATAATAAGGAGATTCCATCTTAAGCGATATTTAGTACAAATCTTATAAGGTTTATTTATTGGGATCAGCGGCTTGGTAATTATAAGTAATTACTAGCAAACTGACTTTGTTCTTACACGATGCTAGCCAAATAATCTTACTAAATATTAATAGATGTTAGGATAGTGGTTTGCCAAAATAGAAGTAGGGGGAGGCGCTCCCTATTCAAGTTGTCCTTTTTCTTAAAATCTCGGTGAAACCGGCTCTCAGGGATATAATTAGGGCGCCCCCCCCACTTCGGTTTTTGGCAAAGCACCATTGCTGCTGTTAGATATTTTTCACACCACATACTGCATTCCTGTTTATGAGGATAATATTTCCTAGATTTTACCATGGATGAGATATTCCTTATAACGAATATACTATACCATAGTTTATATCACATGTGGGCCTCGGTGTTCGTTTGAAAAGGGCATGAATGCAGCCCAAAGAAATTTTCTGACACTTTTAGCCTTCATTGACTTGAGATAAGTATATTTTTTTCTTCCATATACAACCCTACCTTTCTATAACGGCTTTGTAATCCAAGTAAATATTTAATTGCAATTACACTTGAATTATTATTCAACACCTTATATTCTATAGACTTGTACAGTTGTATATATTTGTTCTTTTTATTATTCCAATAATGTTTAGTAATGTTGTTGGTTTCAGATTTCTCGTATTCTGGTGTAGTGTCAAGTTTAAATAGACACATTTGGTTTCTCTTTTCGTGCTACTACAAGCATTGAAACGGACTTCGAGCGCATTATGAAGAGTAATGACTGAATTTGACAAATTTAATATTAAAAAGACTATGTATTTCGGGGACTTAGAATGGCTTATTTTGTAATAAACTGAAAAGACTTGCAAGTTCACTTTTATACAATCATGGTAGTAGAAAACATCCTCAAGTTTTGCGGCCCTCCAAGTCGGCTGCAAATTTCACTGCGGCCCAAAAGCTAACATTTGTGCCCACCCCTGGTCTCTATGCTATATCATTACTTCTTTCTTAGGAAAACCGCGCATAAACCTAATCCCTGAGAGTATTCGTAAGATAGCTGGTATTCGTAGTGTCTCTGAGAAATCTCTCGCTGCTCTAGGCCCCTCACTACTGGAGGAGGGAGATACAGACAGTGCACCTTGGGATAGCAATACCAAACAAATGTTTCTGAGACAAGTGGAGATTTGGAAGGCGCCAGGAGACACTTTAGGATTTTACGTGAGTAGAGGAGATGGTCATGAACGGAGTGATGGAGTGTTTCTCTCTCGTCTGGTGTTAGGTAGCTATGTTGAAAGACTGGGACTACTTCAGGTGGGAGACGAGATCTTAGCTATCAATGGTATTCCTGTAGGGGACATGCCTCTACAGAATGTTGTTATGTTATTGAAGTATGTGCAGAGGCTGGAACTCACGGTGAAGGTCAGTTTATACTAATACATTATAACAAGTGGGTGGGGCACAGGTTATTAAACTAGGTATACTTACATTAATGAGGTCAGGCACACTCAATTTCAGGTGAAGCACAGGCCCCACCCTCCCGCCGTCTCTGAATATAACTTATTAATATTATCACCATATTCATATTAATTACCTCGCTTGATAGCCGAGACAGTCAACTCGAAAGCTAGAATATCAATAATATCTCAATTACTGTATCATAATTCTATTTGTGTAAACTGGTGCATACTAGCTTGGCTAATTTGTTAGACTACATGTCTGCTTAATATACCGGTACCGGCGGGACGTATAACAAAGATGACATAAATGATTCAGAGGGCATAAATACATACGTACCTTACTTAATTAAGTATACCTAATTAGTTGTAGTTGGACTTGAAGGTGTTGGTGTAATTTGGGTTATGTCGTGTAATATTTTGCGGAACTCCTACTAATCTTGCTAATACAGATATTAATACAGTATAAATGTATAGGTATCAGACAAATTATGGTTTGTATTTAGAAGGTATTACTATGGTATGTACTGCTCTTTACAAATCTATACAGTTATTGTATACACAATATTACTGTATATAGGCACTCCATGGTTCCATTGAATACATTAAACACCACTCTAGTATTTTCCTTAATGATTGGGTTAATGCAGTGGTTCCCAACCTGGGGTCCATGGACCCTTTGGCGGTCCACGGGCGAAAATGGTTATAACCGCTGGGTTAATGGATATTCTCCACTATATCAATCTATATTATTAAAACTCAATTATTGTGTGTTTTTGGCAGTGAAATCAATGGACAAAATACCCCGATTTCAACTGTATTTATAACGATTTTCTCACACCTCATGAGAGGATTTGTAATAATAATTATGCTATGACTGTATATTACCAATATAGGCTCCTTCAGGCTGGTCACATCTCTACAGGAAGTTTAACAAACGTCCTAAACCCTCAAGGAAGGCTCCACCTGTACCTAGTGCTCCTTTCAACCATTCCAAACCTATCCTCACTCCATTTGCTCCTGTCTCAGATAAATCTAGACCTACTCATCCTCATCCCCAGCTCGTACCATTTCCTTCTGTGTCTGCTCCCGTCGATTCTAGACAGAGATCTTCTAGCTCTACGGACCCTCCCACAGAGCCTATAGTACCACCCTCCGGTATAATGCCCATTCACTCACGAGGTTTCTCAGATATTTCCATGCCTAATCCTGTCTCATACCGACCTGTGGAATCAGATTTCTTAGCTGTTGCAGATCACCAGCACTCTCTATCTTCCACTGGTAAATTCCAATACACCGGTCGGGTTAATAAGCACTATTTGCATCGGGAACCTGAACACTTATTGAATGCAGAACAGCTGGAGTTCATGGCCCAGCTGGAGAGAGAGGAACATCTATTCGAATCAGAGGATACAACACAAGATACTCAGCATGTATTTGTAGATCATGCTAATATTGATGTAAGTTGTTTGCCTGTAGTCCTCCCCCTGGATGTCACAGATGTCATACCTGTCATACCTGTCATTAAGTCGGATGATTCTACTCACACTGATACTGAGCAGGATTTGGATTCCACACCTCCTCTCCTTCAGCTGTTTCCTCCTGACCACATTGATACAGACCAGGAGTCTGTTCCAACCACAGAAGTAATTGACTCAGAATCTAACCCTGACTTTGAGCGTGCAGACACACCTAGTATTGTTTCTATCAACTTATCCAGAGAAGGTTCAATTGTAGAACTCCCTCCTCTACACGATCAGTTGGCAGATGTACCACAGGATGATCAACTGCTTCCGAAAATATATATCAAATGATTATCTATTATAATTGCAGTTTCCAAGAGTCTCTCTTGGTAGGCTCATCCCTAGTTTTTGCTATTTTATTCACCTCGAACTTTCATATTTTCTTTAACTACCATTTTAAATGCAATCACCTAATTCTATGTTTCACTGCCATAAACTACCATCATATGAGCTATTATCTGGCTTTACACGCAAGTACTTATCTTATAAAAGTACATTTCTACGTAATTTATTATTCTAGAACACATTACAGATTACACAATATTAGCTATAGTTATATTATAACTACATTAGCTTGTAATCAGTATGTCCATCTTTCAGAGCAATCTCACACGTGTGAACAAAGGTCCTGGATTCTACCAAATCAACAAGAATTACATTCTCAGGTTTCCTGATGAGCTCATCAAGACTGCAGACAAAGCCAAGCCCCTGTCTACAATAAAGGGCATAACTTGCCTCCCAGAGAAGAAATTCGAGATAAAGTTTTCAAGCGGTCCACGATGGCTCATGCAAGCTCCCTCGTCTAAGATTCAGATGAAGTGGGTAGTAGAGATTGCACAACTCACGGGTTGTAGCATTGAGGACAAGATGAAACCAGAGGTTGTCCCTGAACCTGTACCTGTACGAACCCCAACAAGCAAAACGGTATACGTAGGGAAATCGCAGATTTCTGGACTTCATAATCCTCGTTCTCAAACTCAGAGAATGGCTAAACCTAAATCACTTGATAGTGATAATGCCAAGGTTACGAATCCAATCTTTCACAATGCACATTCTTTTCACGCTCTCCCTTGTCATGAATTTCCTGTCTGTGTTGATACTCTACAAGATCAGTCCCAGAAATTACCTACAATGTATCAACAGATGTCACCCAACCTCAAGCCATCAACAATAGCCACCCACACTGAAGATATGTCTCCACTACCTCGGGGGCCAGAATCTGCTACCGTGCTAGAAATTGGTGCCAATCTGATGGAGTGTATACCCCCTCCAGATTCTACTCTTGATGATGGTATAGTTCTTAACAAGGATGAGAACAGGGAAGAAGCTGGTAACTATGTTCTAGAGGATGAGTACCTAGACATGCAGCTCCCTGAGCTCATACTTAATACAGGAAAACTACTACTAGAAGATACAGCATCAAAAAGCCCTAAACATCCCAATACTGAGAATATTCTGGACAAGAAAGATCTCTACTCCTTCCTAACTAACTCTAGAGAGCTGAGTGATATACTCTCTACTCCATACTCTGCTGTTGACAAGTCTGGGAAGTTATTCGCTAGAGCTGAGAATACTCAAGATCCTTACTCACATATAGGGGAGGAAGTTAGGCCTGGGGTTAATGTGCCTGCTGTTAAAGAGGAAGAACTCAAGATCTTAGAAGTTATAGGACAGGGAGCATTCGGAGAGGTCTCCCTTGCTGAGTGGACACCTGACTCTTCTGACAAGATTATGGTAGCTATTAAGAATGTAAAGCAAGGAATCAGTGATGTTCAGATAAAGAACTTCTTGAAAGAAATCTTGCTAATGTCTCACATGTCTCACATGAATGTACTCGGAATATGTGGAGTTGTAGACAGAGGTGCTGATATAAACCCATGGATCGTTATGCCCTTCTGTAAGCACGGCTCTTTGAAGTCTTATCTCCGAGACATGGATGATATGCCTTCCCTCAAGAAGCTTATATACTTCTGTTCAGACATAGCATACGGTATGTCCTATCTAGCGTCACAGAACATAATACACAGAGACCTAGCTGCCAGGAACATAGTGGTGGATGAAAATGAGATTTGTAAGGTGACAGATTTCGGTTTTTCTCGGCAGTTAGATTCTGAGATATACGTGTCTAGCAATACGCAAGAGGTCCCGGTCAGGTGGACAGCTCCTGAAGCATTGAATGAAGCTAAACATTCTGTGTCAAGCGATGTGTGGAGTTACGGTGTTGTCATGTGGGAGATATTCACCAAGTGCGTAAGACAACCTTATGACCATCTTAACACCAATAACTATATGATATTACACAATCTGAACAAGGGAGAGAGACTACAGCCTCCTAACGAATGTCCTAATTGTATTTCTGGTATCATGCGTGCCTGTTGGATACACAATCCTGAATCCAGACCCAGTTTTGATTTGATATTCTCTCTCCTCTTCCAGATGATAAGGAGATTGGACAGATCTTAGATTTTTATACCGCTTCAATTGTTTAAATCATCCATATTATTTGAATGTTGCATACTTTTAGAGCTTCTCTTTGTATATTTTTGCTATTACCAAGTTGAATGCTATTCTTATCCAAATGATGTATATTTTATATTTATGCAAATCGACAGAATATTTATAACCATTGAGCTATATTAGCCTTTGTGTTACATTCTCTACTTAGTCAACAGCCAAATGTCTGTGTTCAGGTCGGATTGGAGTACTTTATGAATTTATTAATTTTTGAATGAATCCCTCGCTCCCACCACAGGTAATCGCCCCCATCGTCAAATACCAACCTCTATTCTCATATTAAAAGTTCCTAACCCGATGTTGTTCTACTTCACTTTACTTACTTGAGTCATAATTATTCTAAAGCGATTCCCTTGCTTGGTCGCTGCGGCACTGCTTTATGCCTCAGATTTAGCTTAAGTATGAAACAGCTAAATTTAGTAGTGGTGTTGGGTAGTATTTTGAGATTCTTGTATTAAGTAACACCATGGACACTCATATCGTAGTATTTGAGGAGAGTATAGAATTCTGAGATTTAAGTATGTAACACGAATTGTGCATGTAGTTTATTGTAATTTGGTGATAATGTGTGCTGAGATTCTGTGTTACTTAACAAAGTATATAAACTCCTACATCGAAGTCACAATTTTTTGATAATTCAAAATATTTTTACGTGAATTTTATATTTGTTTTCCTGAAATTTCTTCTCTCTTATAAATTCACATTATATTATGTATATTTTATCTATATGTTGTAAACTTGCATGTTTGTTTGAATATTTCATTATTATGTACTTTGTATTTATTTATTTTAATTCATTACACTCTGACACACAATTAGTTTAGAGAGAAAGAGATGTTTTATGTTTACAACATTGGATCGTTTAATATAGTAACGTTTCATGTTTACTTGCACACTCCCTGGAACTCTTATTAACTTTATTAAAATCAATATAGTGTTAATTATTCAGTCATTTTGCGAATCAAAAGTTAGTGAATAATCATCACTTTGTATACTGTATTTAATATAGGTGAAATATTGTAATTTGTTAGGCACATTACATCTCTAAAGTATAGATAGTTGAGTATTACAATGAACTACATGTACAATTCGTGTTACATACTTAAATCTCAGAATTCTATACTCTCCTCAAAATACTACGATATGAGTGTCCATGGTGTTACTTAATACAAGAATCTCAAAATACTACGCAACAGTGCTTTTTTTTATTTGTTAATTCGACGTGTGCAGAGTATATTCATACTCTGCACACGTCGAATGGTCAGTTTTGAAACTACAAGATTGGATTAGGTTCAGTAGATAGCCCTGACAATTTATCACTATATATAGTGGAGTCTCCCAAAGAGGACAATCCTTTACAACAGACAAACCTCCTGGAACGGAACGATTTAGCCATCATATATGTAATACTTAGCAGTCTCCGAGAAGCGGACAACTCCCTAAAGCGAACAGAAGCGATGTCCCCAACATGTCCATTATTGGAGACTCTACTGTACCATAGTTTCGACTTGAAAATGTAAAATTAGGCCTAGAAATGGGCTTAAATGTATGAAAATGCAAAATTAAGCCGATTTTATTGATACATGTATGGAAATTTAATGTATTGCCGGAGCCTTAAGCAATTTTTAAGAATCGAATAATTTCCAATGGAAATCCTCAGTTTCTTGAGAACTTTACGTAATTTTCCATTGTAAAACCAGCTGGGTCGAGGTAGAGTTAGGGAATCGGCTAAATCTGGTTCACGTTTAGTGACAGTTACGGTGCTAGGACATCTTGCCGAAAGATATTTTACAGAAGTTATTGTTAATTAATTGTACACTAAAATAGTGATAAATTTTTAGCTTTTTAGTTTATTGTAGAAAATTGAAAAAATATGAAAATAAAATAAAAATGAAATATTTGTAGGTTAAATTATGCGTTATACCACTAAGATATTCTAGATGTGGTATATATATATATATATATTCGTCTACCAACTTCTCTAAACGTCTATTAAGTTGAACGTACTTCTTCTTAGATTTCGGCAGTTCATGTCCACATCTATCTTTTTCTAGTGTAATTTCATTATCTCTCTGTTCCATAATAATTTTGCGAATTAGTTTAGAGAGAGTTGGATGCGTTGTGTTGATTCTTATATCGAATGCTCTATGCCAGCCCTCCACAAAATCATTCGTCCGTGGCAGAACTCGTTCCATTCTATCTCTAACATTCCGTAGTTCTATGGAAAATAACGGACGTAGTCTTTGTCCATGATGTTCTAACCCAATCAATGTCTTCTCAAAGTAGTGACTGAAAGCACTTAAGTCATCTACTAGATCATTAGATAGGGAATCAGTGAGTTCTCCATAACATGGAATGACATCTATTTCCGGTACAAATGCTAATGCCCGAAATTGCTTCATAACCACTGCGAATTCTTCATCACATTGGTAGCGAAGTTGAAATCCTAGGGCCTGAATCTGTCGCCAAATCGCTTGCCCAAAATGAAAATAACATCCCTGAAGTACTGCAGTTGGAAAATTCTGTGTAAGTGCGTTTAAAGCAGCTCTTTCAAAATCGATCATTATCGTATCAGGTTGTAATGAGGGATCACGCTCCTTCAGAGTAGAGAAGATTTGATTGTACGTCAATTCTGTTTATTTTTAGCTATACAAAAGATTAGGGGAATTGTCACCGTCTCAGTTAATAACGCATGGACAGTGTATAATTGGTGTCCAAGTGGTGCGGAATCAAACGTACAATCGCAAACCAATTTGGGTGTCGAGCTAGCATTCTGATATTTTCTTCTGTTCCGAGGATAATTAGATCGATCTCTGGATTGTTGGAGATTAACAATTGTTAGCCCCTTGTTGTATGTATAGATTCGTAAAAATCTATATCTGAAAGTTTCCTCTTGCGTCGTACAATTTTAGACAAGCATTCCTTAGTGGGAAGTTTTACTGTTGCAGCAATTGAGATTGAGCTTGTTGCATTCTGGGTTACCGAAGAAGTAACTTCTTCAGTTAGTGTAGATCGTAATTTGATCGCTTCTATAGTTTTAACTGCCTCAACAGATGCGAAATCGGGTTGATGATTGTGGTTTAGAGGTGACTTTTTCACAAATCCGTTTATTCTAGAAGTTATCATACGACTATTGCATAAACCTCTCTTCTCACAACGCCAATAAGTTGAATGATTAGAATCTTTATCTTTGATATATATGTAACCATTATATATCAGTTTCTTTCCTCCGAAAATTGTTGATGTCAATTCCATTTTATCGATAATAGTAAGTATTCGATAGTGTTAGTATTTGTAGTGATTATACTGGTAGAATGTGTATAAACACCTAGCATTCATTACATTATTTATTTTATGGATATAATTAGCTCCATGTGATTAATTTGTTATCTTTCGGCAAGGTGTCCGGACACGGTGTTACACGATCGTAGGATATCCCAAGAAACGTGTCAAATTAGGAATTCAATCCTAAACAATTCACCAATATCTCTGAATTCTCTGAAGTGAAGCTTTGAAAAGTGAGGTTGCGAATTATATCACTATGCATTGAGATGTTGTTTGATGTTTATTAACTGTCCGATTTGAACAAACTACAGTTAGAGGTGGCCATATAGTTGAAATCGGGTAGGAGGCTCTATTTAGCAAATTCTGGACTCCGACTTGTAGAAAGAAGGTAATTGCATGCATTACCTTCCACAAGTCTGAGTCCGGAATACGTTAAATCTTCAAGAATCATTTTGAAATAATTATTCACATAGTTACCCTTTTTTAATTAGTTCCTCATCGAAATGGACAAGAAACACAGATTATTTATTCCAGTCTTCATATTTACAATTATCATGATAATCCTACTGGCGTTATCTGCCATCTTAATCATATCCCTTCTCATCTTTATGTTGAGGCATCCTAACAATGATGTATCAGTCATTAGTTTCAACTCGTCTAGACAATTATATTTCCCAGTTTCACCTGACCTAGATCCTCCTACCTCTCTATACAGTATCCAAACACTTAATCAAATACTCTCTAATCCAGTATACACTCCTGAAGAACATAAGATAATCGGTCTATGGAATTTTACCAATGCAGATACTTTTATGTTGATAGAAGACGAGACAGACATTCCAAATCCTTTCATTCGTGCAGCTTTCTACGCTTATTCTAAGCACTTTCCATTGAGTATCAGTGTAGATGATATATGGCTAATTATCCTGCAGACAGCAAGTTTGAAAATTAATAATAATTCTGAAGAGTTGAGACATAACTTTGTGAATTTCTCTGATAAAATGATTTTAAAGGTTAGAAGAGATAACTTCATTCTTGACTCATTAGACAATGACTGGGGTGGAGTAGCTGAGGAGTTTGTTGAATTGATAGGAGAGAATACGATTGGAGACTTTGATGCAATCAGTAAAACCACATTCTCTACAACTTCAGACGTTAGTCGAGTTGCCTCTGCCATGACTATTATGGAATCTGTCAAGAGCTTCTTTGATTACCGGCTTTATACTTTATGTGGATTTCCTTATATTATCCTGGAAGGTAATGAATCTGATTGGTTGCTGCTTAAGAACACAACAATCAAACTTCTAGCTAAGTTGGGTAGTTTTGGGAAAGAATGGGCTGTCTCATTATTGCCATTATTGGATAAGATGATGGAACCGTTTGCTGATGAGATTGATACTCAATTTTGGAATTCCATGGTTAAGCGAGGAGGTCGTCTCAACTGTGTACCTGACCATTATATAAGCGGATGGATTAACATATTATTTCCATTTCTAATATCTACTAAACTGGCAAAGAATACATACTCTGTTCCCTACCAATCTATCAATGATTACGCTAATCCTAAATTCAGTGATTTGATTAGTTTTGATGATGAAACGTTTGAGGGATATTACGAGGGAGCTGATGTGGAGTTATTCCCCATTGGACTAGCATCTGTTCCTGTCGAATGGTGTTACCTTTCTGCTTTATATAACCTGAAGTTTAATGCCGGATTCCTGGGAGTAACTCAATCAGAAAATGGTTTGATCAGACCTCAAGTGGGGTGGTATGTGTTGAGAGAGATTTCTCCAAAAACTCCAGAATATTGTGAATAATATATTACATTTTCCTATTTCATTACTAATCTTGTTATATTGTTGAACATTCCTGTATAACGAAAAGTTGAATTCCCTTAGAGTTGACACATTTCCATGGTTACAATTCGGATGTTAATATACTGATTCAGTATATGTAATATTTATTGTATGTATATGTATGTATGTATGGAGGGCATTAGACAATCCTCAATTAAAGGATCTAGATCCCGATCCTGATCCTGATCCTGGCTGAAATGATGATCGGCGTTCCCGGTTCCGATCTTTATCTAAAAGGATCTACGATCCCATCACGATCCAATTTACGATCTTCTAATAGTCTAATTGATGATCTATTTTTCGAAATACAGTTGAATATATTGAATACTATAGCTGGAAGTTCGACAATAAGTTATTATATGATTTTCTATTTATTCATATGTACATTTCTGGTATGTACACAATTTATATTAAAGTTATTCTCTTTACGTGTTGAGCCATCTTCTGCATGTAAGTATTTGTGAGCACGTATAATGTAACAACTTTGATTCTACTTAATGCCGAAACCAAATATCCTAACAGATATTTGCAGACAAATGTGGTGATAAATAATCTCAAATCGCCGCCTGTGCCTACACAAATTTTACCAAAAACATCCGTATTAAAATATACTACCCCGAAAATCGTGATACGATATATATACTTTAGCCCCATACACTTAATTATACCTTCAATCGAAATAATCAAGATTGCAATAGTTTCTTATACTAAGACCCAGTTTCGAAAAGTCCGACGACGAATATTCCACTATTCATAAAATTCTGCAATATTAATTTATGGCGGAGTTAATAGAATATTCAAATTGAAAATCTGATCAACTCAACATAGGTGTCATATACCTTGAGCTACATATTATAAATATCTTATACAATTATAATTATATTTCTCACAAATACAGGCGATAAATTATGTTTCTGTGAGAAATATGCAAAGTATTATAAGAAAATTAAGAGGATGATCTAGTAAAGTCAATCGTGTTAAAATATGCTATCAAAGGTTAATATGTGTATAAATAGACTCAGCTAGCATAGCGACGTCGAACAAGGGATCGCTCGATAGGATTCGCAGAAAGTTTGAGAATGGATTGTTTTCACATTCCTAAGGAAATTTTGCGTTGCAAGAGAAAATACTCTAAATATGGCCAGTATATATATATAGCAAACTGCTTGAAATTTGATGCTAAACACGAATATGACCATAAATTGATCTGAAGCAATCGAATGAGCTAGCCTACATTTGCAACACAGGCGATTTCTGTTGGGCACTAAGTTTTGACCCCCGAAACTTTCAAATTCCCGTGGTCGTATTTTCGAAGACTTATTTTCTGGAGTTCAGTGTGATTCTCCAATGCATATAAAACAATAAAACAATTTGTTGCAATTTTTTGGTTATTTTTCTTACATTGCCCCGTCTAATTCCTTTTATACTAAGTTGGTATGGCAACAAACAGTCCTCCTAAGAAAAGACATAAACAAGAATCTATCAGAGATCCTAACACGAATACAGAGTCAAAGGTAGACCTACCGATTAACTTAGACAAAGAACAAGTTGGAAAACAGTTGAATGGAAGTAGCATTGGGATACAACCTGAGAAATTCAAGACCGCACCTGAAAAATATCGTCTTGAGACAGAAATCTCAATTTTAAATGATGAATCTATTAGACTCAAGAAAAGATTGGAATCTCTCTCTTCTGAATATTCTGAATTTGAGATGCAGGATATTCTAGATAAACTGCATGAGTATAATGATATTAAAGATGTTACACAGATTCTGCTTGGTAAATTAGCCGATTTTGATGAGATACCAGTTTCAGCTCTCTATCCTAGATTTGGACTCAAAACTACAGATTAGATGTATTTTCCTAATTCAATACCACACAATTATCGCTTAAGATGTTTATATATTCATCAAATATTCAAAAACTATCACTTAGCTTGTCACTTCAGTAAATCTCGCTTAATATATCATCAAGCCATTTTCACCTCATATTTCCCTCCTGGATTATTTATTATTCAATTTTAGCTTAAGAACCAGTTTAGCGTATACATCGTGTTATATATAATTTATTGATTACATTGAACATCATTTCAGTAACCTGGCGTTGCGACTAATTATGGGATACTGAATGTTGAATGTTGAATGTTGAATGTTGAATGCTGAATACAAAACTCACTTCCATCATATTTCATCAGTCATCACCTCAGAATTTGAAAATATTCAATTTGCAAAATTGCAGAAATTTATAAATATATCTGAGTGTGAGTGTGAATGTGATGATAATAGATTGACTGGATTTTCGAATGATAGTGTTATTGAGTCTCATTATATAACGAAGTGAGCGAGAAGTAAAACTGGTTATTTTATAGAAGAAATCCAGAATTCAATATCAGAAAATATTATTATTATATTAGCATGCTAAATAACCTGTATTACCTACAGGATTTAGTTGTGCCCTGACATTTGAAATTTTCTAATGTGTATATTTTCACATCTTTTGACACTTCTGTATTTCTGAGCTGTGTGCCGTTTATCCCGACATAATCCTGGTGTTAGAGTGCAAGCTGCAAGGTGTCCCCGTAATTTAGCCCCCACACTTCTGTCTAGACAGGACTGTACCTTATATCGTGATCAGAATTGAGATATCCTTATCAATTCTACCCCTTACTTATTGCCAAAGCGGTTTTGATCAATTTTCTAAACCTAATTTCTGACAAAATATGCAGTCTAGACAAGACGACGAAACATCAGGGGTGGCGCCAGGACTTTCCCGACGAGAGGGCTAAGCTCCCAACGGGGGCAACTAAATTTGAGGATGAAATTCAGCATATAGGCATATAGGCTCATGCGTCTGGATGGGAAAGGATGACGTCAGCTCGCCCTCCCTATACTTTTTGTATTATGGTGGAGTCAGATCACCTTTAAGTGTCCACGACCATTCCCTATAGCAAATTGTACAGCAGGAAGATCTAGATAATGAATATCTTACTACTAGCACTTGAAAGCATTGATTTTTATGATGTTTGTACGTAAGTTTCATTTCCTATTGCGTTTCTTACTACTTTGCACTTCTAAAGACATTATTGGACAAGTCAGTTCAATTATGTATTTAGAAGTTCTAATATGGACTGAGTTATTAGCACCTGGAAATGTTTTTAATAGTACCTACGTATATTCATAGTATTCAATACAGAGTTGTACGTTGGCCGCCCTCGACCCGCAAGCCAACAAGCTGCGGGCTTGCCAGAAAATATTCTCATCATTACCCGCATTAAGCTGCTTAGCAAAACTCCGCAGTCTCAGGTTACTGTTTTGAATTGCTACAAGTTACGAAATGGGAATACTTAAGGGTAAAACTAACCATACTTTCTCCGGAAAATTTTGATTTTTGCGGGCCGGGCTGCAGTTAGAAATTTCGCCCCACGTACAGCTCTGATTTAATAATCAGACAACACAACATAATAGATTACGAAATGATAATTACAATTTCTCAGCAAATTCAGAGGTTCTACCAATTGACTTGTAAATAATTTGTATTTCAATCTAACCTTTCTTCCTATGATTTCCCCAACGGATTGCTTAATATTCCTCGGGGCTGAGGTTCCCCGACGGGGGGCTATAGCCCCCTTGCCCCCCTACCGCTACCCCAGCGAAACACCTTACCCTCATGCCTAAAGTCTGAGGGACATCTAGCCCTCTGACACCGGCCATAATACAGTAACTACAGTCCTTATATTTCTGTTCCAATGCTATGTTTGGAGGGAGTACTAATGATGATGTGGGATGATTTCCCACTGTTTCATTGTTTTGCTTTTTCAAATAGATATTCAAATTTGTTTAGTATATAGCTAATATAGCTAATGAGTTATTTTGCTAAGCCTAAGATTAAACCTGCAGAAACCAACGATAACTGTCTACCAGTTGTAAAGTATAAAGGAAAGGTTACACCTTTTATCAGTGTAGGTAGAGAAGGTACACGTGAGGGAGAGTTAAAGAATCCATGGGGAGTAACAGTGGATTATAAAAGTGGTAATATCTACGTTGCCGAACAGAGTAATGACAGGATACAAGTGTTTGACAGAGGTGTATATTTATACAAATTCATATCTAAGAGGATGAATTCTCCTCTTGGTCTTGCTATATCTCAAGAGAGATTATTCGTCACTCACTATGCAACTGGCTGTTTGTTAGTGTTCAATTTAAACGGAGAATTAATCACTCAATTTAGCTTAAATTCTAAGGGGAAGACTATAGGCCACGAGGAGACTGAATTCCCAAGTGCTCGTGGCCTTGCTTTAAATGAGAGTAATGGAGATTTATATGTTTGCAATAAATCTGACGTAAGAGTACATATATTTTCAAGTGACTACTTAACCCAAAGTTATTTCGGAATTGGGATAGCATTGCCATTAGATATACAAGTTACGAAGGATTGTATCTGTGTCTTGTCTAATAGAAATCCATTTTTACACACTTTTGATTTCAATTTTACTCGAATTCAGAATTTAATCTCAGATTCTATTTATGGACATTTGAAAGCTCCGAATGGGTTTTATATAGATGGAGCAGGTAATTTTATTATTTCTAATTTCAGTCAAGATTCCGTAACAGTAGTTGATAAAGATGGATCAGTACTTTACAAGTTCACAAAATATCTGAAAGGTCCTATTGGGATCACATTAGATTCAAATAGTCGGATACTTGTTGTGGGTCACAATAATAAACTTCTCATATTCTAACAGTTCTTATTACGTTTCAATGAATTTGTTGTAAATTTATTTCTTTTAAAACTATTTTTATGTTTAACCCAGCAGAACATATTATCCGTAAACAGAATACGTATTCTCTATGTTATATTGTGTTGTACATAGTAATGTGATGAATATCTTAAAATACTGTGTGGAAATTTTCTTGTATATAATTTTAGGTTGTACACTAAACAAACTAATTCGATACAAATGTCCTGAGGACACTTGAGTTGTAAGGATGCTTACACGCCAAGTGACTAGCATTAGTACTTTGTAGTCATATTTTCTTCGTTGAAATCAATCCTAAATAGTTGCCCCCCCCCTCCCCCCTAGAGTAGCTAAACATGTATAATTCCCTAGGCTGCTATTTAAGTATATATATACGATATGTATTTACTCTAGGTTATATCACATTGATGATTGAATGGCTACTTCTGGCTCAGGTGAAGAAGGAAATAGTTTTGACCTTAAGGTTTTTGTAAATTATTATTCCTATAAAATTTGAGTCACTTAATGCTGAAAAACCAATCACCGCATCGCGAGCAAGCGAATCCCACTCGTATAATTAATAAATAGTAATTAGCCACAGTATGCTACCTCAAATTCTCAGTGCCACTTAATAGATTTACTTACTTACTTACATATACCTTACTATAAGTTGGCTCAGGTTGTTATTTTAGATTTATTATTGTTTGTAGCAATATTTCAGATTTGAATTTTTGTTTTTCTATTTCAATGGATATTTTGTACTTTGTGTTGTTCCCGCTATTCGTTTTAGTTTGTAGTTACATTTATGTCGCTAGAAATGAAGCATTAAAGCAGAAAATATTTGCTAAATTATGGTTATCGGGAATGAGTAAGCAAACAGACATCATGTTATATCGGTGTAAGAAGGAATTAATGAAAAAGGTTAAATTGGAAGGAAATCTCCTGGAAGTTGGTAGTGGAGATGGCATTAACATGAAATATTATTTACAATATAGCGACAACATAAAATCATTGACGTGTATAGAGCCAAACAAGCAGTTCACAGATGTATTAAATTCAAAGAGTACTTCTTTTCCTATCAATAATTACAATTTAAGATTCTCAGAGTTTGTAGCAAGTAGCGAGAAGAAGGTAGATAAATTTGATGTTATAATACTATGTCTAGTGTTGTGTTCAATAGAAGATCCTAGTGAAGTTATTGACGAATGTTACAAACTGCTAGTACCTGGAGGCAGGTTGCTAGTGCTGGAGCATGTCATTGATCAGGAGAGTACACAAGCTATGTTAATGCAGTATCTGTTTAATCCTTTGTGGAAAATATTTGGAGATAACTGTTGTCTGACTAGACAGCCTTTTTTACATCTGAGGACTATGGACTGGACGGATATTTCTGAACAGATGATAAGGGTTAACAAGAACAAGATTCCTGTTTTAAGACAGTTCTATTCTTGTGTAGCCACTAAATAACGTAATTTTACCATCTCTTTGTTGTTATGTATATATCTTTATCTTATCTAAATTTGTTAGTTGTAAAATACGTATATTCAGCTATATTCGACTACTGTTGAGAGTTCCCGGACTGGGCCGAGGCTGGCAAGAGGGATTTCCAAGGTTGAGTTAAACTTAATTCTCCGAAAGTCCAAAACCAAACTGAATAAACTTGAGGCCTCATTTGAAATTTTATTATTACTTGCTGACTTACAGTATCTATAATTTAACATTCAAACCTATAGTATGTTTATCATTTATATATTTCATGGATTAGCGTGAATGCTAGTCTCATACGCGTTGTACTAGTTTTTCTTCGTGTTTAAGTTGTTGAAACTGTTTTTTAGGGAAGAGATTAATTTATAGTCCCAATTAGTCTTTAACTGGATTTTGAGTTGTCTAGACGGATTTTTATGGATTAGTTTAACCAATAGATTGCTATTGTTTAACTAATTTTAAAAATTGGTCTCCCAAGACCAAAATTTTCGTGACAACAGTTTCACAATTTCGCTCAAAAAGGTATCCCTCTAACTTCCCCTCCAACTGGGGAAAATAACCTCGATATCTTTTGTAAAACTAATAGCATTGCTAGAGAGTTCTAATTTCTTACCTTTGAATAGCATGTATAGTATGATTAGTATCTTATAAGTCATAACTATACCAAAAGTTATAGCCTAACAAGTTTGTTTAAGAATTACGATTATTTTATGGACTATGGAGTCAGGACACGTATATGTCTTTCAAAAGGAATTAATTACTTCTACATCATTCAGTGACGTAGAGAGGATGGCGCATTTGATGTATTTGCTCCACCTCTTTTCGTTGCGTCAGGCTATGTCATAGCACATTCCCCCTATTTCTTGCTACGTGCTGAAGTAATCTGTCAAAGCTGGCTACCCCATCGAGTCATCATTCTTACCCGACATTAATTAATACATAAAAGTATTTTATCCTAAATTACCACATTTATCCTGACATTAAATAATTGTTGGGAGTTTATCTCTACTATTCTCACTTAGCATGAATTTACGTTATAAACTCGTATTAAGTATTGCTATAATTCTCCTCTCATCCCTCCTTCCCTACCTCAACACACTGCAGGGAGATCTTGTACATGATGATAAATTTGCTATAGTAGAGAATCCTGATATATTAAACAACTTGAATATCATAAATATATTCAGTAATGACTTCTGGGGTACTCCCATTCTGAATCCAAAGAGTCACAAATCCTACAGACCTCTTACTATTCTATCTTTTAAACTGAATCACTATCTACATGGATTATCTCCCTACGGTTATCATCTATTCAATATATTAATACACTCTCTTAATTCTCTTATGTTATTCATCATTTCTTATTGGTACATATTCCAGGATAACATAACACTATCCTTATATACTGCATGTTTATTTGCTTCTCATCCGATACACACAGAAGCAGTAGCTGGTGTTGTAGGGAGAGCAGAGCTTCTAGCTTGCTTCACATTTCTAATAACTTTATTACTCTATCATCATCTGTGTATATCTACTAATTCTAGTACTCAGATTAATTACTGCTCTCATATATTTGTACTTCTATTAGTTGGTGTAGTTACAGGTATAGCTACTCTGTGTAAAGAGAATGGAATAACCATATTGGGTGTATGTGGAGTTATTGATCTTACTATATACTCTAGAAATAACGTTAGAACAGCTGGAGCATTTCTGTATAAATTAGAATATAGTAATGCATTTAAATGCTGTAAGCTGTTCCTGATGAGATCGTTATTCCTCTTCATTACTCTAGTACTGATTCTATTTCTTAGAATTCTAATTCAAGGAGGAGAACTTCCCAAATTTCTTGACGAAGATAATCCAGCTTCATTCTCTACCCCCCTTACCAAATTCCTAAGCTATAATTATATCTATTTTGTTAATGTATTTCTACTCCTCATGCCTTCTAGACTGTCTTATGATTGGCAGATGGGGAGTATACCATTGCTACAGGAAATTACTGATGAGAGAAATATCTGTTCGCTAACACTCTGGGTTATGATACTGTGTGTTCTATTTAAGCTCTCTTATTATTGGATTAAGTCATCTGATGTCTGTTATAAACCAATACTATACTCTCTTGTACTACTGATTGTACCTTTCCTTCCTTCCAGTAATCTATTCTTGAGAGTTGGGTTTGTACTAGCAGAAAGAGTGCTGTATATTCCAAGCATCAGTTTGTGTATTTGTATTCCTGCTGGATTCAATTTACTTTTTAATAAGTTCAAAATTCCAAGGCTGTGTTCACTTTCTCTATGTTTAATCGTTATATTATTCTCATTGAAAACTTATCAGAGAAATAAAGTATGGCTCAGTAGAGAATCTCTATTCATTTCTGGTATCAGAGATATGCCTAATAATGCAAAGATGCATTATAATTACGCTAACTTCCTTAAAGACAATCTACAGACCCCAGAAGCTATTCTCCATTATAAATCAGCTGTAGCTTTATGGCCATCTCATGCTAGCTCTCACAACAACCTGGGTACTCTATTGGAGGGAGAGGAAGCTATACATCACTTCAGGTCTGCTATTGCTGCTAAACCTACTCATTCTAGAGCTATGTATAATCTGGGCAATCGTCTGGCTAAGGAGTACAAGTACTCAGAAGCAATAGACACCTACTATTCCTCTCTACGTGTTGATAATTCCTCTAGTGACTGTTGGCTGAGTCTAACTGCAGCACTAATTAAGACACAGGCTTCTGTTAATGAGATTAATTTCAGCCTACAAAATGCAGAATCTACAGCTACACGATCACTTAGCAACTGGCTTAACTTAGCACAGATGTATCTAGATGTAGGAAATTTATCCAAAGCAGAAGTGTATTTCACTAAATGTATAGAAGAGATAGCTAGTATACTAAAGGATGGTACTGAGAACTGTTATCTCGGATTAGCTACTGTGTATCGTAGAAACAATGAATTGGTTAAAGCAGAAAGATGGTATGAACAAGCACTTCAATTATTCCCAGATTTTAACCTAGCTTACACAACTTATGGATCATTTCAATTTAATATACACAATTACAAAAGAGCTGTTGAGTTGTATAGAATTGCTTTTAATACATTTCCAATACAAACAGAAGAAAATATTTCCAATTTTGTGCAAATGCTATTGAAAAATGGATTGATTAATGAAGCTAGATCGTTAATACACAAACACTTCAATTCAAATACTCAATCCGTTATTCTGCTTAAACTATTCATTCAGATTGAAATGGCAGATAAGAAAGACCTGTATGCTATTGAACTGTTAACAAACTACTCTAGCATTGTAGAGAATAATGAAGATTTGTTATACTTTAAGGCTATAGCACTCAGAAACATTGGTAACTATACTGAAGCACTTCATGTGTATCAAAGTATTCTGCTAACTGATGCTAATAACTCTAGAGTACTTCATGATATAGGAGTAATATACCATATACTAAAGAAGTACAAAGAATCTCTATTCTATTATGAACGAGCTCTTGATCTAACGCCTGGAGATCCGTTAATTATGCAGAATATACAAAAGGTAAAGAAATTTATTCCTTAAATAAAATATTATCCTATTTTGATTTAATAGTTTTATTCAATTGAAGAAATGCATTTATTTATTTTATACGAGATTATGTCAGCCTTTGAGTCTTCCAGTTTCTTTAATTAATTCTGAACATACAAACAAAAGTTGAGCAGATGAGCTAAAGGATTTGAGCTAAACCCTTTAGCTTATCCGGTCGTGTATTATTAGGATACTACCGCTCTGCGGCTTGCGAACACTGTGCTCGCATGGGGCTTGGCACTTCGTGCCTCGAATTAAGCAAAGCATATAAAGTGCGTTGATGACAAATTCATATTTGGAATCAGCGTACCCGATTAACCTGGTAGAACGGTTGAAAGCAAGTTTCTAGGATTAATTAGAAAATATGTAATTGAAATATCAAATTCGATATATCTGGTGAGAACAAGTCTCTAAGTATATTTCGAGAATTCAGCAATTTGTTTACTTTAAATTCATAAAAACAACAACAAATTTACATATGATTAATCCAAAAGTGTGAAAATCGGATTCAACATGTTCGATATATTTAGTGAAGTTTTATTTAATTCTATTTTCTTCCTTGATAAACACGATAAATACATAGTTATGCGACAATTTCAAAATTGCATACCGTAAATCCTTTCCTTGACAACGGATAAATTAATAGACAGACAGACAAACAGACAACAATTGAAATTAATAATATAGATCTAAGCTGTAAATTCACTGTTCAGATAATTATTCCTATATTGTATATCTAATTTATTTCTCTAATTTTTCGGGATTTATAAGTATATTAACTTTTGTAATAAACAGACGTAAACTATTTATTTGAATAATCAATTGTGAACACAATAAGTCTGTCTATTGTTGGGGAATTACCGAAATTATGAGGTTAGAAATAGGGTTTCGATCTGAAAGAATGGATGGAATTCAAACTTTTAGTGCAAAGAATTAACTGAAAGTTATGGTGAAGGGTATATTCAACTTTTAACCATAAATATGAGTTTGAATACTAATTCATTCGGAGTTTCATTATCTAAAGGTGTTAGAATTCACATTCGATCGGGGGAAATAAGACGATCCCGGAACAATAGCCAAACCTCGGCAAAACAGGGATTCCCGGTCGATCGCTAAGTACAACCAACCATTATAGGCCTCTTAAGATTAGTTGTGTTGTACAAGTAGATGTATACATGGTCTAATGATTAGGGATAGCTTTGGATCGATCACAATAAGTCGATTTTTAAGGGGGCAAAGCCCACCAAACCCCCTAGGGCGCTCGATTTGTGTACCCCCCTCTATAACCCTCTGGCTATGCTACTGCTGTTATGTAAGCTTCTAGTATAACTGGAAAATTATTAGCCTCTAATTGCGCTACAAGATTACTCAGCAATTTATATTATGGACTCTGTTGTGGAAAATACACCAACAGACTCAATGAACATTTCTGTTTCTGACTTCACACAACACCTGTCATTGATAGAACAGCAATTAGAATTTGATCCTGATAACCAAACACTCATTTCTGTTAAGAATGATATTTTAAAGTTTCTGGAACTAGCTAACAGCAATATCACAGGTGCTATAACTGATGTTATGACTCCCTCTCAAAGCATAGAACATACTGAGATTGTTGTTGGTGAAAAATATTCTATTCAATACACAAATTATACAGGTGAAATAACAACCAGGAATTGTATTATAATGGAGATAGACTCTACTTCTAACTCCGCCGTTGTTCTGTTCACTCATCCGACAGAGCAGTCCATGCTTCCTTGTCAGTACTTCCTTGAAGGGAATTGTAAGTTTGAAGAAGAGTGTAAACACAGTCACGGATACAAGGTTGATTTATCTCTGATAGATAGTTACGAAGAGATTGATATCTCACAAGCTCAGGAGGATGCTGCTTGTCTAGTGTATGATAGTAATGATGGTATCTGGAATAATGGAATTATTATAAAGAAATTCGATACTAAATGTGAAGTGTGGGTAGATAGATTGAATAGGAAAGAGCAGGTTCCAATAAATGACTTATTTTTGCTAAAGACACGTACAAATGAATTCTTACAATCATCTGGAGAAGATAGTGAATTTGAATGCAGAACTATTTCAGGATCGTCCAGTCCTCCAGTCATTAAGGAATTTAATGGAGAAGTTTCCTGGGAGAGACATACGAGAGGAATAGGTTCTAAGCTGATGAGTAGAATGGGATATATTCCAGGTAGTGGACTTGGCGTAGAAGGTAATGGCATTAAAGACCCAGTTGAGATTGTAGTCCTTCCGAAACGGAGAAGTCTTGATCAGTGCATGGAATCCAAACTCAAAGGTACAATCAAAAAGGAGAAAATAATTCACAAATATAAGAGGTCTATTACAAAGAAAGAATTTAAGAACAAATCAGCTGATTCTGTCAATTTGGATGTTTTTGATTTCTTGAATGACTCTATTCATCTTCAGCAGTTAGTTCATAGTGAGAATGAGAGAAAGGAGAATAATCTACACAATTATACCAGAAACGATAAGAAAGGATTAGATGTATCACACTCTAGAAGACTGCAATTAGACAGACAGTTGAGAGATGCTAGAACAGAAGTCGAGAAACTCAAACTATCTCTCTATAGAAATAGAAAAGATTCTGTAATAGCTAAGCAGATAGAAATTAAGCTTAAGAAAGGAGAGAGAGATTTATCTCTGTTGGAACAGGAAGAGAGTAATATTAATTTTAAAATAAGTTCTCAGAAGAAGAGGGCTAATATGGCTGTATTTTGATTCTTATTATTATTATTTACTTAACTAATAGTTTGTAGTTATAATGGTGGCACATCCATTTCATACAGTACGTGACCATCGTACTATCTATATTTACCAGGTGCTCGGTTAAATCAACCTACCTGTTATTTAACCCACTGTTTGACACAAGGATTTGAAATCTTGCTTGGATTCGTGTCCAGTGTGGACTGCCCTCGTTGGCGGACATTTTGGGCATCCTTCTGCTCGCTCCCTGATAAGAATTAACTTTTATGAAATTACCTGACTACATCCCGAAGAGGTTAACAATTTGGATAATAATCGTTACTATGAGGCTCAAAGCGAGGAGATTAAGAGGCTATACATGTATACATAATTATCATTTATAATAGCGAAAACAAATACCTTATATCTAGCTCAGCTATACTATAGTACAGTTTTTGCGTATTAACTTTTCTATCTTCGAGGAAGGTCATTTTTTCAGATTAATGAAAGTCACCTTTTCGAATGAGGGTATGGAGTTTTGATTGGAAAAAACTGTACTATACAATAGCTCAGCTATATATAAGAATCTCTATAAAAAATGTAAGTGAGCAAGAGCCACAAGGATTCAGAGCGACATCATTTTACGAAAAAACAGTTGACTTTTCCATTTCCATCCACTTCAGCTTCTCGCATCATCTCTTCCACCTCCTTGTTAGCTCTTATGCCAGCCTAGTTATAACGTGACGTAATTCACTCGCACAGATCAAACCAGTCCCATTTTTGTCAAACAATCTGAATGCTTCTTTCATTTATATCTCGATATCTATCTCTTTCATTTTACGAGCCATCAAGTAGAGGTTGGATTTGCTCGAGCTCTACACCAGGTTAATGTAACTGATCTCAAAACCATGATTCAAGCATTCAGGAAGGGCGATATTGTCTATACACAATTACACATAGAGTGCCCACTAGAGTGTTGAGAAGCCCATTGGAAGTAGGGATCGACCGGTTACCCGGCCCCGGCCTAAAGTCCCGAACCTTGCCGGGGACTAGTTAGTTTTAAAAAGATATAATTCACCTTACTATACTATCAGTCTATCACTATCAACTACTTATACTAACAAAGATTCTAATGTGTTTGTGAGCTTGCTTCGTCCCCGAAAATTTCTTCAACTTCTAAGTTGTGGTTCGGAAGAACAACTTGAGGATGTGGCTGCTGTAGCTTGAATGAACCAAAACCAATCGCTCTGAGATTATACTTGAGAAATAAGAGCTTCTCTATGTTAGGAGGGAGCAAACGGATCCTATCGCCTTGAGAAATTTTACCGGCCATTTTAAATTCTCGTTCACTTGGAACTGATCCGCAAGGTGGACTCAATTACTGAAAGGCAAGTATAGACAATATTGGATACAGATTCAAGTTCATACGCCAGTACCGCAATGTATCTAGCTCTCGGTGAATTTTCTTGTCAGCGAAGTAGTGCAACATTTCATGTTTTACTTCGTTTCTGATCGTATCTTCCTCATCACAAATAGTATTATTATTAACCGAATCGGATTGGCCATCTGAATCACTTAAAATTGCATCCCAGCAACTTTTTGCAGGGGAATCGGCGTTAATTTGAAAACTGCCTTCTGCCAAAGACCGTTTAAAGATGTTGGAAGCAACACTAGTTAATCTACCCTTTGCCTCTTCTGCTTTCGCCTTATCCATAAAGCCACTCGTTTTATATCTAGGATCCAGAAGAGTGGCCAGTGCATGCACTTCACTTGTTTCGACATCAACGAAATGCACTCGGGGATCAAGCCCCCTAAAATAACGTTTCAGCTGTACGATCATTTCGTTTTTCATAGTATTGATTCCAAATTCATCGATAGCATTCAATTCATAAAATATTTTCTTGATGAATGGAATGGTATCGGAAATGCAAGCATATTCGTGTTCTGCATCCAATGTTGCATCGGCGAATGGTTTTAATAAACGAATTACTTTGGGAATAAGCATCCAGTCATTTGGAGTTAGTTGGTATTCTATATTAATATCATCTTCTGCGCAACGAATAGCACGTTTCTGCTGAATTAACCGGACTAACATAGCATAGTAAGAACTCCAGCGTGTTTTCTCGCCCAAAATCAGAGTGCGTCCAGGAACACCATTGTAATCTGCTTGACGACCTCTGAGAACTCCCATCGCCTTCAGACTCTTCCGAAAAAGGAAATCAATTTGGTGGCACGGGCCATCATGGATTGGACACCACTTTGTTCAAAAATAGAATTCATGACCACTAGATGTATAATATGTACAAACAACCTGCATTATCTTGGTTGTTGATAACCATGGCATTCACCATATTGAGGGCATTATCTCGCAATATCAAGTGGAGCTTTCCCTCTAATTTCCAATAAAAAATGATCATGCGCAACGTCTTGGCAATTGAATCAGCTGTATGTGATGTATCATATGGAAAACAACGCAGCACAACTGCTTTTCGCTCTCCTTTCTTGTTGATGAAATGCAGCGTGAAGCTAATAAAAGCGTGTTGACTCTTTGATGTCCAAATATCAGTCGTTGCACTACAAAAGTCTCCG
Source organism: Oopsacas minuta (assembly GCA_024704765.1). Taxonomy (NCBI): domain Eukaryota; kingdom Metazoa; phylum Porifera; class Hexactinellida; order Lyssacinosida; family Leucopsacidae; genus Oopsacas; species Oopsacas minuta. Next base: position 1,041,422 of record JAKMXF010000365.1, read on the forward strand.
AGATTATTGTGCAACAGCTCCATGATATTGAATTGTACACGTCTGTATATATCTGGAATAATCCTTTGGCAGAGCACTTTTTCACTTGGAACATCGAATTTGTGATTCAAATGACTAATAAAAACGTTGAATCTTTCGTTTTCAACTGTAGTGTAAGGGAGAAGTGAATCACATATCCATTCAGCTAAAAATAATTCCCCCTGTTTTGATCAGGGTGATCAGGTAGCCATTTTTTTCAATTCGAATGATTCTTCTAGACTCTGTTAGGTTTGTGAACCTGGGGTAGCCAAAATGTAGATAGATTGTTGCTTCGAATTCTCCTTATCTTTTTTGCATCTTTTTGCTTCATCAGCATTTCCTATTATTATTGCCTCCTTGTATTCGACAGGGTGATACGATTCCAAGTGACTCCAAAGCGATTTAGTTGAAAAAGACTTTTTTAAACCTCCATGAGTACCCCTTCGGATCTTCCTCGTTTTTCCGTGACAGACAGAAATGTTGCATTTGGCAATTGATTCATCTGAACAATCGACATCATAAAATCTCCAGACCTCAGATGCGTACCTTTTGGCCATTGATATGAATAGTAAATTCAAACAATCAATTGTATGTATTATTTATATTATTCAATTATAATTACCTTTTGACACTTTCAAATAACATGTACTATATTGATACTATGTATTGAGAACCCAGATATCTGATTACAATTACGACTCTATTCACGTTGACTATATTTTCACGCTGTTGACTTTAAAGGAGCTTTGCGCATAGGTTTATAAGGTGAATAATATTACTAATTAGCACAGAAACAACTGTAAACTTGCATTATTTACTATAAACTCTAACCCCGGCCCCGGCAAAATTTTGCCCCCGTTCGATCCCTAATCGGAAGTATCGAAAGCTGAAGAAGGTATGGACCGCCTATTTTAACTGGATGCCCAGTTTACTATTATACACAAGTCTATAGCACTTATCGGCATGGTGTCTCCTCTCATATATGAATGATTGAACCATGGATAATAAATTTAAAATTTCCCCAAAAAATTATCCTCGAGGCATATAGTGCTAGCATAGGCGTAGCTAGGGGGTTGCTAGGGGTTGCTGACAACCCCAGCGCTACTGTCAGCAACTCCTGGATCACTGGGGATGCACGCAATTTCTGTATTATTGGGGTTGCTAGCAACCCCAGTGGTAACCCCAAAGAGGAAATGCTAGCTACTCCTCTAAGTACCGAGTATAATACCCGGCGCGTATCAACCCAAACCACAAGAAATATAGCTATTTAATACTTAAGCAAACCTGAGGCACTAAGCTGTCGCGCTAGTAGTTACATAATATCTCCTACAATATATTTTCAACTTATTTCCTCTGGTTTTTACGTATTCCGGAAAAGAAATACCAGATTGAGAACCACTGTCCAAATGGTTGAAATACATCAGAAATAAATTCCTAGGGTGCATAGGCGTTACTATGGCTTGCTGGCAATCACAGTAGAAACACCATTAGTACATATTGCATCCCATGGAGTAGTACATTTTGGCGGACGCCACAAGTCAGGGGAGTGAACAAGGCAAATCCAGTCTTGAACTAACACTGAATACATTTTTTGACTCATGGAGAGCTTATAATCCTGACTTGAAATTTGGAAATACATTATCTCATGAGTATTATGAAAGTTAGATATTACTAGTATATCAAAATATCCTGTAATATTCATTAATGGCAGCGTCAAGGTAAGTCCGGGACTCCGGGTAAACTCCTGGTCTGGGCTGACGGAGATTTCCGGGTGCTCAAATGTTTGAATACAATGACGCATCTCGAAAGTAACTCCAAAGAGGAAATGCTTGTTACATCTCTGCAAAAGAGGTTAATATTCTGTTGCAGTCTCGATATTGCATGTTGATATTAACACTTATAAATTCAGAAATTATTGTGTTTCAGATCATATTCGTCGAATAAATGGAAACGTAAAGTTAGGAGAGACTGTGAGGGTATATATATACTCTAAGTGGACAAAAGTATTTCAACACACAAATATATTGTCATCAATTGTATACTCTTTCCCGCTCCTATATATTGTGTACTCTATATTCGTAGCTGCTATCTAGTAATTTGTATAGAATAACATATGTTTTTCAAGAATTTCAAAAACATATTTTCGATTTACGCTTTTTGAAGGTGTTAATTATTAATAATTATTAGATAATTATTGATAATCAAATATGTGGTAATTCAAAGCCTATTAAGAATCTATAATGTCTGACTTGATATTTGAATTCTACGTAGGTGAGTTACCCCAGATTGAAATTTCCAATCGGATTGAACAAATTTACTAAAGTTATAGAAGAATTTCAATTTGTCCTACTTGTGCCACTTTTTGAAAAAAGTGGCACAGGTGGCAGGAAAAAGCGCCACTACAAGGAAAGCAACTAGGGCTAGGAGGAATAACTCGAAGTAATATTTTCGAATGATATGACTATGCTAACCCTTGAATTCCATAATTACCTCTTGGTAGCGGCCACTTGTGCCACCTTGGGCAAAGGGTGGCACAAATGGCACAAATTGAAATTTATCTATATCTCTGGTAAAAATTGTTCAATCCGATTGGAAATTTCAATCTGGGGTAACTCACCTACGTAGAATTCAAATATCAAGTCAGAAATTATAGATTCTTAATAGGCTTTGAATTACCACATATTTGATTATCAATAATTATCTAATAATTATTAATAATTAACACCTTCAAAAAGCGTAAATCGAAAATATGTTTTTGAAATTCTTGAAAAACATATGTTATTCTATACAAATTACTAGATAGCAGCTACGAATATAGAGTACACAATATATAGGAGCGGGAAAGAGTATACAATTGATGACAATATATTTGTGTGTTGAAATACTTTTGTCCACTTAGAGTATATATATGTAGGCGACCGTCAAATACCAGGTCCTTGACGCTATCACTACTCTAGAACTTTTTAATCATATTCTCTAACTCACAAAGTATATTATTGACATTATTTTCATATGTCTACAGTGTAGCCTCGTTAATACGTACACCAACGAGTGATCAAAATTATTTGCTTCATCCACAGTTCGTATTAGCCATAATAGCAATCGGATAACCATTATATGTTCGTTTACCCTGGTAAATAGTATTACCCTTGTTTTGTTAACGAGGTCCCTCTATTTATGCTTAGAGCACGATGTACGTATAGTATTTCTTTTGTTTTATGTTATTTAGGCCGAGGAGTAGAATGTATAATCCGTCAGCTGGAGGAATATGATGTGAACCCTTTACCCAAGATGCCTGGATTGGTGCTTTTATGGACAAGGATTCCTCTCAGCCGGCCTTTTCTGAAAGAAACATACTCATTAAATACATAAATGAGCTTGCATCTCAAAGTCTGTACTTTGGGTCCTCAATCATTGCAAAATTGAAGCAGTTGTTTATCTAAATCCTCTCTGGTATTTAGATAAACAACTGCTTCTACCAACTTGGATTGATTTATGTAATTACTGTTTACAAGTAAGCTATGCTTCCTTGTGCTACGCGGTTGCGGACACTGTCTCCACAATAGGCGCCTAGGTTACTCCTAATCAACTGATAATTTGTGTTATGTATTACCAAGTAACCTATGCATATTTTGAAAGTCACTCTCTATTCGAATATTCACGATATGCTATTCACAACTTCATATTCGAATTTCGCATTCTTACCTCTGTAGCCGTTAAAAGTATACGAACTTTTTTGAATTTGTTTATTTTTGTACATATACAACAACAAAATATTAATCATATTCGGACCCAGCAGACTCGATTACCCCAGTACACGCGTTGAAAGCATGATTCTAAGACCCTTTTGAAATTTGTTTACTTTATGTACGTAAACAACAACAAATATTGATCATATGATGCTGAAAATATCATATTCGGACTCAGCATACTCGATTACCCCATTATAGCTTTAGAAGTATGATTCTAAGACCCTTTTCAATTCTTGTATTTCCCTTATGTACGTATGTAAATAAAAACAAACAAATATGAATTATGTGAAAATGTGTGATTATTTTCTTTAGATATTTAAATTGTTTCTAGAAACGTCATTCTCCACCCCTCGTACTAAATTTCAAGTCTGTATCTCTTACCAGTTCCTCAATCAATTCGGACAAATCCAATCATTGAGTTTAATATATAAGATTTCTGTTATGTATCATTTGTTGATCATAATGTGAACTTAACACCTATGTACTATTATAATGCGGAAAATGTATGAAATAAGACAAATGTCTGTATGATACGAATATATACCCTATAATACTTTATTATATCGAGTTATGATGATTATAACAAGTAGGTTACATATTCGTTAAATTTCATTTCTGTTGGTGTCGTGGATCCCTGGTCCAATATCCATAACCAGTTGTGAGGTCTTATGTATAGTAGGCTCTGCTCTGATAAATGTTAAAAGTTCAGAGATTAAGAAACTCTATAAATTAAGCCATGTAAGTTATTATTTTTGTTTCTCATTCCCGCCTGTCGGAAAGATTTTATTTGTATTATTCCCAATTTATGGATAATTCTTTAGTCACAGAGTGTGCAATCCACATTTTACTACTTGTTTAGTTGAAAAATTCAATATTTTAATCCCAGAAAGAATGTGGCGACATAATCGAAGGGTCAATATATTTCATATATTAACTGGCGTATACAAAATATATTATTTGTTTCTCATCTGAAATGTTTTCGGAGATTAGCACGGCGGGCGGTATTTTATTTTTATTTTTTATACGCTAGATATGAAATATTTTGACCCCTCGATTATCTCGTCACATTCTCTTTAATAGTTATGAACTTGGCATTAATAATTTTGAATTTCTCAACTATGTAACTAGTAAAACGTGGATTGTCCGAAAGATTTATCCATAAATTTGGAAAATACAAATGTTCTTTCCAGACGAGGGACAATTATTGGAATCTCTTCGTAAACCGGCACCGCGGTGCCAGTTTACGAAGAAATTCCGGATGAGAAACAAGTAATTAATTTTACACGGCTTTATGGATATATTTTTGATAAAACGTTCGTTCTGTCTACAATAATTTATTATCAAATCAGGGAGCTAGAGAGCTGTCACTGCATCTTCAGAAGATTAGTCGACAATCACAAACTCGCCACCTACCATCATCGTCATTGAGGAAGTTCTCTTGCTAGGTGATGAAGTACTCTAATTCAATGACCTCATTCTCCAGGGGAAATAACTCGTGTTGCAGATCCAATTTCACATTCTTGATCTCTCCCCCTATACGGCTGTCCCTATGATATTTCTTCATTTTATTGCTTCTCCTTAGTACTTTTATAGCTGTCCTCTCGTCTTCAGAATATTTCTCAATTTTCAGTATCTCATTCAAATCCTTAATATCCATTTGAGTGATTTCGTCTTCAGTAAAGTAGTTATGTAGCTTACCATTTTGCTTTGCTTTTTTGCTCGATTCTTGTATGAAGATTATAATTGTATTATATTTTCAGTCCAAAAATTACGTAGTTAGGAATGTACGTTGAAACTAGCCACAGGCAAGCAACAAGATTATTCCAATACATTGTAGTGAAACAATTACTATATCAATTGCATTTCAAGGCCTCTAAATTCAAATCAATTGGAAAAAGGACAATTGAACAGATGATCAGCTCGCGAAAGTGCGTTCAATAATTAAATAAATATATTTATTTTTATTTTTGCTTTGTTATTTCTGAAAATATTATTGATTATATTTGAGTTTATGATTGAGTTAGATTTTTTTCTCAGAAAAAAATACATATTTTATGAAATATTATTCAAATATCCGTATGGATAGTATTGAAATCAAGAATTCTATTCACGAAATCACAGGATAGGGGTTTAACACTAACACGGTAAGTTTTCCAATTTCTAAGAGTATTTGAAAATCACAGACCAGAATCAATCACAAAAATTAAAGATTACACAGAAATGGCTACTCTTCATTAGTACAAATTAAATAAGAAAAATCTAGAAATTCATAGGCAGTGCCCCCCCGTTTATTCGGCCTCCTAGAGTACTTGAATATAACCACAAAATTATTTAATTAATTTTGTAGGCCATTAAATATATCCTAAGTAAATTTACTGGCATAATGTAAAACTCTAGTTTGTTGGGTGGAATAATCTACCTAATCATTCTATACTATAATTATATTAATAATGGATTAATTATATTTATACTAGGAAAACAGTTAATTAATCAATTCACTTAATTAACACATGAATGAGATGGATAATCAATTCCTAAATTGGAACAATCTAAAATTCATTAACATGTCTGCAATCAGCGTACGTAGTCTTAGACAACGTGCTTTGTGTGCAATCGCCAAAAGGATTATTTGATTTACGGAGAAATAATTATATTTTTCCTGGACTACCATCGTCAAATTCATGGATTTTATGTTCAAAAATCAAAAACAATATTTTAAATAATCCATTTATTTCACCGTAAGATGTCCAGAAAAATCGTCATTATTCTGAAAGCAATATAACCTCTGGATATGAAGACTCGTACTTGTCCGAGCCAGGCCCAAAATACCCCTGTATGCCAAAAATCAGCCGTGGGTCCTCCAGTTTCTTCAATCAACTCTGGACATACATACATAATTATACATAGATTAATTGCGTTTTAACTGATTCTTTTTTTACCCTAAAAAAGAACAATCCACAAACTTTGAGGGTTAATTTAACTTTTATGATATTTATACATATCGCCTCTCTTTTTATTCGTTGCTTGGTTACTTTCCTATCTGTGTTATGTAGTAGTCTATATCCGATCCAGATTTTAATCCCCGATTCCAACCGTACTAGCCAATTCAATAACCACAATCAAATAATGAAACAATTTTCTTAGTGACAAGACTTTTACTAATCTATGTCTATTGAGAAACATTAGTAATAATAAAGCATTATACATAGGATATTAGTATCAGATAATTATTAGTTATAAGCAATATTTCAACCGATCGAATCGAATATCACTATTCATGAATAGCTTCCTAACCAATATTGATACCACTACTGACGATATTTGGATTCGATTACTCTAACGGTCTAACCGATTGCATAATATTGTGGATATCGATTATAGGAACACCCGGCACTCTTGGGAGTAGTAAAATATGTTTTTAAACCGATGTATTCGTATCCCCTGGTTAAATAATACAAGGAGGGAGTATATCAGATTTACATAGCATTTTCATTGAAACCTGCTAAAATGCAGCCAGTGTGCACAATTTTAAGTTAATCCAATTTATATGTCGATATTCGTCATCAGCGTAAAGTTTCCGTCGTTGAGGTGATCACTTGATTTGGAGATATTATTTCCCTAGCAACCCAAGAAAGCCTCAGGAATGTGACAACATTACATTCTCAAAATTTAGCAAATATGGCTCCTCGTTCGACGGTACTAGGCAAGCTGAGTCTAGTTATACATATATCAACCCTCTCTATATCGTCATATGACTCGATTGCTGGGATTTTTCTCATATTATTGCTCTCTCTACCTTATAGTCAGAGCAGTTAACGCTGAAACCCTGACAAGTCCGGTAAAAGCACCAAATTTGGTTTAGATTACACTAGGATGTGCTTGAACTTTTAGAAGGGGAGCCATTCATTGAAGTTCAGGAGTTTGATGCACACTCGGTTTTATGTGCCACTTTGGACACATTTTGAAAGTGTTTAAATGCATATAACCCATCCAGTTTCAATCGAAATGAATTTTGGTCGATATTCATAATAATTTACTACCTACATAATACAGTATCAATTAGCACTGTTATACTATAGCTAGAACCTAGAATACTAAATTGTTAGTTGTTAGAAGAGCGAGCAGTTTGTAGCAAGGTTTATACTTTATTGTAAAAGATAATTGCTTCCTTATTAGGCGTGAAGTCGAATTCAATGTAATACTTATAGAAGAATGAAACTCCAAAAATAAAGTCTGGTGAATTCATTCCTAACGGATTGAGATAGATTGTTGAGTAACACTCTTTTCCTAACAGAATGATATAATATTCTGGTTCCAAAGTAATCCTTTGTATACCAAACATTATTTCAATAGTTGGAGCGATACTTCTTGATTTACATGGTACCCTATTTTCACTATCAGGATCTAAATAGAATTACAATTTCAAACAAACATACAGTTATTAATCCTGAATCGCACGAATAGTATAATTTCGCAGTTCAGAAATATAAGATCTGAGTGTATTGTGGGAAGTGGTGAAAACAGAAGAAATCCATTTATGAATTTCTATCCTTGAGATTCATATATAAAGATCAGCTGAATTATACTAATTTTTGAACCAAATGGATGGGTATAAGCTACCAATCAAACAGTACAGTGGTTATACTTATGGCAAATAAGAACACCTTTGAAACTTGGAAGTAGCAACATATGTTCTTATAAGCGAAACCAACTGTACAACTTTCTATTCCAATTCAACTTACGAATAATAGCGTTTATTTCATCCACCAATGCTTTAGGTGAGTAAACTGCAGGTGCCCCTGAATCAACTTCTACTGTGCATGGGCCTATTCCATTCATGCAGAACACATCACCGTTTACACTAATACTTGTCATCTTGATTATAGTTAGACCACCTGGTAACATATCGACCGAAACAGCGCTATTGGGCTTTATAACTTTATCCATGCGACCGCCGAATGTAATCTCTCCTCCAACCTTCTTATTTGGTCCTGGTTGCAGATAAAGTGAGTACACTGGGCGCGTAATAAGATTCTGTTGAATCATGAAGTAGATCGCTGAAGGATGAGGATCTTTTATACCCATGTTTAAACCTATATACAGGATATATATATATGATGATAAATTCTTATCAGAGTTGCATCCGCGGGCCTTAATGTCTGCAGTTAGGAGTGAACCTACCCCGCAAAAGTCCAACTAAATACAAAATATGCGAAAAATTATCATAATCATATCTTGAACTAGCTAGTTAATATACACATAACCTCCCTATAAGAAATACACTGAAGAGCAAACAGTACTTAACTTACCTATTACACCATCGTTGCCATTTTGAGCTCTAGAAAGGTCAGAAGCTGCTCCAAACTGCATGTCATGTACAGTAATTACATCTGTTATATGAACTTCATCGTGTACTAAATCACCTGATACATGCTCACCAAAATAGTCTATTTTGAAGCTTTTGTATTTCTGTTTTATATTTACAACGTATTTTGGATGTCCCGCACAATTTGGATTTTTACTATCCAAGCACTTATCTCCGAATACCCAAAATAGATCAGATCCTGTGTCTAACTGCACCTAAGTATGTATAACTATTGTTAATATTCATTTAAGAATTCTTAAGATCGAAAATTTGATACAAGTGTAAATCTCAAATCACCATCTGTGCCAGACTTAAATTTACCAAATTAATTTTCGTGGATTATTGGAATTATACTATTCTACTAAATATCCATTTTAGCAAAGAAAGATAAAAATAGAATTTTAATAATCTTGTTAGACATTTAAAAATGTTAAAATCGAATTTTACGTCCCTGTTTACCTCTATTTAACAAGTGGAAGCTAATCTTTAGGATAAATTTTGAAATCTTCACCAAAGTTGTGAAATATGATTAATCATATGATAAATCAGTGTATATAGTATATTTAATGGGATGTATTGACCAATAGAATTGCAGTCTACGGTAAATACAAATACATTACAGTGCTAATTAAATTACAAACACTCCACCAGTACTAATTTTATGCATTATGGCTAATTATAAAAGCCTACAATCTGATTGGGCTAAAATACAGAGGTGTCAAAAGGTGTGAAAATATACACATTAGAAAATTTCAAATGGCAGGCCCACAACTAGATGTCACTACGAGTATACATGCCAAATTTGGCGTCTTAATCTCAAAAGGTGTGAACAGCAGAGCGAAAACACTTTGTTGATTATAAATTGGTGTATTTCTAATGTATACTTTTTGTGGCATTCTTAAAGTATCATTGTTTCGAAATGAAGCTATAATAACTGAATACAGTAAATACATCTACTGAATTGTTGTAGAAATACCTTACATGCAATTCTAATGTAACTCACATTGAATATTTGTTTGGCGATTACTACTTGCATCAAATACGCCAGTCCATCTTGTATTCTTTGAGCATGAGCATCATCAACAATCGCTAAGTCTACTTCACACTTGCTCTGATTAGACATCAATTTACAGTCCCAATCTCGGGGATGGATTACTTCTAAAGGCACAGAGAATTGTTTGGAATTCTCTTCTACTCCTGGTTTTGAGGCCACGTATCCCAGGGATAACGTCACCATGATACAGAGTAAGCACACACAAGTATACATCTTATTGAATTCTTTTTCTACTTCTGAGTGATAGTTACACAAATTTTTCCTCGTATTTATCACTCATCCGAAGAATAGATTTGAAAGTGTTTTGGTTAGAGGTTTGAGTCCATTGATGCAATGAATAGACAATTTGAAAAGTGGTCTCTTGAATAGAAATTTTCATTTTTGCAGGAAAATTCTCGCATCTTTAGATCATATTTGAACCATTTATGTGATTTTTGTAATTCTAAAACTTGATTTGGCGTCTCTTTATTACATTCCACAATTTCTATTTACATAGAAATCTCACTTATAATCTAATGTTTAAACTAAATCATGAGCGTAGAATTTTAATTGTTCAAAGAAAAAGTCGCAGTGAGCACATAATTCTCTTTTCATCTCATAGATAATTCATCGAGAATAATATTTCTCACATTATGTAAACTTAAGCAGTCAGTGATAATCCAATAATTTGAACCTCTAGATTTTGGAATATCGGATCCAAAAAGCGAACATTTCTACAAATAAAGATATGGCCATTATACAACAGTTACATTATGGAGCCATTCTAACGTTCCGAAATGCTACATTCCCTAAATTCATTACATAGCAGATACACTACATAACTATAATACTACTTATAAGTGAGAGATTTCATGTCGTTCGATAGGTCACTCGAATATGTTTGGGGTTATTTTCCCTAGCTACACAAGAATGTAGCAACATTCCATTCTCAAACTTTAACCCTATCGAGTGACCCTTTGTTCAACACCGCTACTAACTGAGTCTAGTTATGTACATATGGACTTTTATGATTTTACCGGCTCGACCATCGTGGTCAATTTTCTTGATATAATTTACATATTTTACATGATTACACAATGTTATCTTCTGTTTTCTAATAGTACGTAGCTATGAATAGATTCATTTCCCATATGTTGTAGATCTTATAGCTGTGTATTATTACAATACAGACGCTAACCTTGTGTGTCCATGAAAAATATTTAAGAATAATCAAGAAATTTGAGAGACAGTGAGGTCGATCTAGTAAAATCGTGATAAAAGATCAATTAGAGTGATTATATGTTCGTAACTACAATCAACACGCCTGGCGGCGTCAAATGGGTGTCATTCAATATGTTTTGATAAATTTTGAGAATGCAATGTTGTCACATACCTGAGGATTTCTTGCGTTGCTAGGGTAATAATACCTCCAATATGATCAAGTAACCACTTGGACGACGAAAACTTTACGCTGATTACGAATATCGATATATAAATTGGATTCACTTCAAATTGTGTACGTTTGCTGCATTTTAGCCTATTGGAAATGAAAATGCTATGTTTTGTGGTCACAATTTTGGATTAAGAAATTGGTAACATTTGTGTTTGGCGTCGTTAGGGTTAGGTCATAAGCCATCCAAAAATATGTAGTGTAAAAATCCCCAACGAAATTACAGTAATAACCTGACTATAAGCGATATCCACTGTACTGATATTCGATTGAACTCGAATATTGAAATATTCAGTCCCAAGTTCCAACCCTGTTCATAAGTTATCCCGGATTAGAAAATGTAATTGTTAATCCCGATTTGCCTGGATTGTAAGCCCTAAGCACAACAACAGTCAGGAAAAAGGAATGCAAGATAAACGATAGCTGCTATCCAATTCAGTTGTGCGTCTAGACAAGCTTCCTGATACACGTTACGTTACCATTCAGACCATGAGGCCAGAAAGGAACATCGAATAACACTGTTATATCCCTTGAGTGTGAGCAGTGTCTTGCCTAAACCCTCAGGACTATGAAGGGCCTACAAAAGGATTAAGAACAACGGAACATCGTTAACTAGATAATTAGTTAGAACAGTGTAGCTAAACGCGTCAAATATATTGGATAGGATACCCAAGTAGTTGACTAGCACCCTATACAATTACATTGTATATTTTGACTCTCCGTTGTCTGTTTAACGGTATTTCCATAGTGTTATGTGTATTGTATATGATCCGAAGATCTCAATTCCTTCCGTCAATATATAGTACAGGAAGTGGAGCAGTATAAATATGTCTGGCAGGATTCTTATTATGTTCCTAGCACCTTGTGTGTAAGTTATCTAGGTATAACTGCACTAGAATATTGTATCAAACTGTAGGAAAGTGGAGGATAAATAGAAGGTATGTGAATGGATGCAATGCTAGGAATTTGTATCCAAAACTTTCATTTCTCATCAACTAAAGTAGTTTCCGAATTGTACCATCAATTTCTCAGTGCTGTAATTTCTTTAGGGAATACATGCTGCCGAATCACAATAAAAATAAGAGTCCAGTTCGATCTTTCAGACCAACGCCACTAGAAAAACAAGAGAAGAAGTGTTTGAAATCGGTCCGGACGGGGGACAAAATTTGGGACCAGCGGGGATGAGAAACAAGTATATTACTTTACATGGCCTTATCTAAATATCCTACAATAAGTTATGTCAGTTATGTTGAATACAAATAGAAATAATTACGCAATCAGGTAATTTATTATATTTTCTTGTCCTTAATTAATACTAATCATACACAATTAATACAAGCATTTATGAATTTAAGGATTGTTGTAATTTTTCAAGGTAGATGAAACAAATAATTAAAGATTGTACTGAGTAGACCTGACATAAATAACAAAGGAAAAGAGGCCTCGTTAATCTTTATTATTACCTCTCAATTGTTGTTTGCTTGTCCGTTGTCAAGGAAAGGATTTACGGTATGCAATTTTGAAATTGTCACATAACTATGTATTTATCGTGTTTATCAAAGAACTAAATAGAATTGAATGAAACTTCACTAAATATATTGAACATGCTGAATCCGATTTTCACATTTGTGGATTAATCATATGTAAATTTATCGTTGTTTTATGAATATAAAGTAAACAAATTATTCAAATCTCAAAATATACGTACAGACTTGCTCTCAACAGAAATATATGAGTAATCAAGTACACTGAATATGAATATGATATTTTCAACTACTTATTGAGAATATTTGTTGTTTTATAGATGTATAAAGTAAGCAATTTTCTTTTGGGAGGTATATTTGTGTAACATACTATTATAAATATTGTCATATTACATAAATCTAATTCAGTGTATAAATGTATGCATTACAATTAGAAATTTATCCAAGCTAATATTGAGAAATCAAAATAGCAATTTTGCATTAGAACTTTAGATTTGATATAATTATAATTGTATTAGCATTGATTTGAATAGAATAATTCTCTTCTGTACCATTCAATCTCTTTGAAAAGTTGAATTTTCAGATTCAGCAAGTCTTTCCTTTCAATTCTTAACAATTCTAATTCTATATTATCATATTCTTTGTCACAACGGAGCTTTGTTGCATATTTTTGGGAAGATATTCTGTCTTTTATTCTCTTTCTTAACAATCTAATCGCACTCTCTCCTCTCTTATCTAATACATCTACTCTCTTACCTTCTTCTATTAAACTGTTTAACCTTTTCCTATCAATTTCCCTTACTAATTTATCATTAAGATAAAACTGTATGTTCTCATTAGAAATATAGTCCTTTGTTAGTGTAGGGTTGAGAATCTCTTGGAATATCTTTTCTATTGAATTTTCCATTATATTTACGTATTTAATATTTTACTTTAGAACTCAGAATATTTATAGAAATCTCGTTCATTAAAAATTTGAAGTCTAAGAACATTATTATCAGTAGCTTGGAAAATTGTCAAAGATGTACTTTCTCTTATAATTCGAATATTCACTTAGATAATCTTACTAGTGAAGTATTAAAATAGGAACAATTAGACAGAGCTCTTTTACATTGGAATTACTTTATTTACAAGTCTTGAATAAATCCTTGTGTCTCCTAAGGGTTTTAGAAATATTGACATTAACGTATCACCATAATCTACAATTAATACATGCGATTCTTTGTTGTGAAATTCGATATATCAAGCCAAAATTTAAAGTCTAGCAAAACAATAGTTCAACTAATTAATCAAACTACAATTCAAGGATACTTAGATACATTCTTAGCAATAACCAACATGTTTCACAGGCAGCAATGAAACAATTCCATAAATCGTATTTTACAATTAAAGAGCTTTTAGCTTGTCGCTTTGCGCCTTCAGGTTACTCTATTATTTACACGAGTCTTTGGCTCGTCGCTTCGCGATGAACTCGGCACATTGCGCCTCGAGGTATTCAACGGACAAATAAACAGACAAACAACAATTGAGATTTAATAATATTGATGTTGTGTACAATATTCAGACTCAGCATACTCGAGTATACTAGTATAGTCGTTGAAAATATGATTCTACCTCAATTTGAAATTTGTTTACTTTATATTCATAAAAGCAACAACAAATTTACATATGATTAATCCAAAAGTGTGAAAATCGGATTCAACATGTTCGATATATTTAGTGAAGTTTTATTTATTTCTATTTTCTTCCTTGATAAACACGATAAATACATAGTTATGCGACAATTTCAAAATTGCATACCGTAAATCCTTTCCTTGACAACGGACAGACAAACAATTGTGATTTATTAATATAGATTTATGTTCGAGATTCGGAATCAGGGTAATTCGTCACACGACTGTATTTATACATTTGTATGACCAGAATTGATTGAAGAAAAAATGACTCACAAGGCTGATTTTTGCAAGATACAAGTTCTAGTTAGCTTGAACAAGTTCGAGTCTTGGACGAAATATGACGTTATTGTCACTATTTTAGCGTGCTTCCTATATACTAATAGCAAAGTTGGGGCTGGTTAACCGAATTTATTGGGTGGCTAAAACCTTTTGAAAAAAGCGGTAAACTGGTTAAGGAGTCTTCAGATGAAAAAAGGTGATTTTCTTGTTACTCATAAATTTTGAGTTAGCTACAGACATTGTGCCTAATTAACTTGTGATTATAAATATTTATCCATTTTCTATTTTGAACAGCTGGTTGTTGTCTATAAATGTATCCCACAGTTGGTAGACAAACACAAACAGCTAATTTGAAGATATTATATTGTAATGTATGGTATTTATAAAAATTACAGTGTGTGAAAGGCTGACAGTGAAGGATGCAATAATATGCACGAACAGATACTTATTCACCACATTATGGTTTCCTATAAATAGACCATGTATACCGTAATTTCCCTTTTCAAGAATCAGTATGTCAAGAAAGAAACAACCTGTATGAGTGAATTTTACTCATTGAAATGTACACATTTATATTTCATTGATTATCTCAAAACCATGTTTTTTGGACAATCATGAAGTTAACTTGATAAAATACTTCAGCTGGGGCTTTGAAAATTTGGAGTATGACAACTAGAGGGTGAACCAATTTTTGAACCAATATTGAGTGGAATATGCAAGTACTTTGTTCTCAGCAATTGCTATATCAGTCGGGACTACAGGGTTTTGATGCTTTCTTCAGGTTGGGCCCCTGTATATTGTTAGAACTTAGGTTCTGCGAATATACTGGTCTTGATCTTGGTTAAAAATATAGTACTGGCTTAGTTGATTATACTGATTATACAGAGAAAAGTATAAGCTCTATATCAGGGGATTTTAACAATTTGCACCTTAAGCCCCATCTAATAAATGTGGGAAATACTCACGACCCCCCTAATAACGATAAGAAAATTTTTTAATAGAGCTTATAGTAAATATGACATACAATCATACGTACATAATTATCAATGAAATTTATATGCATAATGTGAAGGTTGAATTTGGGTTTTTTCAACAAGTTGAGAAATTGTTTGGTCAGTTTTAGAAAGCCAGCATCTTTAATCATGTTCAACAATTGTAATTAGTCTTCGGAGTAAGTTCGCTTTTTAATGTTGCTTTTTTCAGCCATCTTAACAGTGGATTTTGAAAGTTGGATTTCGTAAAAATTGAAGTAGTACGAAGATTAAATGAGAAATATCAAAGGGATATATAAACAAATATACCTAATTGGAGTATTTATAGACTTAACTTGTGAAATATCCATGTATAGTCAGTATGGAAATGATTCTTAATGTTTCTATTGTTTAAATTTAATCTAGCCTCCTCAAGTTCCATATGATATGATGTCAGTATTGTCATGAAATACAATAATAATGTCATATATACGTAATTGAAACCATTATAGATGCGCTGAAAGCACATTGCACGTATATAACATATACATTACACATAGGAGTCACACGCAATACACACACAATGCATTTTATATTCAGCTAAAAATTGATAATTTAAAGAATTTTTGACTTATTAATCAGTAAATTTTAATGATGTTATGGAAATTATCTGAACTTTTC